>CM070043.1:50213986-50225039 GCA_036250615.1 Ptychadena robeensis | reverse complement strand
CAACCAGGAACTATGCGTTCCAGGATGCGTTCCAGGGACCGGATGTGACGTCACTGACGCAGCAGAGCAGCAGAGCCAGAGAGTGCCGAAGTGCCAGCCACGCCTCGAGGCACCGAAGGTCCGCCTCCAGACTCAAACACTGCGCCTCCGCATCCCACTTCAGAGCCGTAGAGATAGCTATGCATTGGTCACGGAACACCACCTTTGGGATTCCCAAACCGTAGAGGGGTAAACCTCAGGGGACACATTCTCCAAAAAGTAGTGACAGAGGGAAGTCTCTAGCTGTTGAACAGAAGGGGCATGTTTGAGCAGAAAGTCATTCAACTGCCAATGACACTTCCGTAGGGAAGGGTACTGAAGGTTCAATGACAGCAAAATTGGGGCATGGTCAGACCACGAAATCAGGAGAGGAGGAGAAGGAGTGCAGGGTCAGGTTATTCACAAAGATGTATCCAACCTAGAATGTGTCTTATGCGGATGGGAGTAAAAAGTGAAGGTCTTGTCCCCAGGATGATGGACCCGCCAAGTGTCAAAGAGAGCATGCCCCGGAGACAGCTGATGGAAAGCCCTGGACAGTCGATTCACAGGATGGGGGAGAGAAGAGGGAACCCCAAGCCTATCCCACGTAGGGGAAAACGGGATATTGAAATCACCACTAAGTACCTATGGGGTGAGGCAAATAAACACTGATACACTTATCTAAGAAAGGTGAGTTTAGCCAAATTAGGGGCATAAATGTATTTTAGCCATTTATTTTATGCAATACGAATTATTAAAATATACAATAATTATTAAAATCAACAATTAAAGAGAGTGTAAGCCAGGGTAACATAAAAAGGGAAAAACAGAAGAAATGATACATAAGGTTGCTGAAGGAAGGTGTCCGTTTGTAGGGGAAAGTCCAAAAGGATAAGTCCAAGAATTATAAGTCCAAAAATGGCCACCAGCCCTGTGGTTCTCTGCTGATGTCTTCAGGTGATGGTAAAATGGAGAACTCCCTAGATCATGCAGTCTTTGTTATTTAAGGATGAACAATCCTGGGCGGGTTTTGAGATCCGGCCCCCATGGGCGTTATTATATTTTTGGAGGGAACTTACGTCCCAAAAATATGACACAATCCATATTTTGGCCCATGGTCGTGGTACACAGATGATAATGGCAAATCCAAACTCCCCAGAAATTATCGGTCACATTAATACCAAACATTAATGAAATGGCATATCCAGTCATAAAGAAAGGTTATAACTTTGAGCCCGTCCATGCCAGAAGTACATATTTCATATCAGGGTTAGGGATGGGCGAAAAATTTGCAGTGCGAATTTTTAAGTCGAAATTTCGATTTTTTTCGCCAAAAATTCGCATAGTCGAATTTTGATGGGGTCATTTCGACTTTTCGCCGAAAAAGTCGAAAATCAGCTTGATATTTCGACTGAAATCTAAATTTCAACTTAAAAAGGAACTTTACTTTTGATTTGCCGTGCCGCTATTTCGCGTGCGAGTATCGCCATTTTATTTAAAATTTTCGCATGCGGGAGTGATTGGAAAATTCGCATTGGCGAAAATTCGCATGGTGCTAGCTAACTTTGTCAGCTTATTGCAAAGCCCCTGAAAATGGTATCCTCACAAAAATTGCTGGAGTTGTAGAGAAGGTTTTTTTTGTTCTAACATGTCAAGTTTGTGTATAAATTGGGTTTAAATCTCAGCTCTGATTGTGAAGCTCTGCTACTATGTACACTGATTCTTCTATTATAGCTCATACAGCAAATCCAAATATTCTACCTTATGTGAATTTTTGACCTTATGCGAATTCTTGGCGTTATGCGAATTTTCGACTTCGACTAGAAAAAAAGTCGAAATTTAAGTAGAATCTAATTTTATTCATTTCGACCATCTCTAATCAGGGTGTCCGGCTGGGTCAGACGAATACGCTGATATAGGTTTCATAACTGTATCAGGTATGATGTCCACTAAAATTATAACAGACAGTCAGCACCAGGTTATTGAATGAGAGTGTTTCTACGGTCCTTTGTAAGACCATATGTGTGGATACACTTAAACCTTATCTATCTGCTTCCCAGACTGTCCGGCAACCCTCAGCAGGGGGTTGGCGTTAGGCCTTTGAAGCCATCACTGGGGAAGGAATGACACCTCTATGACACTTCTACGAAATCTAGGTACATCCATCACCATCAAGTTTTACGACCCTCCTAGATTTTCCTTTCCTATTTACATATAAAAAGGGCCTTAGTGTCAATACCGGAAAATATATATCATATTCCTACAGGTTCGATACAACTATGATGTATTAACACAGGGAGGCTGGATGACCTCACGGTTCATCCGTGACAACGGCCATCCGGATCACTATAGGAGTCCACCAGTTGGGAGGGGGCATGGGTTTTAAAAAGTATAGCTACCCCAGCCCGCTTACGGGACGAGGACGCATGATAAGCTTGAGGGAAATATCTGTAGGCAAAACGAAAGGACCCCCCTGGTCAAAGTGCGTGTCCTGTAGGAACGCCACATCAGCCAGAGAATGTCTGATTTCCAGGTCAGGTGACGCTTCGCATTGGAATTCAGCCCCTTGACATTCAGCCAAATCAACCTAACCATGGCAGCCGTTGAGATACGCTAATACCTGAGCCGATGAGAAGGGAAGACTGAACCAACCGTGGACCACGCGAACAATGGATCAAGAGGAGACAACACATTGAACATCCCAATGGACCCAAGGGCACAAAAAACCTAGGAAGGAGGAGCCGGCTGAAAGAGAAGGAAAGAAGAAAAAAGAGAGCAGGAAAAAAGAGAGAAAGAGGGAAAAAGAAGAAAAACAAAACAACAAAACTACAAACATCTAACAATCTATTGTGGGGAATCAGCTCAAACAGTGCTCTGCAGAGTGGCTACAAACAGATGAAGTGTGTTGTGAGGTTGCCATGGGCAATGACTGTTCATCTGTGTGTTCTTCCTCTGCGGACTCTGCCCTCGATATAATCAGCCCTTGGTTTCAAAACTATGTTTTTATCAAGGGCAATGATAATATTGATGAAGATGTAAATGTATTGCTGGTCCCAGAGGCTCTGGCTGGTAAAGGAGGAAGTACAGATCCCAATGGTCCCAGACAGCAGTCAGATGGTTCAGACATAGGTGAGAGTTGCAGAGAGATTGGTAATTGCTTTGTTGCAGAAAGAGAACAAGAGCCTCTTGGGTAGTTGGGACACTGTGTATTGGTGGTAGGTCTTTTGCCAGTGCAGGAGGGTGATTTAAAGAAACATTTCCCAGAGGACAGGATCTACCTGTCCTCTGGGAAACATGCCTCTACGTGCCTAGTAGGAATGTGCCTAGCAAAATCTCACCAAGAAGAAAAGTCTGCCAAGTCCAGAGAATGGTCAGTCCTGTCACACATGGGGGTACTGGTAAAGGGGAGGGACACCCACGGGGGCCTATCCAGATGTGCAGGGGTAGCCTTTGGGACAGAGGCACAGGGGTCAGGGGCCCGCGGAACCGGGGGGACAGTGTGGGGTCTGTCCAGATATGCAGGGGGCTTCCTCCATTTAGGGGCACAGGGGTCAAGGACCTGGGATGCAGGGGAGGCAGGGGAGAACACAGGTGCAGGGGGCCACAGCCACTCAGGGGGACAGGGGTCTGAGGCCTGTGAGGCAGGGGAGGCAGAAGGGCTAGGCAGGGGGGCCACAGGAGGTGATGGGGAAAAGGAGTCCTGCGATCGCAGGGGCCGGGGGTCCCACCATGGTAGGGGGTCCGCTGGTGAGGGGGGCCCATCAGGAAGTCGGGGAGACACCATCAGGGCAGGCCTCTCCTCCACCGCCGGCACAGCACACGTGGGGGCCGCAGGCAAAGGGGGAAAGTCCTCATCCGGAGGCACCTCTTGCTGGAGGGGGGCCGGAGGGGCTTGGGCTCCCTCCTGGTCCTTTGCTTGCCCATGGTGCCTGGTGAAGGGCTAGATGGAGCCGGATACTATGGGCTGGTCAGGAGCTCTAGGCAGCCATGTCCTGCTCGGTTGCCATCCAAGCCACACCACCCCATGTGTCATCTCTAATAGAAGCAAAAGAAT
Source organism: Ptychadena robeensis (assembly GCA_036250615.1). Lineage (NCBI taxonomy): Eukaryota > Metazoa > Chordata > Amphibia > Anura > Ptychadenidae > Ptychadena > Ptychadena robeensis. The sequence goes on along the minus strand of CM070043.1, from coordinate 50,220,967 downwards.
GTGGAGAACCAGTGAGAGCTTGACTTTGGAGGGCTTTCTGCTCACAACATACACCTCAAATGCATTGATGAGACATGTCTGGCCTCCATCTTGTATGGCATGAGTAACCTGACAGAGGAGGGCTACTGAAGACCCTGGCTGTGACCTGGACATATAGGTCATCTGACACATCTCCAGACAGACATGGACTGTAGTGACAATTAATGACACTAAATGTATATACCAGACAGAGGAGGGCTACTGAAAACCCTGGCTGTGACCTGGACATATAAGTCATCTGACACATCTCCAGGCAGACGTGGACTGTAGTGACCAGTAATGGCACTAAATGTATATACCAGACAGAGGAGGGCTACTGAAGACCCTGGCTGTGACCTTGACATATAGGTCGCCTGACAGATCTCCAGGCAGACATGGACTGGAGTGACCAGTAATGGCACTAAATGTATATATTATTGCATTGTTATAAATGCCTGTTTATTTAAGGTTATCCTAGCCTAGGGTAGAGACAGGGCCTCTTTATTAATATGTGTGTGTGGTCACTGTATATTTACTTATTTACTATGCCCTGTATGCTATTCCTGTGCTAGCTATTGTACTACTACTGGCCTAAAGCCCACCCCCTCTTGAATCTATAAATACTGACTCCTGAGGATGTTCTGGGATCTTCTGATGGAGATTCCTCCAGACGTGTCCTTGGACGCAGGATTCCAGGGTGAATTACCCACTGACCAGTGTGACTTCCTGGCAAGGAATGCTGATCCCCCCTTTCTGGTGTGAGAGCCTCAGCTCTCTAGAAGGTATCATCGACAAGTAAGCAACAAGCTGGAACGTTAGATACACGAGATTGATGCTCCATCCCTACCTTCTGGGTGATGGTAAAAACGCTGTATATATTCGTTCCTGTAGTAATGCTTGTACATATCACCCTACTTCATGCCTGGACCTTCTTTCTATTGGTGTGTGAGCTTGTGGCAGTGTGCTGAGCAGAAGACATCCTTCTCAAGAATCTGGTCGTGTAAGTGTGCACCACACAATGGCACCCCACGATACTACAGGACCACCAAATCCCCTGCACTCAGCTATCCCCATCCATCATGAGGTGTTCCTCTTCACAACCCCACTTTCCCACACCGAGTAGATTAGCAGAGCTCATACACAAGCCTGAGAGTGAGTGAAAAGTCCACACTTAGGGGTGTATCCAACTGGGGTACATTTCCGGGCCGGAATATATAGTCTGATGCTGCTGAGCTGCTATATAGTCTGACTGCTGCTGAGCCCAGACGGCAGGGTGCATACTTGGGGTAATGTTACAGAACAGTCCAGTCCTTAATTTCCCTATGAGAGGAGTGGTGCTGCTTCCCAGGAGTACATTCATGTCCAGTCCCCATGACTAACTTCCTCTGGGACTGTCCCTCACCCCATGCGTCGCCCACAGGAGTTCCAACACCCGCTTGTTGCTGGCTGGTGCTTGTAGTCCCACAGGCTGCTGTTGGCTTAAGGTCTCCATACACTGACAGGTGCTTGACAGATGACTCAATCGAGCGCCGTGTGGTGGTGTCACCATGGTGCGTTCCGGCGCCAGTCGATTTACAGGAATCAAGGCGCACCACAATTCCTGGTTCCCATTCAAGGTCTGTCAAACAGGTAACGGACATGTCCATAAATCCTGATTGAATGTCATATTCAATCAGGATTTATGGACATGTCCGTTACCTGTTCGACAGACCTGATCCTGCTCGACAGGGAAGACAGGGGTGGCCGCATTACATTGGTGCTAGATAGATGGCGGCCATCTATCTAACGCATATCTATAGCTGGGTACACACATGTAGATATGGGCCAGATCAATGGCCGATTTGAGCGCTGTGCATGCTCACGGCCATCCATCTGGCCCATATCATACCATTGCTCATAACTGGCAATCCCAGTTTTCGAGCAGGATCAATCAATCCCGCTCAAAAACAGGGATAACGAACATGACCGCGGGTCTCCATGCAAAGCATTGGCTGAGCTAGAGAGACAGCAGAGCTGGTATCGGACAGCAGCGTGAAGATGTCATCACGCTGCTGCAGGGAACATTGGACAGCTCCAGTATCGAGTCCTGTGTTCCCTGCTTAACTGTGGACCCTTAGTCTGTTCCTAACAGGGAATCGTCTCCAGGCACGATCAGAGACCCGAAATAGGAACCTCCTATCTGTGCCTTATATACCCCTCCGGGGAGTCAGCACCCCCCTCTGCACACACAATACAAATACATCTACAAGGGGGGAAATTACATACCATGTGACCCAATGAGGAGTGATTGAAAAGCTGCCAGCTTATTTTAAAACATGGTTACTAGTTATATCCTTATTAAAATATTTCTAAATAACGTCTGAAGAAAAGCACTTACCTGCTTTTTCCAAAACAATCACTGAAAAATAGAAAATGAGAAGAATTAATTCAATGTTTTGCATCTTTCTAAAATGGTAAACATAATTACAGTGATTGACAAAGAGCAGCCGCTCTAAACCCATCCCATTGCTCCTGCTGAGTCCTCCAACATCTGTAACCAGGAAGTGATCTCATCCGTACCCAGGAAGTGACGTCACCCTGGTGAACATGCGGCTGCAGAGATCACTGCATGGTAAGCCTGCAAACTGCTTCCTTAAATCTCCCTAGCGCTCTTGCAAGGTCCAGATTTCTGTACCAAAAGCACACCATAGACTTAAATGGAATGTTTTTATGTTGTAGGCCTGTAACTTCCCAAAATATGACCGTACAAGGGTCTAGTAGACATCCAGAATATAATAATGTTTGAAACACTCAATTATTATAAAAAAAAGTACAGACAAAAATGAATAAAAGGTATCATTTGAATGAATGGAAGATATCCAGCAGGAATCCTCCATACCTACGTACTGGAGTAGTCCTAATCGGTGATCGGTGATCTGACATGCCGGTAAATTCAGAGCCGATCCCATTAGTTCGCATGGGGACAGCAGTAAGTAATGGCCGGCACACAAAGGGTGCCCAGTCGACCCGTCTATGCCCAGTTGTTCTGCCAGGAAACGTCAAGACCATGCCAACCCTTTTGGGACTAGTGTTGAGCTCAAATATTCGAATATCGAGTTCGCGAATAACTCGATAACTCGCAAATAAGTCAGCAGATATTTCAAAAATTCACGGTATGGCCATTGTGAAATAACCATAGCATGTGACCATTCATTTTGAAGATTTCCGCATATATAATTATATTATTTTTGCAATACATGGTCATATCGCGATTATTCAAAATGACGAATATTGAATATTAGTAGAATTATTCGCATAACGAATACTGTTAATGCTGCTCATCACGAGTCATGAAGGACAGTTTATTTAATGTTCCTGTTACAGGTGGAGCGAGGTCTTCACCAGAAGGAGAGTGGAGAGAGAGGAGCTCTGAGGTTTTTGTGGGAGGCAGACTCAAAACTGGAGACCCCTGAGGTGTGACTACCCCTTGTCCTCCATCTATGGGGTAAGGGTGGTCCTGGGAAGATCTGGAAGAGAGGGCTAGACCTGAAAATGTGATGATGGCAACGGCATATCCCACAGGGCTGGCATGGCGATAGCATGGACCGAACATGGCGAACTGTACCATGATGACAACTAATAAAGAACTAGAGCTTACACTAAAGGTACAATGTACAGGGGAGCACATAACTTTTTTAGTGAGCTCCTCAGATGAGTACCAGGAGGTGGTGTTTGGTACTCACCCCATACGTAGGGTGGTCTTCCTCACTGTCCTCTGCATCAGCCTCCTGCATGGTAGATTCTGCTGCAGATGGACCTCCCTGTTCCAGATATTTAATGTGGGAGGGATCCCGATTGTGCTGCCGATCTCTCCCCTCTATGGCTGACATCCAGACTCCTCGGGTGCACCTGGTAGCTGGAGGACTGAGGTCAGGCCGCGGGGCTACAGGTAATACCCATACCTAGCGTCCTCTCTGACAAGCAGGGAGGTGTGGCTGTGATGGAGGGCCTAGTGGAGTATGCTGCCACCAGGAGTGATGGTCTGCAGAGGGGCCCGTCCAAGAAGGTGGCCCTAACATCCCCAGTACGTGACTGTGAGCAGGTGAAACCAACAAACCAACTGAGAGGGCGGTGTAATTTTTTGGGCTTTGATCAATAATTGTGTTGGGTGATTCCCCCCATACGTCCATTTTACCTACAGAGACCTAGCTGAAGGATTCAATGGTAGACTAGGCATAAGATATCTAAGGAAGTCCATTACTGTATCAGCTAGTTCCCCGAATTTCCCCTCAATGGGGAACTAGTGACTCACAATGTTACAATTGTCTATCTTCATAGTCTTAGATGCTCAGATCCCCTTTAGTGGGATGCTGTATGTCTAATGTTTTGCTTTTTAGGTTTCCTTTTTAGTTTCTCTCCTGGAGAGTTAGATAAAACTTCCCCAAAGTGAGATGGAGGTCCTTCTAGTCTGGAGTCACCTTGAGCAGATATCACCATTAGAAGTCATCTCCTCTATTCCTGGTGACATCTGTGTGATTGTCCAGTGATGGTCACCGGGTCCCACAGAGGAACAAGTCTGTCCAGCAGAGTCACCAGTAATGATACCCTGGCACAGAGTACCATAGACTTTCCCTTCACAGTGATAGAAAAGGCTGGCCTGTAGCATTTGGAATGCAATGGAATAAGCGGAAGGCATACATGACTGGGATGAGAGGTGACAGGAGTGTCAGGGGGTCAGATAGAGGTAAAGTAAATATTTGGTGTTTATGTTATAAGAGGGAAGGACAGGATTGGTGGAGGGAGTATTAAGGTGGGGTCAGCTGCTGGAATGTGGGGTACAGTTTAGATCTCAGCATCATTAGCGAGGTGAACAGTGAAGGGTCAATCTCCCGCCCGCCCTGTTTTGGGTGACGGGTGAGGGGGCACAGTGGGGAATGGGGTTGGCTTTATGTGGGAGATGGAGGAGTGTGAGGGTGGTACTGGGTTGCTGAGTTATTACTGTGTGACTAATGTGTGTTTTCTTGCAGATGTCATAGCGGTTGGAGGGTTCTGGGTCTTTGAAGGTACACAGTTGGAGTTAATGGTTGGTGGTATCTCACGGGGTAGGTCAGAGTGGGCTGACCAATCTGGTGAGCAGTCTCAGTGGGCCTGTGGATGGCCTAGTTGTCCTCAAGTCGGTGGGTGGCAGCTGAGGGCCTACATACTAAGGCAGCAGGTACTGGTGACCCGTACTGATGTGATGACTGATGACGATTGGGACCTTTGAAGACTCAGAACCAGGGGGTAACACTGTAATTGAATTGTGTTGATAATTGATCTGATGTTATGTTAAAATAAAGGGCGCTATGGCCATTAAAATCCATCCTGGGGTAGAGTGTTTTATTATAAATGGGGGGTAAGGTGAAAGGTAAACAAAGGTATGACAAGCAGGTCTCTAGCGTATATCCAAGTCATGACTGGTGATGGGTTGCCCTCATCCTCTGCTACTTCATCTCTACTACTACTCTACATCCTCTGGAGATCCTCACTACTAGAAGACAACACACCTCTACGTTATATAGAAAAACGAAATGACGTTACTTACAGAGCAGCAGCGCGGAGAACGTTGGACTCATGTTGGTTTGAGAATGTGAAGAAAAGTGATGGTGAACTTTTTAAAAGGAGAAACAGTGAACCGCTCTTCCTGTGTATTACAAGGAGGAAGAAGCAGACGTGAGGAAACCTCAAATGTCCGGTGAAAATCATTTTGCAATCTGTGGACTGATAACTGAAACATGGTGAAACAGTTTAGCTATTCTGTCACTCTGGGAAGGAAGTACGTCTGAACTAGGTGATGATCTTCATTAGGACTAGGGTAGTGGTTACCAAACTTGCAGGGCCCCCTTTCCTATTTGGGAACATTATCCAGCCCCCCCTCCCTGTTCAAACACAGGTTCAAGATGAGGGCCTGCGCCCCCTCCCCCCTGGAATACCTTCGCGCCACCCCCAGGGGGGGGCCCGCCCTGCAGTTTGGGATCCACTGGACTAGGGGATACTCCTATTGATCTAGAGGACCTCCTATGAGGGGAAAGGAGTGGGCAAGTCTTCAGGGTTTAAGGTTCCTATAAAGAGAATACAATTCAAATGTTTTCTATTTTATTTAGTACTTCAAATTACACAAAAAAAGAAAATGCACGTACAGCATGAAAACAATATCACAACAATACACAATTCTTAACAAAAATACGTCATATGATGTCAGGATCAGGTACTGAGGGGGCGACCAGGCAGGCAACACACACTGAGATCCAGACAGAGGTGGTGGTGACAAAAACGGATTTAATGCAGACTTACAGGCAGACACAAACACAGGTGCAAAAGTCCAGGGTTCAGGGGTGTCCAGGGTTCAGGTTCAGGGACAAGAAGCATGAAGCCACAGAAAACATGAAGTCCAGACAGCAAACAACAACAATGAACAGCCTGCGTGGTCTGAATGAAGCACACCTACATAGCCCTAAGCTAACGAGGAAGGTGTGAGCTCCACCCAGCCCACGCTTGCAGGGAGCCACCTGCTGGTGACTGTGGGACCAACCCATGGAAGGGCAATCACAGCGCCACCAGCAGGTGGTGACCGGAACATCAGAAAGAGAGGTGATGGGAATATCAGAACAGGTCGACGCCTTTTTACCTCTGTAGGGCTGTGTTATGGGCTGTGGTGATGCCCCTTGCGTTAATCACATGCCTTGGTGGAGATGTTGACGCAGCCCATACATATACATGACTTACCATATTTTTCGGACCATAAGACCCCCAAAATCAGAGGGAAATAGTGCCATCAACTGTACTGTACTGCTTCTACCAGCAGAGCACTGCTGATAGAAGCAGTACAGCAGAGAGATAGACATGGATGGGGCCAGCCAGCAGCTTTCATGTCTGCCTGTCAGCTACGATCACTGTGCAGCTCACAGCTGGCAAGAAGGGAGAGAAGAGTGAAGAATCCACAAA
>CM070043.1:50145931-50158598 GCA_036250615.1 Ptychadena robeensis | reverse complement strand
GGACAGAGAAGATCCTCAGTAGGGTGAGGTCAGGACTCTGTACAGGACACTGGAGATCCTGCTTCTTACTTTAACTGCTATATATTCCCCTAATATGTTGCATACATAGTTCCACAGAGGGACATGTATCAAGTTCAGCGTCAGGTCATAACGCCAGGTTTATGCTTTGTTTACAGTAAATGTACTTAACGGGTATATCTAACCGAGCCTCGCTACTTTGTATAACTGTCTGTTGTTGGAGTAAATACGTTGCTGTTATTACGGCAGACTGAAGCCAAGTAGGGGGAAGAAAATGATCACAACATGACCTCTTATATAATGCTGGAAGTCTGATGGGATGGGTCATTTCATTTGATGACACTCATATTAAAGGGATAGCACTCCCAAATGAAGGTGGTCATTCCTTGGATTATCCAAAACACACATGAAGCCAACAGCTTGATTTTCTCAACTTTTTTCCTGACCCAACTTGTTCCGGTTGGTCATATTTTTGTTTCAGCTCCTTTCATTCATGAAATTCAACATGTATAGAGGAAACTCTAATGATAGATATTACGCTTAAATATCTCTGCTGGGATATGGTAGGAGCCTGGTAATGGCCATGGGTGGTGTAAAGAACAAGGAACCCAATGAAGGAATGGTGGTTTCCATTTAAATGTAGACATTCAAGGCCACACATGTTTAATCCCAGGATCTTGGCATTGGGATGGTAGGAGACCATCATAGGGGTCGTAGATGGTGTTTAGACTCAATGTAGGAGTGGTGGAATCTCTTATAATTTAAACTGCAGATATGGAAGGCAAATAACTCCTCACTGGGATGGCGAAAGACTTTTATAGTGGTGTTCAAACCCAAGATTTTGGCAGAGGGATGGTTGGAGACCATCATAAGGGTCGTCAATGGTGTAAAGACTGAATGCAGGAGTGATGTAATCTCTTATAATTTAAACTGCAGGTATGCAAGGCCAATAACTCCTCCTTGGGACAGCGAAACAAATTAACAGTGGTGTTCAAACCCAAGATCTTGGCAGAGGGATGGTTGGTGACCCTCAGAAGGGTCATGGATGGTGTAAAGATTTAATGCAGGAATAGTGCAGTCTCTTATAATATAAACTGCAGGTATGCAGGGCCAATAACTCCTGCTTGCAATGGTGAAAGACTTTTATAGTGGTGTTCAAACCCAATATCTTGTCAGAGGCATGGTAGGAGACCATCAGAAGGGTCATGAATGGTGTGAAGACTCAATGCAGGAGTGGTGGAATCTCTTATAATTTAAACTGCAGGTAAGAAAAGCCAATAACTCCTCATTGGGATGGCGAAACACATTCATAGTGGTGTTCAAACCCAGGATCTTGTCAGAGGGATGGTTGGAGACCCTCATAATGGACACAGCAGGATCCCCTACTTATGGAATGTGAAAGTTCCTCATAAGAAGCACAGCGGGTGTTCAGACCTAGACCCAGAAATTACACAGAGGTTTCCCAATCAAATATAATGCTGTTGGTGGGGTTTATTTTCCAGACTGACCCTTTCATTTCAGTTTAAAATCTGTATCCCATATACCAGGTATTTTAAGCTTGAAGCATACCCAGCCCAATATAGTGTTATAGCTATAGCGTGACTGCCGCCATTGTAACTTCTCAGAACCATTCCCAGACCTGGCTACAGCTGACTCATAGACGTAATATACCTGGTATCGCTAGCACATTACGCTGAGGCAAGATTATGTAACCTGGCTATGGATGGACCTTTGCTCATTAGGTCAGGACCTTGTTTAGGTTTCGGTGTCTCCAGTCTACTCACCAGCCTGTTAAACAGTAACAAGGTGCTAAGTTGGCCACCTTCGGTTCCAAATTCCAGACATTCTGAATCCATGGCTGAAAAAAACGCACTGTTACTAATGAGATGGAAGCAAAGCCTAATGCAACCCCCACATACATCCAAGTGAAGTATTAAGGAAACTCAGCCTGAGGACCTTGAACTGTAGTTTAGGTCTGCATAATGAGCCGTGGTTGTATCCACTATTGAGACACGTAATTCCTACCCTAATAGAAGCACGGGGAGCCATCTTGAAACCAAACCAAATCCCACATTTTGGTTTCACGGATAGGTAGTAATGATAATGATCCTGCTATGGGTCAGCAATGTAGGGACGGAGACTAATGCTGGGCATACATGGCTCCAGGAAGACTTCAAATCGAGGAAGCCTGCCCGTGGCATGATGACATCATCGCGCTGCGGACAAGCTGGCCCGATATAGAGCCGTAGAACTTCTGTGGCTGCCAGCTCATGCCACCCGTGGGCCCCATCCAAAGCAATAGAAATCAACAAAAGTTTTCTAACATGTTGTTTCCCTGTTCGGTCAAGCTCTTTCGAGCACGATCGGTTGATCCCCCTCGAAGGAAGCCTGGATGACTCGCATGGCGCCCGATTATGCTCATATCTATTGCTACATCGAGCCGTGTCCCCAGCTTATGTATGGCAAGATAGAATGAGTGGTCTATGCATGGTCCCCATACAAACACAGATTAGTGCTAGATTGATGTCTGCTTTGAGTGCTGGCGTCACACTGTGCGCGTTCACTCTAGTGCCCATCTAATGCAGCCACCCCTGTCTTCGATGGGGACCACCTAAAGTGGTGCGCCTTGATTCCTGTCCAATTGATGGACGTCTGAGCACAGTGTGGTAACGCCATCGTGATGTCACCATTTCAAAGGGTCATCTATTGAGCGCCTGTCGAAGCATGTATGGAGACCTTCAAGCTGGGCATACAGGCATAGATATGGGCCAGATCGATGGCCACTTAAAGCACCGTGCGTATTAAATGCCACCATCCCTATTTTCTAGTGGGATCAATCACAGTCGATGTCCATTGCTTTTGATGAGGACTACGGCTGAGCTGGAAGACACAGCAGTGCTGTGCCTCCAGCTCGCTTGATATCAGGCTGGGCTGGAGCTTCCTCAAAAAGCTTAAATATTGAGCCATGTATGCGCAGCTTTAGTCTATAAAATGGAACCTCTAGACCAGTGGAGGACAAACCTATACTAATTTTAATTAATGTTTCTCCCCCAATAATTTAGTATGTCCCTGAGCAACCTGTGCATCCAACATGGCTGGTCAACTGCCCAGTCCCATTCAAATATTATACTTTAATATTTGATTATTGATATCTATATGGTACTGGCCCAAGCCAAAGGATTTAGCTTTATGGCTTTGCCAATCTAAACATTGAAATTGTATCTTCAAATTCAGAAACTTTTTTTGAAGGTCTTCCATTGGTCTTTTTTATGGTAAAAGTTGTGTTCCTGTGAAGGCAGCCTGATTTTAGTGGGTCCTCCCAGTGGCGTAGGAACCACTATAGCAGGCATAGCAGTGCTATGGGGCCCATATTCACAAGGGGGCCACCACTTCTGGAATGGCAGTGATTGGAGTGACCAGTGACCAGCTATTCCCCTGGGTCCTCCTAAACTCCAGATGAAAGAAGAAAATGACCACAGTGGGACCCAAGGAGAGAATTATATATATCAAACGCCCTGCAACGCCCATATAATATAAGAATCGGGCCTAATTCTCTTCAGGATAAGGTCTTGATGGTTTGAAAAATCTGAAATCTGAAGAGTGGAGAATAGATTCTGAAGTCTTATTCTTACATAATGCTATTAAACACCGATATAAAATACATTTCTAGTCGCTCTGTAACCATAACACAATCATGTTGGGTTGTTGTTTTTTTCAATGTACAGTGAGTACTAATTTTTTTAGTATCTCTTTATCTGGGCTTGGCAAACAAAATGGCGGCCACTAGACTTGTACACAAACTTGGTTGACCTGCTGCAGATGTTGAGTCAACACACATTGGGCACTGTACCTTCTCAGCATTATCTGCCTAGCCTGATAGGCACATCGTATCCTTTGTGTCCAGGGTTGATAACGCATGTTATGTAAACCGATGGTTTATCTGCAGGTAGAAGAAATGTCCTGCCTGTTGGTTCCAAATACTGATAAAAAAAAATAAGTGATTGTCTGTGTTTAGAGGACAAACACGTTTTCTTTAAATATAAGGGTGGTTATAAATTAAATCACCAGTGAGGTAAAACAGGTAATGGTCATTGAATTTGTTTCCACCGTGAGGGGATGACCGAAGATCTCCAGGGGCTACCTATGGCCTATTCTCCACATTTCCACAAGCCTTTGGTGACTGAAGGCTTGACATCACGGTGTGATGACGTCATCATGCTGTGAATTAGCTGGCCCGATATCAAGCCGCAGCACTTCTGTGGCTGCCAGCCCATCCACTATTTTGGATGGGGACTGCGGGGGTCTTTTTCCAAAGTAATGGAAATCGACCAAGGTTTTTGGTTGATCCTGCTCGAAGGAAGCCTGGATGTCTCAAATCTTGTAATAGATTCAAAATTGTGCTCAAATCTTTTACAAAATCAGGCCATCTGCTATTTTAGATGGGGACTGCGGGGGTCTTTTTCCAAAGTGATGGAAATCAACCAAGAAGGAAGCCTGGATGGCTCAAATCTTTTACAAAATCATGCCATGCATGCCCAGCTTTAATGTCCCCATCGACCCAAAGATATGCCCTAGATTGGTGGCCACTTCTAACGCTGCTGTCACACCGGGCATCTATCTAGCGCCCATCTAATGCGGCCACCCCTGTCTTCAAGTGGGGTAAACCGGCCCCGCTTGATGACAGGTCCGTAGAAGAGGTAACGAACATGTCCGTAAATCCTGATCGATTGCCATACCTTGACCGGGAATCGGGCACCTAATATGTCGCTCCTGGACAACCGTCCAATCGTCATTGTAATGTCGCCACACTACGCTCCAATGGGTCATCTATCATGCACCCGTCACTGGGCATCCTTGCTCTAAGGTTCAGATTTCAATTGAGCTGAAGGCCTAAAAAACAGGTGAACCTGTCTGGAATTTGCCCATTGCCTTAAACCAAAAGCTGTGGAGCTATTATAATCTTCAATCAAGTCAATAATTCAGGACAAAAGTATGCAACCAGCTATGTGCCCGGTCATCAGAGGGTCTTGGAGGCTGCGGCTTCATAGTTGCCATCTTCTAATGCATATTTACAGGCTGCAGGCCTTCTTCTCGAATTCCCACACCAGCTCAAGGATGGTTTTGGTTTGGTTCTATGGTGCATTCCACAGGCGGAGGCTTTATAGTTTCTATTGCAAAATAAAGTTTCCCAATATGCAGAAATTTAATATTCAACTTAAAACCAAGAAACGGGTATTCCAGTCGGGTCCAGTTGGACATCAGGACCCAACATTCCTTTAGGAGTGTTCTTTTCTGATAACTGGATCGGGGTGTTCAATGACCTCCCCTGAGGGAACAAATAGACAGGAGTGCAAACCTGATTCTTCTATTTCTCCACCAAGTTCTAAAATCCAAAATAATGGCGAAGCTTTGATGTTTATACTAACTACGTAGGGGTCAGTAGACAATAGGTCAAGAATTGTGTATACAGTACAAGCATGACCAAAATTCTTGAGGACTTGTAAAATATTTTAGATCTAGATAAAGAATATTGTGCTGTGACTCTATTCAATTATAGGTTGGATCCATTATATATATTATAACACACACAATCATACACATAATAAGTTTATACACTATATGACATGTCCAACAGGCCTTGCTAGCTGTGATAGGCCATAAACCTCTGTTCATATCCTACACAACATTATACTTGCAAACTGCATTTTTTTCTTGTGCCAAAAGTCATAGCTTACGGTATAAACAGTTGTGTCCAAATCTTTTGAAACTTGTTGTGGCAAAACTGTGTTGCAATCCAAGTTTATAGTCATCACAAGTGTCTGGAACTTCTTGTCCTGTGTTTCGCAGGGATACAAAACTGATAATCATGTCATGAAGACCTAAGGTCTTAGGTGGACAAATCTCGGAACATGAAGGGACCATACCGCTTACTGTTACAAACCTTAATGTTGATGAACATAGCATGGCAGCATACATTGCTTGCCCCACCCCCCTGGAACCTATAGGACTACCTAACTGCAAAAGTTATCTCACCCCCATCCCTTGTCATTCCAATTGGGCAGAGGCTCATTACGTTCATCTCCAAAGCAGCTTTGTGGTCCTCACGCCTCATCTAATTTACCCGGTCAATTTGACAAAGGTTCAGTTTGCTATTTTGTCTGAGACTTCTTGCTGATTTTATAAATAATGTTATAGGAAAAGACAATTAGGGAAGGTAAGTATACAGTTTTCCTGGTTTTCTCCCTAGAGGTCATATATATGCCAGGAAGGTTGTATTTAGAGGTCACTGTGAGGTCTGAGTATAAAGTGATTGAAAATGAGTATGAGTTCTTAGTTAGATTGAGACGTCGTGTGGACGAAGGGGTTCCTACAACACCAGTGATGTGGGTTGGTAGGCTAAACCTGGGTATGACGCTGTTTATATTAATGGTTTGTAGGCCATCAATTGAGATTCAGGAGTCCAAGATTTGGTGGAATTCTCCTGGTGACTATAGTAGTCTGTGAGTAGTAGCAATGTAGAGTATTTGAGAAGAACTTTGGACCATACTTCTCTTCCATTGGCTCATTGCGTTCCTTTGGAGGTCATCTCCAAAGCAGCTTTGTGGTCCTACAGCCATTGTCTGAGACTTCTTCCTGATTTATAAATTAATAGTGTTGAAATCCTACCCTATGTGTGGGGAGGTGATCCCCACTGTATGCTGCCATGGCGGTCCAGGAAAATTGTATACTTCCCCATTTTTCCTTTCCTGGACCATTCTATGGCAGCATACCACCCTCTCTACACAACTAGCTACTAGAATGACTAGCTATGGAGGTGGGCTAACTTTTATAGTTAGGTTACAGGGCTGGGGGGGGGGGGGGGGGGACCACTATATGCTGCCATGGAATGGTCCAGGAAACCAGGAAAATTGTAATTTTCCTTTCCTGGGCCATTCCATGGCAGCAGACCTATTTCTCGCCCTTGTTGTGTTGAGAAATAAACAGCTCTTGTGACTTCTCATGGCTTCCAAATTGACTATTAGATATAGGCCATGCATGGACAGAGAAGTTGTGACACAGACACCCTCCTAGGTCTATGAAAGTACTTCTGACCTTTAATGCAAACACACAGTGACATTACTATGTTTTGGGCAGTGTCCTAAGGAAGCATAGCATCATACACATCTACAAAATGTTATCCTCTATTCTCTGGAATTTCATTTGTCACTGATAAAAACTCTTTCCATGCGCCATCTTCCTTTCACGATGGGAGGGGTGATGAAGTGGCCATTTTAAATAGAACATATAAAACAGTAAATATGGAAAAATACAGGGTATAGCCAAAGAAGAGAGGGAGGGGTCGGAGGGGAATAAGTTCTTTGTTTTTCTTTAAACTTGATTGTAGGAGGGATGGCCTGGGCTGGCATATGGCCATGAAGCTTCACGTCAATATCTGGAAACTGGCTGTTTGTGTGATAACAAGCAGTGTCTGAGTATATGGCATCTATATAGCTTAACTACACAAGTAAAACAGAATTAAAGAATAAAGAATGTTATCCAAACCCTAAATATCCAATTAACTCTACTTACCATGGTTCCCCAATTGCAATTGGCCCCCACGTCACCCTCCGGATTTGGTGGAATTCTCCTGGTGACTAGAGTAGTCTGAGAGTAGTAGCAATGTAGAGTATTTGAGAAGAACATTGGACCGTACTTCTCTTCCATTGGTGAGGAGCAAGTATATGACATCTAGTGGGGTCAAGAGCTTTTTCCTGGACCATCATGGCAGCATACAGTGGTTCCCCCACCCCCCTGGGACCTATAGGACCACCTAACTGTAAAAGCTATTGTGACCCTATACCTTGTGATTCCAATCGGGCAGTGGCTCATTGCTGATTTAGAGATTATATTCATGGACAATTCATTTTGTGGATATTGGTCAACCTAACAGTATTTGTCTTCTTCTTCTCTAGTTTGCGGCAGCATGGATATCCGAAATGACGTCTCCCAGCTCCGTAAGTTGGAGAACTGTACGATTATCCAAGGCAACCTCCAGATACTGCTCATGTTTGGTACCAAGCCTGAGGACTTTCGAGGCCTGAGCTTCCCCCGTTTGACCATGATCACAGAGTACCTTCTCCTTTTCCGCGTGTACGGGTTGGAAAGCCTCCAAGAACTTTTCCCCAACCTGTCTGTAATCCGCGGCACTGACCTCTTCTTCCATTACTCCTTGGTGATTTTTGAAATGCCGCACCTGAGGGAAATAGGTCTTTTCAGCCTCACCAACATAGTGCGAGGAGCTGTCCGCATTGAACGCAACCAGGAGCTCTGCCACATTTCCACCATTGACTGGTCACTGTTGTCTGAGAATGTGGAAAACAACTACATTGTAGGTAACAAACCAATAGAGGAATGTACTGACGTCTGTCCTGGGATTCTGGACTCCTCCTGTGTGAAGACCACAATCAATGGTGTGGAAGATCCTCGCTGCTGGACGTCTCGCCACTGCCAAAAAGGTAACCAACCCCTTCTACCGACATTATGTACAAATATGGAGATCCTTCACTAGGTATTAGCAAAATTTGGGTTCATTGCGTGCATCATATCAAAACAAAATGCTTGCAGTTCATCTCTGTGTTCCTTATGTCCCACAGCCAATTAACTGTCCCTTCCGGTCTATGATTTGTAATTACTATATCTATTTGTGGAAGGATTGGTTTTAAAGATTTGCACACACATCAGCACATTTGTTAGACATGGCCAGGGCATTGCCGAGAGATGCAAAGACATAGAATTCAATGCCAGGGTCATCAGGGCTCATTATCAATAATTCTTCATATTTGAAAAGACTAAAGTTTATTTTCAAAATTATGAAAAGTTATGTTAGAACATTTTTTTTTACACTTCTAGTACTCAACCTATCAAATCAGTTTCAGTATGCTCAGGGCCCCTATAAGAAATTACGGGGGCCCTGTACTAGGTCATTTTACGGGCCCCCAGGTCTGAGGGGTCCACAGGAAGCTTACATCCTCGGGACAGGGAACCCAGTTGCCATGAAGACAACGCAACAACACCAGCGGGCATGGCCCCCTAGATGGTCGGACCCCCTGTACCATCCCGACGGTGACCCTGAGCAGTGCCGTTTCTAGCCTTTAGGGAGCCCTATGCAAGTTCTTGCTTTAGACCCCCTGTTGACTGGCGGGGGTATGAAGGTGCTATTGGTATGGCATAGGCACTATTTGAATTTGCAACATTTTACAAATAATTCTACAAATATTTGATTCAATATTTGTGAATATTCACAATTGAGAGCGCCTTGCGAAAATATAATTGCAATAATAATCACCTCACAATTACCTTCAAAATGAATGGTCACATGTGCTATTTTTATTTTCGCATTGTGAATACATATTCGCAATCCATGGCCATAAGCATCCCAATGCAGTATATCATGAATATTCACAAAATTTGCAAATTCTCGAATAGACGATATTCTACGAATATATTCGCAATTCAAATATTCGAGCTCAACTCTACCTTCCACCCCCCTCATGATGTACAGATCTGCACAGGAAGGGAAGGCATCCGTGTTGGGGAGGAATATGCATGCAAGGGAGGGTGTCTGGGGACCACTGGGGTCTCTATGCCCACCTATATTCAACATAGCAGGAGAAATGGACCTGGCCCTGAGTATGCTGTTTACATTTTCATAGACCCGAGCCTACAAAAAGGAAATACTAATAAATTAGGCATTTTGTTTCCTTTTGTTAAATGGAAATGGTTAGTTTTCTTTAGCATGACAATCGTGCACAAACATGTACATTTACAGGTTTCCTCAAACAGGAATAGTTTCATGGCAATCCTGTTTTTCCAGTGCCGCCTTCACTGCGATGGCCCAAGAAAGAGTTAAAGGGCCCATCATGGTGGCTGCAATCAGGAGCGTCAGCGTAACATGAGCTGTTTGTGCCCTCGGGGGCTGCAGGTATAACATACGAACGCGTGCCGCTCTGTGAGCCCTGTGTTTACTGTAAATATCTGGCAGCATCTGCAGCACAAACATTGCGTTCTCCTCTACCAGTTTGTCAGACCTTTCACTTGGTTGTGTTTTTTTAATTCCCTGTGGCCTGCTCCCTGCGATCTCACATCTGTATCTCATATATACGGGAGCTGAGGGTCAGGTCTTCATCTATTTATAGTATAAATGCTCAAAAGTTGTGTTTCTTAATACGCTAATTGTGGTAACGTTTACAATGCTAAATTTCAGAAAGACTAATTGTTTTGTAGGTTATTTTAGAAGTGCCAGTTGTGTTCCCTTTTCACACTTTCAAAGCTCCATACACTGAAAATATTTTTTTTTTCTTTGCTAAAGTTAAAGCGAATGTAAAAAAGAAAAAACCCCATAAACAAACATTTATGGGGCGGCTCCCCTGCCGCCATGCCTGGAGTGTCTGGTCCTCCAGGCTGCAAGATGGAGAAGCAAGACTCTTCCAGTCTCGCTCCCTTCACCAATCCGGATCTAAATCTGGTGACTCTCTGTGTAACCCAATTCAGATGAAGCTGGCAGCCGTGCGCATCGGGACATGAGAAGGTAGATGTGCAGAAGGGACGTCTAACCTCCCACGTCCCCTTGCACATGCCACGGCGATCTGCTCTATTATCGACATCGGTGCCGATAACAGACAGTAAATGCGGAGGTGGTAGGTCTGCTTTAAGTAACTGTGACTAGAGATGGCCGGATATTTAAATGTTATTACAAAAAAATTATTTTAAATAATTATAACTTGAACCCTGTCTCCCAACCTATGGAATGTTCATAGAAGTCAAGTGGGCCTCTTAGGTCCACACTTTAGCGATCTCCCACGATTCTAGTCGCAGTGCGGTGACTAGCGATTTTTGTTGTTAGCGATTGGGTGTGTTTTTTGGACACGATTTGGGCACGCAGAAAGTGGTGGGGTGGGACAGGTAATCTTGCCCAACCACACCCGATCGCCCCTGATCACGGCCATAGAGAATGAATGAGGGCACGTCCCCGCATTTAAGATCGGGGGCCTTAACCGCCCCTGGGCCGTGATCTTAAATGCGGGGAGCCGCGTTTAAAATTTGCTGTCTGTGTCCGATCGCTGATGTGGGGATGATCCCCATCAAATGCATGGCTGTGATCGCCCATGAATCGTGGGCGATCACCTAAGTGGGGACAAGCCCTTACTCAATTCCAAAGGGTTAAAAAAAAACTTTTCGAAAACAAAAGATACACGCATATTATTACTAGTGATGGCAGAACAGTTCCGCAGCGAACATGGATGTTTGTCCTCCTTCTAGCTGGCGAGCAGTACGGGTGTTTGACCCACCCCGTTTGCCGATCAGAAGGAGCTCACTATTCTTCCTTCGGCGGGATCAGGAGCAGTAAGAGAGAGAGAATCTTTTCACTGGAGACTGAGTAGAGAACACAATCTTCTAGTAAAAAGCCAGCTCCGGAAAACGGAAGTGACGTCGGTGACATCACATCCAGTGATCAGAACCAGGAACCGGTTTTCCCGACTCCTATACTCATTCCATGAAATTATTATATGTAATCATTTATTTTGATATTACATATAAATGTTACATCAGAGTGACCGTGGCTATTTGTGCTAATGACGCTCTCCAAAATTTCAAAGTGGATTGAGACCTTTTCAAATGATTGTCCTAAAAAAGTGGCCTAGCCTAGATTTCTAAGTAGATCGAGAGCCATGCATGCTCACAGAGGTTAATTGTGCTCTAATCTATTGAGAAATCTACCCCTTTGGTAGGGTGGCCAAACAACTGCATACTGTAAGACAACCTACCACCTGGATACCTCTAGTTCAGCCATCACAATTTTGCCTTTAAAGTTAGAAGTTGCTCAAGTTCCTACGCTTGCACTTTTTTCTGCTTTTAACATATAAATTTCAAGAACCAAGAATTGTTCACCTGCCACCTAATTTATCCCACCTGTTGGCAAGTGCCATTGTAAGAACATATTCAATGTCATTCAATTGATATACTCCTTGGAAATATGGGTCAGGATGGAAGCTTGTAGTCTTGTAGACCAATTGGGACAACTAAGGCAAAACCGCCTGTATGGAGTTGGAGATCTCTGAAGGTAGTATTGTAGACTGTCTTTGGAGCAGTAAAATCCCGCCCAGGAAGAATGTTTTCACTAGAGACCGAGTAAAGAACCTTCTAGTGAAAAATCGGCTCCGAAAACCAGAAGTGACGTCACATTTGGCAATCAGAACCAGGAACTGTGCGTTCCAGGTAACGAAAGGGACGTCGCTGACGTCACTTCCGTTTTTTCTGATTCAAGGGCGGATGTCTGACTTGGCTGACCTGGATGAAGATCGGCCATCACTAATGATTACATATAAAATTAAGTAATAGGGGTTGATCTTAAAGTGTAAGCCGCCTTAAAATTTCTATTGGAGATCTCTGAAGGTAGTATTGCAGACTGTCTATGGAGTTGGAGATCTTTGCAGTTATTGTAGACAGTCTACTGTTAGATGGTTCTGCAGGTTCCTTACCCAACCCAAGGAAAAATCCCAGGCTGAATTGAGGATGGTGTTTACCTTGACACCAGGGTTCCTGCCTTTTGGCACTGCCAAGCATACCTCTATTGTTAGTCTGCCGTTCTCTGAATTCTG
Source organism: Ptychadena robeensis (assembly GCA_036250615.1). Taxonomy (NCBI): domain Eukaryota; kingdom Metazoa; phylum Chordata; class Amphibia; order Anura; family Ptychadenidae; genus Ptychadena; species Ptychadena robeensis. Next base: position 50,145,942 of record CM070043.1, on the reverse strand, counting down.
CCATCCGTACT
>CM070043.1:50131819-50145797 GCA_036250615.1 Ptychadena robeensis | reverse complement strand
CACCCACAGACGGGTGCTGACAGACATGCTCCGATATGCACCGGAATGCAAACGTGATGATGTCATCACATTTGCATTCTGGGGCTGCTTCAGTCGGCTGGCACCCTTTGTGTGCCGGCCATTAGCTTCAATGAAGAAGCCGGTCTTCATTGAAGCCAATGGCATCGGCTTGCATCGGCCAGAGAATACCAGACATGTCCGTTCTCTGGCCGGCCGAGCTGTGGAGCGACCCATGTGGGCACACGCCGGTAAGCGGACGATTTTTCCTCTGACCGATGGCGCAAGCGCGCACGTCCGTATTACTAAAACCATGTAATAGGAGGACCTTTCTACACCTTCCAATCACTATGTATTATAGCAGGGAGGCCACTATACTACATAGTTGTTGGTAGATCTGATGGAAATTGTATGGAGAAATCTAAAGGTGTATGGGGGGCTTTAGACCATTAAGGCCTTCAATGTAAACCCTTCTTTTCTGTTGCCTGACCAAGTGGCAACCGTAGAGGATTTCGAAAATCTGTCATAGACACAGATCTTTCCTATAATGAGATACTTGTAGACGCCACCCTACATGGCCACCACAGCATGGAGAACAAGTCTAAACTTGTTTAGTATTAACCCATTCCTGACACATATGGAATGTCCGTTGTGGATCATGACTTGATGAGCTTCCCTAATCGTCAGCCAGGATTTCGGTCTTCTCTCATAAACTACTCAGCATGGGTGCTGAACTAGAGTTGGCCTAGTAACCTTCACCCACCAGCCTTTACAATATATTAATTATCAGAAGCTGAACTAGGGGTGGAGAGCTCTGAATGTATACGACAGTGTTGCTATAATTTATACATGGGAACGTTCTACTTTGTACCCCTTGATTTATTCCATGCCCCCTTATAGTGTGCTGCATCACCTACTCTACACAAAGGTTTAAAGTGTGATAAAAGGGAAGAGGGTAGGCGCATCCACCTAATATTTATCATGGTTCCTGGAATCTGAATGGCATCACCAGCCAGGGCCGGGACAAGGTCCACCAAAAACAGAGGCTGAGCTGCCCAAGTGCGCCCTCCTCCATGTACCTGCCCTGGATGAATTGAGAACCTGCCAGACATGGAAGTGTCACTGTGAGGGGATTGTGGGTGAAGTGTAGATGAGACATGCGGGACGGGCAGCAGAGGAGGTGGAGGTTTGGGTTAATAAGATATTTATATTACACACAGTAACCCAGTCATGTCTGTCCTCATTCCTCCATATAACATGATCTGGATGCAATGAGAACCTTCCCAGACTGGAAGTGTCATCTGTGAGGTGAGTGGAGGAAGTGTAGAGGGACCTGCCGGGGATGGCAGCAGAGGAGGGTAGGGTAATCAAGAATTTATATTAACACCAGTAACCCAGATCATGTCTGTCCTCCTCCTCCATATACCATTGATCTGGATGAATGAGAACCTCCCAGACATGGAAGTGTCTCTGTGAGGTGAATTGTGGGGGAAGTGTTAAGGAGACATTGCGGGGACTGGCAGAGAGACGGCTAATAAGATAATATATATAGATATATAGAGCCAGACTCTGCGCCTTAGCGCAGGGGGGGGGGGGGGGGCAGGAGTGAGAGCGCACTGGGTGGGATGGGGACGTCGCCAGGCATACAGCTCAGGGGAGGCCGTCCCTGGGGAACAAAAAACCCGGCAAAGCCCACAACCCCAAACAGCAGCAGTCGGCCTCCACTGGTGGGAGGGGATGGGGAGAGGGGACGGGCCAGCACAGAGCCTACACAACCCCACCCCCTGGGGGGCGGAAACCTGCTTCAACGAGTGAACCTGCAACGCTGACTAGGAGTCCAGTTAGCAGCGCCCCACCAGCGCCCAGAGGCTGGAGCCTGTCCAGCCTCTGTGTCGGCCCGGCCCTGTCACAGGCAGCAGCCGTCAGGCGAGATTGAGGGTGGAATGGACCATCATCTTTACCACTGGGTCAAGATAGTTCTTCTTTAAGCCCCCCATACACGCTTAGATTTTATGGCCGAGCATGCTCTCGCCCATCAGTCGCCGACCGGTCAGCCAAAAAATCAGGTGCCGATTTAAGCTCTTTAGTTTAAGATAAGCACCCAATTTTTTTTTTTTTTTGCTGACCGATCGGTCATAAAATCGAAGCGTGTATGGGGGGCTTTAGACATGACTTCTAGTTCTTCTTGTGACATGAGAAGACCACAGTGATGGAATGAATTAAGAAAAATAAATAGGTGACCTCTTCCTTCATAAAAGGACCCACTAGGAAGGAAGCGAAACCCCCTATTTTCACATAGACAATATATACACATATTTAATGGTGCAAATAACTTTTTTAGTGAGCTACTCAGGTGAGTATCCGGAGATGGTGTTTGGTACTCACCCCATATGTATGTGGTCTTCCTCACTGTCTCCCTCACTGTCCTCTGTGCCAGCCTCCTTTATGGTAGATTCTGCTGCAGATGGACCTCCCTGTTCCTGATTGATCCTCCGATTAGCTGTCTCCATCCACAGGTCCCCGGCTGGCTTTGGGTCACATGTAACTCTCACAGTACAACACATTTGAACCCCCAGATCTCAGTATCATATCTCAGTAGTGCAAATTTTCTCTTGTCATATTTTATCATACATGTTCCTACTCTGGCTTCTGTCCCCCAGATATCCAACACCTTTAAGGTTGGAATACACGGGTCGATTTCTGCACAGCCGAGTGAGATGCGCATTCACGGCACTGAGCTTTGCAGAAATCTGGGAAACCTTGTTCGATATACTATACTTTGAATAGGGACCTGCGGTTCCCCATTCAAAGTAGAGGACGGGCTGACAGCTGGGTCCTGATATCGGGGAGGCCGGGCAGTAGCGTGATGACGTCCTCACGCTACTGCTGAGATCTCTTTATCAGCTCAAATATCGAGCCATCTATTCCAGCCTTTAGAAGTCCAATCTTTTTTTTGGATAAGTAATTTACATTCCCAATTTGACACCCCTAACTGCAACCTTTCATAGTTAAAGTTTCCCTGCAGTTATCCAACTGACAAAAATTGTATACATTTAACAATATAGCTGTAATCTCAACTCAATCTGCAATATTGGTTTCAGCCACCGGTGTCACTAGAGAGCACTTGCCGTCAGAGCACAAGATATGGATGTTACTTCTCATCAGAGAGGAGGGGGAAAGCTCCGTGCATCTCTCACCTCAGCGCCAATGTCCAGTCCTGGGTATGGGAAAGTACCCTTTTTGGCCTTGGGGGCCAGATTGGAAAGATCTGGCTAGGTAAGGGTTATTTTTCAAGAGAGGTCCCAAGCTTGTAGTAGGTGGGTACAGAATGTCCCAATTCTTAACTACCTGATCCTTCCAAAAAAAAATGGGGAACACAGATCAGTAAATGATGGGACCGTAATTGTGTCCGGACATGGGGAACCATTCCAAATACCTTAGCCGATCTGTTGTTGGGTCGGTGCAGGGGTTACCTCAGCTAGGATTGGGCAGACAGAAAGTTCCAGAGAAACTCATAGCTTTTGTTTCACACAGCAATGGCAGGTCCAGGACCTCCTGAAACTAAGGTTGTAGGGTTGAGTAGACAACCGAAACTTATAAAAAACAATTGTTAAAGTTTGAACGTAATTTTGCACTCCTACAATACGATACCAGAGGGTATAAGGAACAAAAAACCATTGCTAGGATGTATTGAAATGTAACTTGTTCTTGGTTATTTTTGGTGTCGCTTAAACTTCGGACAGCAAATACTAGAGAGGCTTTAAACTGTTTCCAGTAAACATTAGAAAGTGTGCAGGAATGCCTCTGCATGTCAAGTATGCGGTCTGAGACGTTCCTTCAAAAGCGTAATGTCCCCAGAGCCTTAAACTGCCCTGATTTCCGAGTCTGAGGCACGTAACGTTGATGAATGCGAGCATTTCTAGCTATAGCGACCTTCAGGACGCGGCCTAAAGGTGAATTAAAATGTAATCCCGGCTTCAGTAGAGAAGAGGTTAGGTAGTCGCCTCTACTCTGTTTCTACGTTGACTTGGGTTAGGTCGTTTACTTACTAAAGCTGGGCATAGATGGGTAGTTTTCTCGTCGACTGCTCAACCGACCGACTGGGCATGATGACGTCATGGCCACTTGTGCTGACAATCGGACTGCAGCCTCCATCTGAACTAATGGGATCGGCCAGGTAATTTACCGCCATGTCGGATTGCACGTTGATCCGACATGCCGGTAAATTCCCTGGCCGATCCCATTAGTTCAGATGGAGGCTGATTCCTGGTCAATATCGACCCGACTGCCGATCGATTGCAGAATCAGCTGCCCGTCTATGTCCAACTTAACAAAGATGAAAAATAGTTGTGCACATCCATCAGCAGTGATTAGTTACAAGAAGGCCCGCAGGGTGTATGGGGCCTGGGCAAAGATCAGAGTAAAATTGGGTTGGTATGAGGGGTGGGTGGGGTGCTTGTAGGTGTGCAGCTCTCAAAATTGAGGAGTGTGGCCCCCTGTAACAGACAAATAAGAACAAGGACACGAGGCACACAACCTAGTACAACAAAGTAAAGTACTGTAAATGGTAAAAAAATTATGGCTGAACTTCAGCCAAGTCCATTTAGGAACAGGGGGATCAGACTTTTAAAAAAGTTGGTGGGGAATTTGAATCTAGAAACCTGGAAGTGACGCATAGTTCCTGGTTTTCAGAGCCAATTTTTCACTTCGCCATCACTAATGGTAATAAAACAAAGGACCAAATACTCACATTAAAGAAGGTTTGCAAGCATTGATCTATCGGGCCATGTGCTTATCTGGTTATGGATGAGATCCCTTCCTGGTTACGGATGAGATCACTTCCTGTCACGAATTAGATCACTTCCTGCTTAAAGGTGCTGGAAGACTCAACAGGATCAATGGGATGCTTTTCGAGTGGAGGCTCTTTGTCAACATTTACTTAGAGTTCGTGGTTGTACTCCATCTAGGAAGAACTGTCTGTTGTATGATTGTGACAAGGGCGACCCTGGCTTCATGCTGCATTGCAACTAGCAAGTTTTCAACAAACTTTCTGTTGTACTAAAGCTCATATCTAGATTTTATATTGGCATAAACTTTCCAATTGCCATTTGTCCAGTTTGGATTAATAGACCTTTTATTTAGAGAGTCCCTTGGCAAGGGAGCCTCAGAGGGTAGACCACAAAGCAGCCAAACCTCCCGGCCCAAGGGGGACTGCCGAACCACACCAGAACCGAACATATGTAGGTCTAAACACATAATCCAAGCCTATAATTTCCCCTAAAGCTCACCCAAAAACTCAAATTTCCACAATGTGTTATGAGGGTGCCCTGGCAGACCTAAAGACTGTGGCCCCATCTGTTCACAAGGAGAACGAGGATGGTGTTGTCACGTTGGACTTATCACCAGGTTCCACCAGGGGGAGCTCTGGCTCAGGTGTTGGTTCCTAATCACTTAGTGCTCAGTGTTGCTGTGGTGGTGAAGGTGAGTGTGAGCAGAGACTAGAGATTCCCTTCATATCAAGGTGCAACTGGTGGCTTCGGGGTGAGACAATCCACATTTTAAATTAAGATCTGTGCTTTGGGAACAGCTTGTTTTGTTAATTAGAAGAAGTTGGGCTAGGTGCAGTGAGTGGAACCATGACCTGGCTTCCAGAACCTGAGAGACCCCTGAAGGCTGACTGGAAAGCAGAACCCCCTATGGCATAGTGGAGACTAGATCAACCTGGTCCATAGACCTTCAAGGCTCTCCATTTGACCTGAAGGCCTCATTTATTTGTTGCCCTGTATAAGTTTGTTTGTTGAAAATTCTTTGGTGTATTGTAGGGTCCACTATTGCTCTGGTAAGAATGCATTTATCGTGTTCATTGATAAGGGTATGCAGTTTGGATGTAGACCATAGTGATGACCAACATTCATATTCGCCCAATATTCTTGTAAATTTGAGAAGTTATGGTCAGCCATTATCACCTTCATTGCGCAAATCGCCACTTGTACATGCGCATATTACGAAAGCAATGTGAGTAATGTGCCCCCACCCAAAAATGTCGCTACCTACCTACATTTAAGACTTTCCATTCTTGTCTTGTCTTCCTCTTTGATCTCCAATTTCATCCCAGAGTGTAAAGCTGACGATGTCCCTGAGCTTTTGGCATTGCAACATCAATCCATAATTTGTGCTAACTGAGCACAAAGCAAAGTTTGAAGTCACAACAAAGGTTGTTTAACAAGGATGAGATTCTGGATCCTGTGCTTGGCCAAGGTTTTCAGATGTTGATACATTTTGTATATCGAGCGTGTTTGTCTTGTAAACAAACCGAAGAACGACGACCGCCCGGGGGCAGAGAACAAATTGTGTGCCACATTTGTTCCATTGCCAACCTGTTGTCTTCAAGGTACAGTATTTCGCTTCAGCTCTAGCCTTTACAGTCCATGGCTGTCTGGTCAACTGTCTCGGTAACGGAGGAATCTGCTTATTACTTCTCGGCCTTGATGCTTCACGTGCTTCGTTTGTTCAACTTGTGTCAATGTTTAAACACCAAAATCTAATTGATTGAGGACTACACGCAGTGTGGCAACGCCACAGAATGTACTTGTCGAGGTGTTCAATTGTTCATCCACATGAAAGGGCTTCTTAGCTGAAGCTGTGAAATTGAGCGGTGACGTGATTGGTCGGCTTGAACCTTATCGGAAACGTGGCCGCTTACCTTATATGACCTACGAAAGCAAGCCTTTCGCCTATGTAAAATAAATATTTGTCATGCGAAACATTTGAGGTTTTTATTGTGTGACTCATGGGCGCCATGACAATGATGATGATGAAGCGTTCTAAAATGGTGTCTACCATATGTTCACGTTTTATTCAAATTGCTCCTTAGATGTAAGGGACATTCCATATGTATGTGATGTGGGGGCCAATTGCAGTTGGCCAACCAGAGTTGGATAACTTTATTTAATTCTGCTTTATTTCTGTTGTTCTATATACCGTATTTTTCAAACTATAAGACGCACCCAATTTTTTGGGCAGGAAAACCAGAAAAAAAAGATTTAATAAGTTTTAACATCGATTGGGTTAATTCAATGAATTTAATGGATGCAATATTCAATTCAACCAGAAGGTTTTACTAGCAGCAGTACACTTTCAGCAGAACGTCACACTTTACACATCTACAGGAGGAAGATGTCTTTTGCGCTCTCTGTCTCCTCTCCCGATGTTCCTGTGTCCGTGGGGCAGCAGATTGATTGCTGTTCCCATGGACAAGAGAGCTATAGATGAAAGTTCATCTATAGCTTTCTCTTCATTGCCTATGCCAGGTAAATGGTATATACTCATGCTTATTTGCCAATTTTCCTCAAAATAAAATCCCAGATATCACACACAGTTTGTTTCCAGTAGAACAGAAACTTCATGGCCACATTCCAAGGTTGGCTGGTAGAAGAGACAAGAGTCTGCAGAAGACAATACTTTAACCCAGTGGTTCACAAACTTTCCTTGCAGGGCCCCCTTTTCTACTTAGGAACATTATCAAGCCCCCCCCCCCCTCCCTATTCAAACACAGGTTAAGAATGAGGGCCTGCGCCCCCCTGAAACACCTACGCACCCCCCCAGTTTGGGAACCACTGCTTCAACCCAAGGATAGACTATACAAGCTATATTCTGACAACCCCCTCTCCAACCCCTCCTTCTCTTTCGTAATGACTAAATTCTGTACACATATTTACTGTTCCATATTTCCTGCTCAAAATGGCCTCTACAACACCCCTCTCACTGTGAAAGCAATGTGGAAAAAGAGATGGCGCTTGGAGAACAAGCTTGTCAGTTTTTACCAGTGATCATAACATTCCAAAGGATGGAGGAGAATAATTCATATGGTCATAACAAATTAGAAGCTTATGATGCTATGATCACATGAATCTTAGAACACTGCCCAAAATGTATAATTTTGTTAAAAGTTTATAAACATCCCTGTATGTTTTGCATTTAAGATCAGAAAGTACTTTTCCTAGACCTAGGAGAGTGTCTGTGCCATCACTTCTCTGTCCATGCATGGCTTATATCTAATGGTTTATCTAATGGTTGGAGATAGACTCAGAAGGGCTGTTTATTGCTCACCACATCATACACTGCTCCCATCAAGTAATTGGACTACAATGTTCCGGTGTTATAGTATCGTTCTAATGTTCCATTGGTTGTATAGTCTCCCTGATGTCCTCCTTTTATAACTTTTTTTCTTTCAGTGTGTAATTGCGGCAAGGAGATTGCATGTACCAGCTCTGGGGAATGTTGCCACAGTGGATGTCTAGGAGGATGTAGCAAGCCAGGAGACCGCCGGGCATGTGTGGCTTGTCGGAATTTCTTCTTTGATGACCAGTGCTTGCCTTCGTGTCCACCGCACACTTATGAGTACGAGGGTTGGCGCTGCATTACAGCCGAGTACTGTGCCAGTCTGCGGAAAGTCTCTGAGAACCCACGAGAGTCTTCAAAGTTTGTCATTTACGAGAACCACTGTCTGTCCGAGTGTCCAGCTGGATACACTAGGAATGAAAGCAGGTTGGTGTGTGATTTAGGCCAAAACCATCAATATGAATATCCCAGAATGTTCCTGATGTCACTTGCAGTATTTGGATCATGGCTCTTCCTCTTTCCAAATGCAGGAAGTGATGTCATTGATGTCACTTCCTGTACCGGGAGGCCTCCCTTCCATTTAGTTGTGGCTTGATTTAGGAGGGAGGGGGCATTACTGTTCCACCCAGCACGTTATCAGCACAAGCAGGGTGGAAACTTTAAAAGGCAGAGTAATGCCCCCTCCCTCCTAAATTTGTGATTTTGTGAAATCAGGATTTGACCGGGAAAGCTACATACATTGTCGGTTCCTCAGGCTGCTGTCAGTCGGCAGAAGCCTGAAAAACGACGGGGAGCTCCAGCTTGCAAAGTTGTGCAGTTGCTCGAAGGGCATTTGGAAAACACCCCTGTGACAGGTCTATTCTGGGTTGGCCCAAAAAACGTCTGTCAAACGCCTCTTGTTGTGTTAGCCGGGTGGCAGCAGTTGTTGCTCATCTCATTTAAACAAGCCCTAAGATGAACTTGAAACAATATATGAGAACAAGGACACCAGGTACATGTCCTAGAGCAACAATTTAAGTTATGCAAATGGAAAAAGATAAAATATTAGAGGTATAATGCAGGCTAAGCATGGAGTATTGAACTTCTACAGGGATAGGAGTTGCTGTGTGCATGTCTTGTCTCATCAGACGGGTAATTACCAACACTCATCACTTCCTGGTCATGGATAACATCACTTCCTGGTTTAGGATGTTGGCAGGGAGATCTCTTCTTAAGGTGCCCATACACACATAGATCAAAGATGACCCGCTGGAGAGCAGTGTGTGACGGCATTGATGACCCGGTCAAATGGTGAAGTCATAAGTGTGTATGGGTCACCACACTGCACTTGAGCACTCATCGATTGGACAGGAGTCTAAACGTACCACCTTAGGTGCTCGATTCCTGTTCGTTCCTATGGATTGGGGACTCTGGTCTCAAGGAATGAGACCCTGGTCTCAAACAATGAAATTGACCAGGAATTATGGACATGTCCGTTAACTATTCGACTGGCCTATCTTCACGAGGGGCTGAGTTTGATGGGCGCGATCGAGCGGCTATTGTCCCATGTATGGCCAGCTTTAGATACTCCCACTCCATGTTCAGTTGGCTCAATGGGGTGTGTTTAGGGTGGCAGCCCTTTGTCTATCAATGCATGGGCTGCCTCCCGAAATACAACTTCAACCCCTCATACTGACCCATTTTGTGAGTTTCTGCCAGTTCCATACAGCACCTTATGGTCGTTCTGGCCCCTGACATCACTCCCATAGTGTAATCACTGCTGATAGTTGTGCAGTATTATTTAAACATTTTGTATTAAATTACATTTTTGTTTTTTATTAAGCTAATAGGGGGCAATTTACTAGTGTTGAGCTCGAATATTCGATTTTCGAATATTTAGCTCGAATATCGCTATTTCGCCATTTGGCGAATATTCGTGAATATACCATCGGATATCCGACGCGATCGCGATTCTTTTATAATCGCAATTTCATAATCGCGATCCATTGCAATGAATGGGATTGCGATTATATAATCGCAATGCGATTTTTTATAAACGGAAATGACGGATACTCTCCCAGCCGAATTTCCGAGCTCCATTGACTTGCATGCATTGCGCATATTGGATCGCAATTGCGATTTTCAGATTACAAATATGGAATCGAATATTATGGCGGATATTCGCGAAATTACGCGAACTTGAATATTGCCTAGTCGCTCATCACTACAATATACAACTCATTTAAAATTTTCGTAAAAGTTGGGTTACATATTGTCTGATCTTTAGCAGCTGTAGGGCCTTTGTTGCAAGGAGAAATAATAATGCAGTGACTCGTACATTTAAACATTGTGAATTCTGTGTTTGACCATCAATAAAGTTAAGGTTCTGTTGCAGCATTGTGTGCCACAAGTGTGAAGGCCTCTGTCCAAAGGTGTGCAAGGTCGGGACTAAAGCCATAGATTCCATCCAGACTGCAAAAGAGCTGACTGGCTGCACCGTGATTGAAGGAAGTCTCATTTTCAACATCCGCAGAGGCAGTGAGTGTCCCATACATCGTGTATTGTGGGTTATATGGCAGCAGGGGACCCTTAAGACCCTGTAAAATAACTGTCTTTTGACCAGCTTGTCCTAAAGTGTAACTTGGTAGGGTTTCATTTCTAACCTCTAATTGTAAACTGGACCCCCAGAAGCATGCTTAAACCAGAATCAATGGGTTGGCCAATGGATTCTAAACAAATTTGGTTCCAATTCTCTATTTTCATCCATTAGGTCTAGTTTTTTAAATACTTCCCATATCACGGTTGTGTAGGAAGCACCACAGCAGACGTAGTGGTCGCTAAAGGGCCCATAGCCACAAGGAAGCGCTTTGCTTCTGCCCGCCTGTTTTATTTATTATTTTGGGACCCCCCACTCCAGCTTGCTGAACGATGTGAGGCAAGCTGGTGTGAAATGGGACAAAATTTTCTGCCTGACCCGCCTATCAATATAGCTCTCTGATCCTGATAATTCTAAAGCTAGCCATACACGTATCGATTCCCGAATGATTGTTAAATGATTGTGCTTGTGCCACAATCGGAAAAAGTATTGGTCAATGTTCGTTTGGCGAATCGGTGACCCTCAATCCCCATCCAAAGTATCCATCAGGGATCAAGCACCCAAAGTAATGGCAATCAAACAGGGATTTACCAACATGTTGGATCCTTGTTCGATCAGGGTTTCGTGTTGGATTGAACGCACAAGGTGGGCAGCATGCGATTCCTGAATGATCACTGCAAATGAGCACAATGAACGGTTGTTCAGAAATCAAAGGTAAAAGCGATGTGTATGGGTACCTTTTAGTTCTGGGAGCTTGGGAGCAGAGCAGGGTGTAAGGTCCAGGAGGGGTTTGAGGGCAGGATGAGAGGGTATGAAGTGGCAGGCCGGGGAGTGTGTGGCGTGGCAGGCCGGGGAGTGTGTGGCGTGGCAGGCCGGGGAGTGTGTGGCGTGGCAGGCCGGGGAGTGTGTGGCGTGGCAGGCCGGGGAGTGTGTGGCGTGGCAGGCCGGGGAGTGTGTGGCGTGGCAGGCCGGGGAGTGTCTGGCGTGGCAGGCTGGGGAGTGTCTGGAGTGGCAGGCCTGTCTGGAGCGGCTTGCCGGGCCCATAAAAAAAAATTGTTATGGGGCCTTGCTATTTCTAGCTACGACCCTGCCAGGTCACTTAGGTCTTTAGAACAGTTAAGCAGTTAATAAGAACTCAAAAACCTAATTCTCTCTGTCATCCAATCTCCACTAATTGCCATTTGACTGACAACCCTACAGTTGGACCTCCTTAGGTTAAACCAGTTCCCGCTGTGTGTATTGTCCAGCACAGCTCTGATCAGAGTTTGTGTATATTAATCTTTCTCCTACCTCATTGTCTTTCATTCCAGATAATTTAGCCTCCGAGCTTAAGAGAAGTTTGGGTCGTATTGAGACCATAACAGGCTTCTTGAAAATCAAGCACTCCTTTGCGCTGGTCTCTTTATCGTTTTTCAAAAACCTAAAGCTCATAAGAGGAGACTCCATGGTGGATGGGTAAGGCTCAAAGTAAAATTTGTAAAGACTAAAGTATCCTTCATTACAACCCCACCAAACTATATATCATAGAGGTCATTGTTTCTGCAGATAAATCGGTTGCCCTAGGAGAAGTATATTAAAGGCTTGAAATGATATCCATAAATGTTCCTCCCTCAGGCCTTCAAATTTCCTGATATTATTTAACATTCGGGAGGCAACTTCTAAGCCATCGACTTTAATCAACGATGACTTAGAATATTACCCTCCTCCCCTCCAAGGTGCTGGAGGTACATTGCACACCCCGGCACCCCTTTCAGTATTTGGTGGGGATGCCCTGTCATCCAACCCTTCTTCAGAGGCCTTCCACTGTCTGTTAGAGACAAGGAACTCCGACCTCCCCCATTGCTTCATTCCCCTCCCCCCTTGCTTCCTTCTCCCTCCCCCCTTGCTTCCTGTTGTTGGTAGGATTGTGGCAATGTTAATGTTGGCTCCGCCCCTCTGTTGGTGTAGGGATTGTGTCATGTTATGTGACTCTGCTCCCTCTCTGCTTGTGGTAGGGATTGTGGGCATGTGATGTGACTCCTGCGTCCCTCTGCTGCTGGTGGTAGGATTGTGGCATGTGATGTGACTACTCCTGGGGGCTCCCTCTGTTGAGTGGTAGTGATTGGTGGCATTTATGTGACTCCTGCTCCTCGGTTAGGGTGTGGAGGTATTGTGGCATGTGAATGTACTTGACTCCTGCTTCCCTCTGGCTGTGTCCTACACCAAACCTTAGAAGCCAGGACCCTTGTAGACTCACTCCCTCTGCGGTGGAAGGGATGTGGAACACTGATGATGCGACCCATCTCCCTCTGCTGGTGGTAGGGATTGTGGCAGCTGATGTGACTCCTGCTCCCCTCCCCTCCGCTGTCGGTAAGATTGTGGCATGTGATGTGACCCTTCTCCCTCGTGCTGGCGGGTGGTAGGGGTTGTGCATGTGATGGCGACTCCTGCTACCCCCTCTGCTGGTGGTTAGGGATTGTGGCAATGATGTGACTTCCTGCTCGCCTCGCTGGTGGTAGGGATGTGTGGCAAGTGATTTTACTGTCGGCTGCTCCCTCTTCTGGTGGTAGGGATGTGGCATCATGATGTTGGCTCCTGCCCCTCTTCTGGGAATATTTGGTTACCGGCCTCATTTCAGCACCTAGAGCTTTGTCCATCAAGACACCGGACCTTGGTATATAAGTCATTTTGAGGCACCAGGGAGGTTTGCCTGAACAAAGAGGTCTTTAGAAGCTCTCTGCTAACCCATGATTTTGGAATTGCTGCGGGATTTCATGGACAGGTGAGTTAGCCCGCGTTGGCTTGGCTTGAGATTTATTGCAAACAAAAATCTCCCTGTTTAACGTCGGGCTAAAACGCCGAGGTTAAGTAGATTTTTTGGTATCAACAAGAAATATTTTTGGGCAAAGTTGTAAGTTAGTTTTTTTTCTCCTTCCACTACTTGTTGACCTTTTTTTAACAAATTTTGTCCCATTTCTTTCTGCAAGCCCCGACTTTTCCCCAGGACGTTATGATCATGTCCACAACTCTTCATCAAAGTCTGATTTTCCGCTGGAAGCCTCCAACGAGCGCAAAACCTGAAATATCAGTTACTACCTTGTCCTATGGCATCCAAGTTGGTCAGAAGACCAGGAGCTCTACCACAACGACTACTGCACCAAAGGTGGGTTATGGTGCAAATTCTACAATCTGTTTTTAATATACAAGTATTGGTGAAAAAACCAAAACGTTATATCTTTATATCAATACAGGAGTATTGGCAGAGTGTAACAATGGTAATGCTCAAATGTTGCTGCCCTACTGCCA
>CM070043.1:50101751-50113869 GCA_036250615.1 Ptychadena robeensis | reverse complement strand
AGATACAGAGAAGATTAGAATGCCCCCCCCCCCCTCACTGGTTTCCCTATGTATCAGGACATCGGTTTGGCAACCAGTAGAGGTCAATAATATCTGGTACTCCTCCTTTTAGGGGGAATTTGATTCACTGACCCGCTGGTTTCTTATCCTCGCTTTGGTGGGACATGTACTATAATTAGAAAGACACAGAGAAGATTAGCATGCCCCCTTCACTGGTTGCCTCCATATCAGGACATTGGTTTGGCAACTAAGGGAGGTCAATAATATCTGCTATTCCTGATTCTAGGCTGTACCACATTACTTTACATTTGATTTGCTCACACCCACAGCCTATACCAGCAGCCTCTATGACCCCAACTTGTGTAGTTTGTTGTCAGTAGCAAAGTATTTCCTAGAAGAATGTCGCAAAGCAAGTACGTGACCATTGAGCCTCCTCTTAAATCATTATTCATAAATAATGATAAACAGAATCTGTTTACCATCGGGATTAGCTTCGTTTTCACAAAATACATGTGCCACACAACGAGGAAATCACCATTTGTTATTTTGTGTGGGTAATTCCAAAGTTAGATCGAGCTGGATTGACCTGGGTGTTCTCTGCACTAGTTACATTTCCACGAGGTTGGGATTTCCAACAATTGTTTCTTAGACATAATGAAGACCTAAACTAGAACACTAAACACTGTGAACATAGATAGCAGATGATATACTAGAGATGGGAAAAATGTCACAGGCGCATACAGTTCTATATGAACCCAATTAATGGTGACCACAGCTTGCCTACTTTTCAAAATGGCGGCCCTTCTTTGGTCCTTCACATTTTGTCTACATTACAAAATGGTGGTCCTTCATTGACCCTGACACAAAAGGTTCTAATGAAGTACTAGTATATTTGTTCTAAATCTCCCATATAGTTAATGCTTTGCAGACTGGAAGTGGTTGCAAGGTTTCCACATGGGAGTAGCAGCAACCACAAAACTGTATTTTAACCTCCCTAGCGCACTGCTGAGGTCCAGATTTCTGTACCAGAAGCGCACCATAGACTTTAATGGAATTTTTTGTGTTGTAGGCTTGTAACTTCCAAAAATCTGTCCGTACAAGGGTCTAATAGACATCCTGACTATAATAATGTTTGAAACACTCAATTATTATAAAAAAAAGTACATAAAAAAATTATGAAATGTATCATTTGAATGCTTAAATCGCTTGAATACTTATTTGGTATGAAAGATTTCAAAACAGTATTTATTGATTTCAAAACAGTATTTATGTTTGTTCATAATAACATTTTTATTTTGTTTTTGTTTTGAATTGTATTGGATACAGTTATCACTGTATCCGATGCAATGGCATTCTCTGAAAGGGTTAACTTCCAAGACCACATCTGCAATGACAATGGGGGTGATATTCCAGTTGTTCCACTGATATTCCAGTTGTTCCACTGATATTCCAGTTCCACTGATATTCCGATTTGCATATGAATGTCCCAATTTGCACATGAATGTCCCGCGCCGTCGGGACATTCATTTGCAGATTAGGCTTGAAGAGAGGTGTCACAGCCTACTTGCATAACATCGCACACACAGACAGCACTCAGAGCAGAGTGAGCAGCTGGAGGATCTGAGCTGGACGGCTCCCTCTCGTCAGCTGCAATAGTGCATTAGCAAGTGCAGGACGAGGTACTGCCGTCAGAAACGCTAGGAAGGTTAAATAAAGGTAAAAAATCATTCCCAATTCCCAGTTCTTGGCATTTCCTACCATAACTTCATCTTCATGGCATGCTGTATAAATATGTTATACTATGCAGTGACATGGGCCCACAAAGTTTGGGTAGTGTCCCCTTTAAGGTTTTGGACCACGAGGCACTGAAGCCACCAGGCTTTTTAGGGAAGGGGACTGCCCCCAGGGAGGAGCTCAGTGGGGAAGAGTCTGATAGAGTTGGAGTAACTGGGTATGCTGTCCACTCCGGGGCCTATTACCCTCCACAGTCTAGTATGGCGTGCAGGCAGCCTTGGAGCGCAATAGCACTCAACTACTACTTAATGTCCCTGGGGTTTAGCCCGAGTTAACACAGGAAAAATGTGCCTGTCCGTCAAGTTCCCTTAGCGGTTCTGAACATCAGGTGCTCGCCACCAATGCGCCACTGGTGACGCCGGAGGGGCAGGGGTGGGCAGCGCCATAGACCTCCATGTAATGGAGGGGGCGTTGCCTTTTCCCAGCACAATTCCAGGATCTCCAGTGATGCTGGAGCCATGCAGGGGACCTCCTGGAGGGCGGAATATTGCTGTGGCACTTAATGTACTCTGCTGTCACCGCCTGTGGTGTGAACTGCCAAGAGGGTTAAGCCCCAGTTAACAGCAGCCAGCGGAGTTCTTGCCGCTCACCCGTGCCTGGTTTCCAAAATGGTGGCTTCTGACACCTTCCCATGGAATCAAACTCATTGCCAGTGGAAGTGCTGCTGGTGTCAGGGCCCTGTGGAACCACTGTATCCATTGCCAGGACACACAAGTACCCGCCATTGCTGGCCTTACTTCCCCTGGACCTACCTGGGTGCAGTGACTTGAACAATTAGGGTTCCCCGACAAGTAGGTAACCCCAAACCTGTACTTTGCCTGAGATTTATTTCTTGTTGTACCCCGCTGGTTTTCGCTGTAGAATAAAAGTTTATTGGAGCATTAGCCCCCTCTTTATCCCTCTCGATGACCGGAATGGCCGCAATAGATGTGCGCTAGATAGATGGCCGTGGCGCAGTGCTCAAATCCACCATCGATCTAGCGCATGTCTATGCATGTATGGGCATCTTTACAGTTGTCAATAATTAGCCCAATGTCTACCATTACCTGGTATATATAATATGAACAAGATTGACCATGAGGACCAATTAAGGAGGGCCAATTGTCCACGTAGCAGACATAAACTGCCACCGTACTAATGTCTGGTTATCATATGTTGAATTTTTACTGTATGTGGCTTGAATATGAACTTTTTAAGCAATTGGTTGTTTTATCTTTGTTCACAGAAAGAATGATGGCTACCCAAACGGGACCTTGTATGCTTCAGTCAACCCAGAGTATTTCAGTGCATCAGAAGGTACGAGGATCCTTTTGGTGAAGATCTGTTTTACATCCATCATAGGTCTCTTAGAGGTTCGGGTAGTCCACTATGGAATAGTTTACCGGTTGTGTGCCTATTCCCCTAGATATAAGAAACCACTTGTTTGCGGAACAAAAGAGGAGCTAATAATGTATTTAAAGCTGACAAATATTCTTTATAGTGGGGTGTCCTAACTTTCTATTGTCTATTGTCCATCTAATTTTTAGGAAGGCCAGACTTTGGGCAGTAGTCGCAGAAAATTCTGTAATGCCCCCTCAAGGGAAATGATGATTTCCCTTGTGCTGAGTTGCAATAACAGTTGCAAATACCGTCCTTCATTCAAAGAAAAAATTCTATTAATTCTATTATTGGGAGAAATTGCCCCAGAGACCATTGAAAGCAAGCATTGGGCTAAGGTTTGGGGTTCACTTTTTAAAGTAGTTGGGGAAATGACTATATATCTACAATTATGAGAAGCAGTGCCATTTCTAGACTTTCGTGGCCCTATGCTGAGGGTACGCTGTCGACGGGGGGGGGGGGGGGGGGGGGGCTATTGGTGTAACTGTGGATAGGGGGGTAAAGGAAAGGAACACGCTGCTACTGCACCACTTCATCTCCATACCCCTGCCCTCTCGTCAGTAGCTCGCGCTGTTCAGATCTGCACTGGGAGGGTGCCAAGTATGCATGTGAGGGAGGGCACCAGGGGCCTTCTGCGGATCACTGGGGCCCTATGCATATTTGGCATAGTGGGAGAAATGGTACTGATGTATAGTGGTAGGAAGTATAGTGCTTTATCCTTGGATTCAAGGGTGAAAGGGGGGGGGGGGGAGTCTATGGCTATCCTCAATGGTAGAATGGTGCGCCATCCTCCATAACAATGTTGGAAGGAATAGTAGTAGTACCCCATGAATGGTATTGGTGGGAGAGAGAGCGAGTCAAGGTGCAGTAAATCTAGACCAAGGGATGCAGTTTGGGGAACACTGTTTAGTATAGTTGATATTGGTGCCTTTAAACTTTATTGCAGGGCACTATGGGTAGATATCCAAGATATCCAGCAGAGATTCACCAACCCGATGCCGTGCTGTCCCCAAACTCTGGCATGGCGCACCAGTCATTTCCCATAGGGGATAACAGGTGGTGACTTCACTGCGAGGTTTTCTCTGCGGTCTATGCACAGGAAAACTGTGCAGAATTCCGTAGTATAGATGGGTATAGTTTAACTTTCTAAGTTTCATTACAGCAGACATCCTGTACCCGGAGACCATTTTCCTTTTTCTTTTCTATGTTCTAGTGTACATACCCGATGAGTGGGAGGTACCGAGAGAGAAAATCACCATCATCAAAGAGCTTGGCCAAGGTTCTTTTGGCATGGTATATGAGGGTGTCGCCAAAGACATTGTGAAGGGTGAGCCCACCACTAGGGTCGCCTTGAAGACAGTCAACGAGATGGCCACCATGAGGGAGAGGATAGAGTTTTTAAACGAAGCGTCCGTTATGAAAGCCTTCATTTGTCATCATGTGGTAAGTATGAAGTAAACCCCTAACCATGTATCTTTTACTATTCATTTTCCAGATTTCTTTCTGTTGACATGACTGAGGAATTCTATATTTTTAATTTTCTTTAGTAAGTTGAAGGAACCACTTGCTTGTGGGAACTAGAGAGGTTTTAGTTTGTTTGAAAGCTTCATAGGGCCCCCTCCCCCCCAACGGGCCAGTACATGATCCTTGAGACTTAAGTAAGACCAGACTTTGGCCAGAAGATGTAGAAAATGTTCTGATCTGTGGGATTAAAGATTGTCCTGGTATGAAGTTGCAATAACAAAGTCCCTTCCTTGGCTTCATTTGTGAAATATTGCCCCATCTGTAGTGTTTGATCATCCAGTGAGAGGTGTTAAAACAGCACGGTATGTGGCTAGTGATGGCCGAACATTGGTTCCGGTTTCAAAGACGCTTTTCACTAGAAGATCGGGTTCCCTACCCGGTGGGATCTTTTTGCTCCTGATCTGGTCGGCGGAAGAATAATAATCTCCTTTTCGCTGGCGAGTCAAGTCAAACACCCGTACTGTTTGCCGGCTAGAAGGACAGTTCGGCCATCACTATATGTGGCAGAGAATAGATGTCGACCCCCCCACCCCATGTTCAAGCTTGGCTTCTCCATTTTCAGATATATGGCAATACACTGCTGTTTTAACACCCCCTGGGAGGGTGAATAACACCTCACCCATCTAATCATTATATCTCCTGATGAAGCTTAAGCTCCAATTAGGCATAGGGGTTGGGCAATTAGTCTGCTCTTCCCCACTTCCTCTGCTGTTTGTTTTTTACAAAATATTATTTCGAGATGTTGGCACACAAAAGGTGAGAAGTAAATGACCACTAGCGATATTTACATCTAATCATGATAATGTAGTAATGCCTACCTCCATGAGGCTCAGACCCAATGCTGAGTAACACATAATGTGGATTAGAGCTATACCCCAGAGTATATATTTCCAGTAAGATCATGTACAGTCACTCTGAATTGAGAAAGCCAGTCGGATGACTAGCGAAACATCTTCAAGAATAAACACAGCAAGTCCAGTTGATTTGAATCAAACCCTACATATATACAATGACCTGGGTGAATGAGAACCTTCACCCCATCATTCTTTAATTAGTAGAGATTGTGCCCCTGAGACAGAAAGCATTGAGCTAAGAAGTCTACTTTTTAAATCAATGGCGAAATAACTAAATATCTACATACCCCCAAGGGGTTGAGATTAAATCCATTTCGTCCGCTGTTTGGGTTCGTCCCAACCACTATAGGACGGGGATTGAAAGAATCTGATTTACCCCCAGATTTTTTGTGGCACTGTCCCTTCGGCATTACCGGTGATGCTGAAGGTGCGGGCATACCATAGACCTCCATGTTAATGAAGGGGTGTCGGTTTCCCAGCCCACATCGCCATCAATGGTGACGTGGGCTGGGAAACAGACATCCCATTGGACATGGGACAGGGGCAGGAAATTTAAGCAGAGTACTATGTTTTTAACCACGTGGTATGGACTGAGCACTATGGTACAGGCTTAGCGCTAGGGAGGTTAATGAGAAGAATAGTGCCCCACAGGGTCACCTGCCACAGTTTATACTAGACTAAGGGATGCAATTTGGGGAACCCTACTTTGTATATTTAATGAATACAATTGTGGACCGTCATATGTAGAAAATATATGGCTTTATATCGGTCCTGAGATATTGGTGGCATTTTGTTTTGTAGGTCCGTCTTCTGGGCGTTGTGTCTCAAGGGCAACCAGCTATAGTTATCATGGAGTTGATGACCAGGGGGGACCTGAAGAGTTATCTGCGTTCTCTGAGGTCAGATGAAGAGGTAAGGTCTATCCTTCTGGTTTATGAGAAAAAAAATGGTGTAGGAAACCAAGACGCTAGCTTTCCATTAGTTGACTACCAATATGGGTGAGACGTTTTCTCCCACTCTCCAAGGGGTTTCTTCTTCACCAATAAAAGGATGTTGAAAATGTTTGTTTGTCATAAAGAGCATCCCCGGCTATTCAATATGCTGGGTAAACACATGGCCGTTCCTGAAGTCCTTAAAGTTATTTCAAGGGTTCCTCTGTGTTAAAAAGACTGAGGCCACTCTAGAGGTTCTTACTGTTCCTCAAAACCTTTGTTCATTTCTTCATTGATATATCCATCACTCTACAGAACAAACAGAATGTAACTCCTCCATCCTTAAAGGAGATATTACAGATGGCTGGTGAGATAGCCGACGGTATGGCCTACCTGAACGCAAAGAAATTTGTACACCGGGATCTGGCAGCGCGGAATTGCATGGTGTCGGAGGACCTCACGGTGAAGATAGGAGGTAGGTCATTGGGCAGAAAGGCTTTATTATTATTTCTAGATAAATATACAATATATACCATATTTGTCAGACTATTAGACACACTTTTTTACCATTAAAATCAATGGTAAAGTGTCCCTGCGTCCTATGGTGTGAATATGTAAAAACCTGTCCCAACCATCCTGGGAGCAATAGCTCTGCATCCCAGGAGACAGAAATGTCTTCCATTCCCTCCAGCCAAGCCATAAAGCCACTGGCAAAAATAGATGTTATCTGGATTAGCACTAGCAGTATCCTTTGAACACACTGACCAACTTATGGAGAGACATTTTACAATTAGATAACATTCTGCATTGCAATAAATTTTGTGACAAAGTCTATCTTCTCCCATATGTAAACAGCTGCTCATGGGTAAGTTGTTCAGTGACAGATTGTACCAATGCAATGTGCATTGTCACAATGACATCTAGTGGCAGAATGTGAAATAGCAGCTGCAGTGTAATCCCCACATGAGACAACACTCATAGAAGTCATTCATTGTGAAAATCAGCACTTGTACATGTGAATATTGCAAACGCAATGTGAGGTGTCACGGCGACATCTAGTGGCACAATGTGATATAGCAGCTGCAGTGTAATCACCACATGAGACAGCACTCATAGAAGTCATTCATTGTGAATATTCACAATTTAAATTAGCGATTTGAATATTCACACTCAACACTATTCATAAAGCTGGCCAAATACCTTTAGATCTCTGTCAGATATCCTTTAGATCTACCAACAACTATGTAGTGCCGGGTCCTCTGTGATTGAACACAGGTAGACTTGATGGTTTAGAAAGTCCCTCATATTACATGGTTTTGGTAAAACAAAAGGAGATCTAAAGGAAATCTGACAGAAATCTAAATGTGTATGGGGGTCCAAACCAATTGCAAGTTGCAGGCCTCCCAGCCTGTCCGCAACACCGCATTGGCATTAATGCACCCTATGAATATGAAAAAAGCGCATCCTACTGATGCGTCCATTGACTTCTGCTGACACATCCATTGACTTCCAGTAGACATGAAGCCCACTATTGCCGCCGATGTCTATCATTGCCACAATGACAATAATGGCGCTTGGGTTTTCAATGGTGTGAAGTGGTGCGTAATGTTCTACGATGCATCTGTGCATACAGGCATGCCATAGCACATGGGGTAGAACAGGCGGTATCTGTCCGATCACATGAAAAAAAAAATAATCTATTGACCTATGCTGACCCCAAGTCCTGCCCTTGGAAGAAAATCCCACCAACAATCAATGGATCCCACCAACACGGAGGCTGCAATGACAAAATGGCTGCTGTTATACAATATATCTTCTTGTACTAGGCCTTGAATTCATCCAATGTTTCCCTGTAGTGTCATAAGGGCATATATGGGTCTTGAATGAATACAGAACACTAGGAAATTCCTCTAGAAACTAGTATGAAACATTTCCTCTTCCAGATTTTGGTATGACTAGAGATATCTATGAAACAGATTACTACCGAAAAGGTGGCAAGTCCCTGCTTCCCGTACGATGGATGTCCCCCGAGTCTCTAAAAGATGGAATCTTCACTCCATACTCAGATGTATGGTATGTATACTGTGGTTCTACCTACGGTTGTATGAGAGAATAGCCTTAGTGGTGTCAATGGCTCATGGGTTTTAGAGATGAGCGGCATAGGCAATATTCGAAGTTGTGATATATCACAAATAATTCTACTTTTATTCGATTGGATATTTGCAATTCAAGTGTATGGCCATGTATTGTGAAAACATATTCGCGATTACCTTCAAAATGAATGGTCACATGTGGTATTTATTAGCATTGCGATGGCCATAAGCTTCCCAACGCACAATATCTTGAATATTTGAAATTGGGAATATCCAGCATTCTCGAATAGCCGATATTCATCAAATATATTTGTATATTCGAGCTCGACACCTATGGGTTCCTATAGATAATTTTGATGAAGGGAAGTATGGCAAGAGAGAGCGCCATCTTTATACTCCGAAATGAAGTAGACATTAACCGTTGCACAGTGTCTTTTATGCTCACTGTGATTTTCAAACTTTTATTTTTAAGTAAAACCCTCAAAAACCCAACTTTGCAACGGGGACCTAGTTCAATAACCAATTCAGTTTACTTCTATATCAAGTTTTGGAACAAATGTTTTTAGGCGGCCTTTAAACCCCCTGACGGTCCCAGCTCATCCAGCTCTGACCTGTTAGAACTGCTGGGTTCGTCAGGCAGAGATTGGAGCCACAGGAGAGCAAACTCACTGATCTGTGTGGCTTCGATCTAATGAAGAGGCAGCTGCAGGAGCATGGATCACCCCCGCCCCTCCATGTTCATATTGAATAGTGTTTTCTGCATTGAAAACACTATTCAATATGATTCCCTATGTAAAATACTCGCCTCAATAAATGATCTGGTGTCCCCATGTCCTCTACTCCGACTTCTTTTCTGGGACTGGGAACACCGAGTGTACAGAACTGAATGTAATACATTGTCTTCAATGTATTACAATGCTGTCCTATGTAACCTGGCACATCTGCAGCGCCATCTAGTGGTTGCAGTGCTAATTTTCTAGATACCGTTTCTTTTGAAATATTCATTAACTGATTTTATGAGTAATTCACAAAGCATCTGAACATGTTATTATATTCAGGATGTCACCAGGCTCCTGTATGGACAAACCTTGGGAAGTTACAGGCCTACAATGTAAAAAAAAGTTTTTCCATTAAAGTCTTTGGTGCACTTTTGGTACAGAAATCTGTACCTCAGCAGTGCGCTAGGGAGGTTAACACACCCTACGTTTACAGATAATCACTTTGTGTACTGGTGTGTTCAGATAGAATGATCCATAAAGCTAGAATATTTTGTAATTGTAAACTCCTCTGCTATCCACCCCTCAAGCTCATTGAACGCAAAGGGACTTTTTTAGAATTTTTGTAAAAGAGACCATTTTTTGGTAAAATTGGCTCTAGTTGAGTTTCGAGGTATTCAAAAATAGAAAGGGACTGCTCCTTCTAATCTATGTGGTTCCTGCCAGGACTGACTGCATCATGGTTGTTTTTCTTTGCAGGTCATTTGGTGTGGTCCTTTGGGAAATAGCCACTTTAGCAGAGCAGCCATATCAAGGCATGGCCAATGAGCAGGTCCTCCATTTTGTTATAGACAACGGAATTCTAGAGAAACCTGAAAATTGTCCGGATAGACTGTGAGTATTCAAAATGTTCTATCTTGTGCATTGTGTTGTAGGTTCATTCAGGACATTTTTTGACTCCTAGAGGAGACTTTATTGGTTGTACAGTGGACTCTTTGACTTCCAAACTTCAAAATTGAGTCAACTTGAGTCAAAATTAACTTTGACTTTGCTTCCAAGGGTTTATTGTAAAGCTAGCCATACACGTGTCGGATTCCATGTCCAATCGATTCATCATCCGATCGATTCCGGCGATTCTGCCGGGAATCGCAGGTGTGATCAATTGGCCAATAAAGAGTATCCATCGCAGCATACCACCTTGTCCGAGCGGATTCCGGCACGATTCCATGTGCGATTCCACCTCCGATTCCACCTCACAAATGGCAACTCCCCCTGATCCGGGCAGAATCTGATGAGAAAGACCAACATGTTCTCCGTCGGATCCGATTCTGGGCCCCTGAACGATCGGACCTGATCGATCGGACAAGGTGGGCTGCATGCGATTCCGGCACGATCGTTTCGCGTGCACGCGCCCGGAATCGATCGTGCCGGAATCTGGTGCGAATCCGACACGGGTATGGGGGCCTTAAGTCAAGTTGGTAAAGTCAAGACTATATTTCCCCTAATTAAAATAATGAAAATATTGAATCGCCCAAAGCCCAACTTATCTTCCCCTTTTCATTGTATATTCTATGTAATTTTACAGAAATACAATTTTTTTTCCTGGTGTCCTCAATAAAAAGATGTAATATGCGGAGAAAAAACATCTGTAATTTGTCACTATTTGTGGGGACATCTTTGAATTTCAGGAAGAGAGCATGAGATGGAAGGGGGTATTGTTGGTAAAGAGAGTCCCCTTACATAAGTACATCAGGAATCTGGGGTAGAGATTTCGAAAATATTGAGATGTTGGGGTATACTACAAAAAAAGTAATGCAAAAACGTGCTAGAGTAAAACTTTTTTCCCCCAATGTTCCCAAAACTCTACATCTCCAGCAATTTTGGTGATAATACTGTTGTGGTGGGCAATAAAAAGCCCTTCTGAGTTGATCTCATTGCTTCCAAATTAACCATTAGATATAGGCCATGCATGGACAGAGAAGTGACGGCACAGACACTCTCCTAGGTCTATGTGTGTTTGCATTAAAGAAGTTATTTTCAGTGACTTTTATAAACTACATTTTGGGCAGTGTTCTAATTGTCGTGTGAGCATAGCACCATAAACATCTGATTGGTTATGTCCATATAAAATTTTTTCCTCCTTCCTTTGGAATATCATGATCACTAGTAAAAACTGATAAGCCCGTTCTCAAAGCGCCATCACCTTTTCCACATTCCTTTCATGGTGGGAGGGGTGTTGTAGCAGCCATTTTGAGCAGGAAATATGGAACAGTAAATATGTATACACAGTCAATAAGCGGTTTTCTACACTCTCCAGACTTCTTGGCAGGAACCTTGGCATGTGGCCATGAAGTTTCTGTTCTACTGAAAACACTGTGTGTGATATCTGGGATATCATTTTGAGTAAAATATATAGGCAGATGAGCATATGAATATATAACGTTAATATAGCGCAATAGCAGAATTAAAGAAGTTATCCAACACTGGTTACCCGATTACAGTTGGCCCCCACGACAATACCATGTTCAGGGGCTTTGCAATTGGCTCACAAAGTCAGCTAATCAAAAAATTCGACCATCTCTAATCTTACTCTCCTTGGAAGAGTCTGTAGACATTTGTAGATTGCTAAGATGGTCCGTTATGACATACGGTACTAGGCTTATTAGTGAAGTTGGTCACATGATCACCATTCTTTTCACAATTTCCGTTACCTGCTTTTTCTTCTTTTTCCATATGTGTATTTTAATGCACTGTCTGAAGTCATTTATATCCTGAGTAGGGATGGACCGAACTGTTCGCCGGAGAACAGTTCGGCCGCGAACTCGGCA
>CM070043.1:49998860-50016003 GCA_036250615.1 Ptychadena robeensis | reverse complement strand
AAGAAAAGTTGATTGTACAGAAATTGTATGATAAGATTGTAAGGTGTATGGGGGCCTTTATCTTTGCACAATTTCTTAATGGCGGTATAACAATGCCTTCATGACTCTTGCTAGTCTACAAAACAGCTTTATGTAAGAGAAATGTGCAGAAAAAGGTGAAGCCGAGGTTGTCCAAATAATGGGTCTCAGATACATGACAAGCTCTTCCACCATGAAATGATTTCTGTTATTCTCTGTATTTGCTAAATAAACACGCGTCAGCAAGTTTCCGCTCCTCACAATGCTCTCCTACCGGCGGCGAAGTGACGGCTAACGAGATAAAAACTGTGTAAATAGATTCCGAGGAATTTTCACAGCGACCTTTCACTGAAAATTGAAATATTGTTATTTCTTAAAAGGGTCATTCCACCCATGATTCATATGGAGCATGCTCACACCTCAGACACTGAGAAGCTCCTAGGAAAATTCCAAGAAGCCCCGGGCTTTCATATATAAAGATAGCCTTACCTAGTTATGGCCACCAGTGGAATCAATGTGACTGTATTGCAGAAGTAAACACATCCCTGTATGGAAGAGAGGGAACCTTTCACAAGTGTTGACCTTCTGGGTCTTCAGATTTCTTGACTCTTCCTGGACTTTAAATCTCCTGGGTCCTCCATTGGTAACACTGGAACCTACTTCTGACACTTCCTCGAGTTAAGGTCTCCAAGGTCCACCATAGCTGTCAATGATAAGTTCTTTTGACACTTTCTGGAGGATAATTCTCCAAAGTCCTCCTTTGCTAGGTAACTTCACATGTACCTTCTTCTGACACTTCCTGAGTATCAGTCTTCAAGGTTCTAATGCTGTCACTGGTACCATCTTCTGACACTTTTCTGGAGTATCAATATCCAAGGTCCTCCATAGCAGTCACAAAAGCCATCGTCTGACACTTTTCCTGGAGTATCAATATCCGAGGTCCTCCATAGCAGTCACTGCTGCCATCTTCTGACACTTGCTGGAGTATCAATATCCAAGGTCCTCCATGGCTGTCAATAGTAACTTCTTCTGACACTTCCTGAAGTATAAGTCTCCAAGGTCCTCCATAGCAGTCACTGGTGCCTCCTTCTTACACTTCCTGGAGTATCAGTCTCCAAGGTCCTCCATAGCTGTCACTGAAACCATCTTCTGATACTTCCTGGAGTATCAGTGTCCAAGGTCCTCCATAGCGGTCACTGGAACCATCTACTGACACTTCCTGGAGTTTAAGTCTCCAAGGTCCACCATAGCGGTCAATGATAAGTTCTCCTTTGCTAGGTACTTTCACATGTACCTTCTTCTGACACTTCCTGAGTATCAATCTCCAAGGTTCTCTATTGCTGTCACTGGTACTATCTTCTGACACTTCCTGGAGCGTCAGTATCTCAGGTCCTCCATAGCTGTTACTGGTACCATCTTTTGACACTTTCTGGAGTATCAGCCTCCAAAGTCCTCAATGGCTGTCAATTGTACCGTCTTCTGACACTTTGTGAAGTATCAGTCTCCAAGCTCCTCCATAGCTGTCAGTTGTACCTTCTTCTGACACTTCCTCGAGTATCAATATCCAAGGTCCTCCATAGCGGTCACTGGTACCATCTTCTGACACTTCCTCGAGTATCAATATCCAAGGTCCTCCATGGCTGTCACTGGTACTTTCTTCTGAAACTTCATGGAGTATCAGTCTCCAGGGTCCTCCATAGCAGTCAATGGTACCTTCTTCTGACACTTTTTGAAGGATCAGTCTCCAAGGTCCCCCATAGCTGTCACTGGTACCATCTTCTGACACTCTCTGGGGTATGTGTCTCCATGTTTTTCCATTACTGTCACTGGGGCCATCTTCAGACACTTCCCGTAATATCCATCTCCTTGGACTTATAAAACTGTCACTGGTACCTCCTTCTGACACTTCCTGGAGTATAAATCTCCAAGGTCCTCCATAGCTGTCAATGATACATTCTTCTGACACTTCCTGGAGTATCCATCTTCTTGGTCCTTCATAGCTGTCACTGGTGCCATCTTCAGACACTTCCTGGAGTATCCATCTCCTTGGTCCTTCATAGCCGTCACTGGTACCATCTTCTGACACTTCCTGGAGTATCAGTCTCCTTGGTCCTTCATAGCCGTCACTGGTACCTCCTAATGACACTTTCTAGAACATCAAGGTCCTCCACAGCTGGCAGCAGTTCCTTCTTCCGATACCTGATGCAGTTTTCTCTGGCTTTTCTCCAAAGTATCCAGGCAAGTCAAGATATAAGCAGTTTAAACGTTAACTTTAAATGCTGGTCCCTATAAAATTATGTTTCAACGTTATTCATAACTGCATTTGCTAGACTTTAACTAAAGCAAGGAGACGGTGTTTCAAAGCCGCACTTCATTAGTGCTGGTTTCCCCTGCGCCGGCCTCTAAGAAGCTGCTAATTCACTTTTGAAATTGACTCAAGCCTTAAATGGGTTTGATGCGTCTGTTTCCCAAGGGCCCCGCAAGCTAGAGAGCAGAGCGAAGACTGTGCAAGGGGTGAGATGGGAAATGAGCTGCTACCAAAGTGTGTCCATCTATAGAGCAATTAGCATACACCCTTTCTGCTCCGGGGACAGAAGAACATGGTGTGGGTGATCACACTCAAACGGCGTCTGTAAATAAGGTACATCCACCAAACATGTCTCTTTAGGGCTTCCTGCCCGTATTTATTTACCAGCAGTCCACAGAAAACTTGCCCTCACAGGGGTCAATGGTGATCCAAATAAAGAAACAAAAGGTCACTTCAAAATACCAAGCCTCCTGGCTTCGCAACATTCAACACAAAGGATTGTCCTTGGTTCGGTTTCACAGCAGCAACAGGCCTGGGTCTCACACTCCCTGTGAGCCCCCACTGTACCAGCTGCTCCAGTAACCACAGGCCTGGGCCCCACACTTCTTCTGTGCCCCCTGTCTACACTCAGAAGCCATGTCTCCAACTTTAATCAGGAGCTGTGTCTCCAGCTTCTATCAGGACCCCTTGACACACTGGTCTCTGCTCCTTTTGTGGAGACACACCTGGCTCCACTCACCTGCAAACAGGTGTTAACCCTTTAGAGGACCCCTTCCTATCCCAGAGTCCGGGAGCCCTTTAAGAAAACTTAAACAAAACACAAAGCACCCTAATGGTGCTGGGCAATAATCATTTCCGGACTCCTTCCAGGATACCACTCATGGTCTATTTACACAGTGACAGATGGACAGTCACAATGGACAGAAATGTATTCATTAAAGTGGGTCTACCCCTCATCCAGATGACGGTGAGCTAAGAAGCGTTACCAACCAATGTGTAGTAATATTATATATTTTCCAAAAATATGGTTTTCATCTTTCAGCCACTTCCTGTCTACATTCACTTAAGTTGAATTTGTTGAAATGCCCCTCCCTGGGACTTTATTTGGAGAATGGTCCATTCTCCAAATAAAGTCCCAGGGAGGGGCATTTCAACAAATTCAGTCCAAGTAATTGGGATGGGAGCATGGACCAGTTGTAACCTGTTGGGTTAAACTTGGGTGGATACAATTAATTTACATTCACTTAAGGGTCAACCCTCAGTAGTGCTGAACCTACTTCCTGATGCTGACAATAGCAGACCGTGTCTGAGAAATGGTTCATCCAATTGTCATCTCCAACAGGGGTGCATGTAACAGGGTGACAACCCAAAAGTACATAGCTAATCAGTTGTCAGGTTGAAAAAAAAAGCCAATTAAATGCATATTGTAAGAGTCTCAGGGGATCACCAGTCTCAGTTCAGGTAGGATACCCCCAATCTCCAATGAGACACAATATACCTACCCTACTTCAGTTACCACCAAGACTTAAGCTACCCATACATGAGTGGATACCTGTTCGATTGACGAACGATCGCGGCGTGACGACACAACAGATCGCAGAATGCTCGCTCGACGAATCGATCTGCACGACTTTGCACGATCGATTCCTGGTCAATACTTTGGATGGAGATCCTGGACCGTGTATATGAAGTTTCCAACCTGAGAGCTGAGACTGACAAACATCTCAGAGACCCAATCTAAAACAAAAGCAGGAGACCGTCGCTACCCCTATAACATGAAGGGCAATGGCTCTGCCCCCCCCTTAACTTTATTGGAGTCAGAATCGTTGTTAGCTCGCTTAGGATAGCTAAGTATACCCCATCCCCACTTGGGGTGAGTTTGCTCTGTAAACAAACTTACCCCCACTGGGTTCGCAAACCATCAGGGAGGTTTAAGTAAACCTGGCCTGGACCGAGCAAACATTGGAAAATCAGCTTTTGTTGCAATCTTACTGCACAAGGTCTGAGACAAATCAAACCAAATCAGATTCTTGAGTATTTGGATTTTTAGTGGTACCTCCCTATCCAACTCTACAGGGTTGACCAACCCAACGAAAGGGGTAAGTAATGTCTCCCCTTCTTAAAAGTCCCAGACCTCAGAAAAATTGGAGCTGATATATCTATATATATATACATATTCACGTTTCATGTTCCTCTGTTGCCCACCCCATGCACTTATTGATCCGTCTTCCATTTTGTATCCTACTCATATTACTTAGTAAGTGGAAAAAATGACTGGAGACGTTACTGAGCGGCCATTTAAAGGTATAGATTGGCTACGGAGAGTCTTCTTCAGTCTTTAGGGACCGAGTGCAATATGGAAGCAGTTCAAAACATACTCGTGCATCCTGAGGATTCTTATTTTAGTGGAACAATTACATTTTTTTTTAGGACTGTTCCATTTTAGGAGGAGGGAGAGGCTTGTATGGAGGCCAAGCATAATAAAGGAGGTGCGCCGGCTGGTAGATTGTGTATATGGGTGATGTAGAACAATGCCGTAATTCTTTTGTTCTTTATATTTTATTCTATTTTAGGAGCCGCAGTGTTGGCGCAGGAAGATGACCTGGCGATGTCCCTCCATTTCATGAATTTCGGGGCAAGTCCTCTTACTTCTGCTGAGGGAAAGCTGGACGGGGTTAAACCAAACTTTATCGAGAATCCGCAATACTTCTGCGATGCTTGTGAGTTCCTTTGAATTCTCTAGTAAGACGTCACAGATGTCTCAAAAAACTGAATGGCATGAAGGCACCTGAGTCTGTATGATAAATTTCTCAACAAGCAAACGATAAAAAATCTTTATTAGATACATGACCATCTCACATATGAGGTAAAAGATATTAAAAGAAAATCTTTAGAAAGCATTAATAAAAACACCACATTCATTAAAAATCTATTCCCTCAAGTATATTCTCCAGGGGTCCCGTTAAAGACCCAACGAGTTTCGCCCTGTTCATGGGCTTCCTCAGGGAATTTTTAATGGGAGATAGAAAACATATAACAAAAAGTGAATACTATCTGAATCATGGTGATGTGAGTCCCTACTCCTTGGCTGTAGTGACATACATAGGGTACATAGGGGGTAGCATGCCATGACAGGAATGTAGTTGTAGGACCTTTAAAAGCCAATAGGGGTGATAAGCCCCTCCTCTGACGCTCCCTTGATGTACTGCTGCAACAGTTAAATATGCCAATTTCAGGAATATTAGCAGGTCTCAAACTTAACTTTATTGAAAATCCGCAATACTTCTGCGATGCTTGTATATTCCTAGTTAAACATGACTTAATAAAAATACCACATTTATTAAAAAAAGTATATTCTCCAGGGGTCCCGTTAAAGACCCAACGAGTTTCGCCCTGTTCATGGGCTTCCTCAGGGAATTTTTAATGGAAGATAGAAAACATATAACAAAAAGTGAATCCTATCTGAATCATGGCGATGTGAGTCCCTACTCCTTGGCTGTAGTGACAAAGATAAACATAGGGGGTAGCCTACCATGACAGGAATGTAGTTTTAAGACCTTTAAAAGCCAATAGGGGTGATAGGCCCCTCCTCTGATGCTCCCTTGATGTACTGCTGCAACAGTTATATATCCCAATTCCAGGAATCTAGTCTGAAACCAAACTTTATCGAGAATCCGCGATACTTCTGCGATGTATGTGAGTTACTTTTGCCGGCAGTAAATGCTGGATGAACTGTCTAGTTCCTAGGTGCCCAACCTGCGGCCCGAGGGGCCGCATGCGGCCCTTTGGGCATTGTTTGGCGGCCCCCCTTGGTCCTTTAAATTGGGCAACCAAGACCTAACTCTTAATGCATAGGGCATAGCAACTCACCTGTGAAGTGGTCACACGCTGACCCAGCTTTCCTAATCAACTTTGGCTCCTACATCAGTAAAACTGTAAATGCGGAAACCAGGTCTATATATGAGCGCTGCTCCCAGGGACAGGAGGGGGGTGCGTGCTGTCAGGTTTTGACTGCCTGTCAGGATCTAGTCCACTGCCTGCTAAGATATGTCGATGGGGGGAGGGTCTGGATCGATGTTATGTGCGGCCCTTTAGTGATGTCGAGAGCCACACTTGTGGCCCTCCATATTAACTCAGTTGCCCACCACTGGTCTAGTTAAACAAGAAATAATAAAAATTCATTAAAAGTCTATTCCCTTAAGTATATTCTCCAGGGGTCCCGTTAAAGACCCAAAGAGTTTCGCCCTGTTCATGGGCTTCCTCAGGGAATTTTTTTTTACGGGAATATATAAGAGATATAAAACATATTAGAAAAAGTGAATACTATCTGGATCATAGCGATGTGAGTCCCTACTCCTTGGCTGTAGTGACATAGGGGGTAGCAAAACTTGACAGGAATGTAGTTGTAGGACCTTTAAAAGCATAAAGGGGTGATAGGCCCCTCCTCTGACGTGCTGCTGCAACAGTTAAATATCCCAATTCTAGGAATCTAAGCGGGTCTCAAACCAAACATTATCGAGAATCCGCAATACTTCTGCGATGCTTGTGAGTTCCTTTTGCCAGCGGTAATTGATGAATGAACTTTCTAGTTAGACATGACAGCTGTCTCACATAGGAAGACAGACAAGGTGACAATTGCTCAATTGTCCCTCTAGGGTATGCCCAAGGGCCTCTAAGTGTCAAAGTGAAGTAGTCTCTCCATAGTTGTCTAAGGGACTCATGTTTAGAAAATTTTTGGAAGACCCAACAGTTAGCTGTGCAATACATCCAATGGAACTCTGGGGATTCCCTTTGTGATATAACACAACAAGAACAAGAGACGACCTGATTAAGTGTTAAAGAACAAAACAAGCTAACATACAGAAGTAGACTATGACACAGGGGGAAAAGAGAACCATGCCCAAGGCCTTGTCTCCATGTCATCATGAACTTTTTAGCATGCTTTGCCTTTACGTAGCACACACAAGGGGGAATGTTTTTGTAATGCGTCAATAACGCGCCTCCTTTAACCTTCTGAGCGTTCTCCCCGAATTAACTCAGGCTGAGTGTCATGCATCATGAAACTCAGCCCGAGTTAGCCGGAGGAACGCCCGAGGTCTCGCCGTCTTTTGACGGTGGTCGGGAGCATCGGCATGTATGCCGATGCTTCCGGTTCCGCCCCCGATCGCGTCACCGCCATAGACCTCCGTCAAACTGGAGGGGCGTCGCTTTCTGTCAGCAGAAGTCCGGCGTCTCCAGCGACGCCGGACTTTTGTTTACATCCCTCAGCTGAGCAGGCAATCGCGGCGGAGCACATTGCCCGTGGCACGGTTATAAAAAAAACGTGCCACGTGGCAAACGCTCAGAGGGTTAATACTATGGGCGAACCGCGTGTCAACAATGCATCGAACCAATAAACCCCAAGTTGTTCATTTTGATGACACAACACATGTGGACACGTCAATTAGGCACATGTGGACACGTTCACCAAGAGCCTGTAATGGCCACCTGCCATTGGTTTGTCTATTCCATGCTTTTCTGACATCATCAATGATTCAGTAGGTATCTGGATCTTTTAAAATTTACCATCCTGAAAACAAAAAGAAAATATCATTCTACCAAAACAGTCCAAACCTTGCAGGGGTTAAAAGCAATCCAAACAAAACAAGTCCTGACTTCACATTGTTCCAAAGGTTCTTCCCTTTACCTTCAGGGAAAGAATGTGACTCGTTTTCCAGCAGCAACAGTCCTGGGCCCCACACTCCTTGTGAGCCCCCTGTATCAGCAGTTTCAACATCCAGCGCCATGTCTCCAACTTCCATTAGGAGCCCTGACTCGGCGGGAGCTCTTTTGAGACACACCCAGCAGGTGTAAATTCCAGGATGGAATGGGAAGGTCACCCAGTTCCTTTCCTCCCATTCCAGATTCCAGGATCCTTAAACTAAACAAAGGCTGCACAGTAACAGACTGTAGCAGTCTTATACTATCCTGGACTCCTTCCAGGATAAACCCTCAGGCACATTTACACAGTGACGGACAACTGGCCCATCACAATATATAAACATATATATATATATACAAAAGTTACTAAATTGGCCAGATCTGACCCCTGGACCTAGGTTTGCCTTTGTCTGGGGATGCTTGGAGTGAGAAGATGGGTAGGTCACACTGAAGAGGGGGGTTTTGCTTGAAAGTATTAAAAGTGGGAGTAAGTCTAATGGGGCAAAGGAGAGAGTTCCGAAGAGTAAGGACAGTAAATATTCTCCTGTGTAGTATATTTATGGTTATGGTGAACTTACAGGTTGGTTTTGGTGAACTTACAGGTCTTTCACCAAAATATGTAAAAAGCTAGACACTCCAGCCTGGCATTGAAATAATTTCCAAAGTTTTTGCCTTTGAGTCATTGAGATGTTTCACTGTACAGGTGTCCAACACATCAAGAGACGAGACATTATGCCCAAGTGGGAGCTGGGAGAAGGAGCTTTTGGCAAGGTCTACCTGGCTGAGTGCTACAACCTGACTTCAGAGCAGGAGAAGACTCTGGTGGCTGTGAAGGTGAGTGGAAAATATTTCCTAATGAAGGATTATCTGCTGATATTTTGCTTTCATTGATGACCTATTAACATGCTAAAAGTACACTTAAATCCCCAAATTTTTGCCCATTTGGTAAATGGTTTGGCCACCTTCTCGCTAGATCTCCTCCACAATCGCGTACAGTACATATACTCTTTCTCCTAAGGTACACATATGAGAATTACCCACTGGGGGCGAGCAGGAAGGTATTCCAGGGGGGCACTGGCCCTTATTCTTAACCTATGTTTGAATGGGGAGGGGAGCTCAATAATGTCCCTAAATAGAAAAGGGGGGCCCTGCAAGGAAAGTTTGGGAACCACTGAATCAGAGGCATGTGATAACCCAAAGCAGAGAAGCCAATGCATGACTTGGCTGACTGTGCATCATATATGATTATTTGACTAATGTGGGTTGACCAACCCTTAATTACTATATTATATTGCTTGGCCTTGGCCCAAATCCCATGCATAGAGAGATGTTGGCAGTCGACAGCTATAGCTTTTTACTGCCCAATGAAACCTCAAGGGGCCTTTAAGGTCCTATGTGTCCAAATAGTTTGTATTAGGCTCCACTGTCCAGTAAAAAGTTTTAACGGAGTGCACGAGCCACCCATTGTCGGCAATGGGGCTTTGACAGGGCTTCACAGCCTCTTGGAGCCACAGATCTGCTGGTCTGAGCCTCCGTTGCCTTCAAATCGACTCATCAAGCTACGCCTATGGGAGGCTTCAGTAAACACCAGCAGACAGTGGAGCCTATGTCTATACAATAACACATTTGAAATTCTGGAGATCGATAATTGTTTTTGCATTGTTCCAGGCCCTTAAAGAAGCCACAGAGAGTGCCAAACAGGACTTCCAGCGTGAGGCCGAGCTCCTCACCGTCCTACAACATGAACACATCGTGAAGTTCTATGGCGTGTGCACTGACGGAGAGCCCCTCCTCATGGTGTTTGAGTACATGAAACATGGCGACCTCAACCGATTCCTCAGGTCAGAAGCAACCGCAACCCACAGATATTGCTATTGAAAAGTGATTTGTTATATTGTCTCAGGACAACCCCAATTACCATGACACAGAGGACTTTCTGACCTCTGTTTAGGTAGATAGATGTCACCTTCCCAAGTCCTCTTGCGTCCGGCTATCCACTGTGTCACTAGAGGGTCAGAGGGGGGGGGGTGGAGCCTAGATGAAGACCCCTTCATCTAGCCTCCACTCGACCCTTCCAATCTAGTCTTGTGATGGACTCTAAAGTGGAGGTGCTGACGTGGAGACTCAAAGGAAGATAGCTTCCTCTAGTCTTTGTTCCACTGTCCAAAACCCACTGGAGGGGGGGGTGGAGCCTAGATGAAGACCCCTTCATCTAGCCTCCACTTGACCCTTCCCCTCTAGTCTGTGATGGACTCTAAAGTGGAGGTGCTGAGGGTAGACTGGAAAGAAGGTCCCTGTCATAAACACTGGAGTGGAGACTGGAAGAAAGGTAAGAGGCTTCGATGGCCTGCTTAAAAGATGGTTGCCCAGAGAGAGAAGGATGGTGGTGTCAACAACCAGGTAGAGGGTAAGTTTTCTTTTTTGTGGTTCGGGTATTGGTTTTACTAGATCAAGACAGTGGACAGGTGTTTTTGTTTGTTGTTAATTAATTAATTAATCAACTAAAAAATCTCGGGTCAGGTATACATTTTGAATGAGAAGACCTGGTCTACAGTTGGACAATTTTCATAGGGATTTGAGTTCTGTAACACTTGAGTTCTTTACCTCATGATTGTTCATGCCATGTCATCATGGAGTCTTTTTGCTTTGGCAGCACCTCATGGTGACTAAGAAACTGGTCATCTTCAAACTGTTGCCACAAGGTTGGAAGAAGGCCGTGGTCTAGAATAGATTGGCATTAGGGTAAAAGTTCTAAAAGACCCTCTTTTTTAGATTTGAGGGTCTAGTGTACATGGCAATTTGTGCCCTATCAACCAAAAAAGTATATTGAGTCAGGAATTCATTTTGAATAAGGAAACCTGGTTTGCAGTTGGCCAATGAGGTTAGAGTTCTCTAACACTTGAGTTCTTTCCCTCATGATTGTCCATGCCATGTCTTCACGGAGTTTTTGGCTTCGGTAGTACATGGTCATGGTGACTAAGAAACATTTGTTGTTATTTAATTAATGAGGAGACCTGGTCTGCAGTTGGCCAATTATCATAGGGGTTAGAGTTCTGTAACACTTGTTCATGGAGTCTTTTTGCTTTGGTAGCACGTCATGGTGACTAAGAAACCGGCCTTCTTCAAACTGTTGCCGCAAGGTTGGAAGTAGGCCGTGGTCTACAATATATTAGCAATAGGGTAAACGTTCTAGAAGAAGACCCTTTTTTCAGATTTGAGGGTCTAGTGTATGTGGCAATTTGTGCCCTATCAACCAAACAAGTATCTCGGGTCAGGTATGGATTTTGAAAGAGAAGACCTGGTCTGCAGTTGGCCAATGAGGTTAGAGTTCTGTAAAACTTGAGTTCTTTACCTCATGATTGTCCATGCCATGTCTTCATGGATTCTTTTTACTTTGGTAGCACATGGTCATGGTGACTAAGAAATCGGTCATCTTCAAACTGTTGCTGCAAGGTTGGAAGTAGGCCGTGGTCTACAATATATTAGTAATAGGGTGAAGGTTCTAGAAACCCCTCTTTTTCAGATTTGGGAACATGTTTGAAGCACTGAAAATGTTATCACCCCCCCCCCCCCATACACGCTTTTTTGGCCGACTTTTTTGGCCGACCGCCCGTCTGAAGTATGAGGGATCTGAGATCCATCAGGGCTGAGGAATCAGCCTGTCTGCCTGCTTCTGAGGGGGGAAGGGGGGGGGGTGCTAGCTCCCTTCCCTCTACCTTCATGCCAGGCTGACTGTTCTCACATCCGGCATGCCTAGATGAGGTCTGCTGGACCCGATGGACAATGCAGGCACACAATGGGTGCCCGGGCTGATTGTGACCTGATGTTTTGGCCAATTGGCGGTGCGTGATGACGCCATCAAGCACGGTCGATCGGCCAAAACATCAGGTCACAATCTATACGTGTATGAGGTGTTTTAGAAGTTGATAGACCAACAAGATCCATCTGTAGAGTGATTCCTACCTCTATTGTCATCTCTACAACTTCTCCTCTGTCAACTTTTCCCCCCTCCCATTCCCAGCTCCCATTATGACTGTCGATCTGCCTCTTCCATGCAGCCATCTCCCAGGCTAATGCACTTCTCTTTGCAATATTGATTAGATTAGCTGTCTGAGAGGCTTAAATAGAAGGAGATTGTACATCACTTGAAATAAACAGAGACTAGGCGATTGGCCCCTCAGGTATTAGAACTAGACGTTGTGCTGCCACTGCCATCCACCAGTGTCCGGGTCTTCAACAGCACAGTAAAGAGACACAATTTTATTGTTATTGACACACATCGGGAGGTGGAGCAACGTATCTGTTTTATTGAAGACTTCCAAGGACAATGCCATGGACACATGGCCAACTTCAAACTCTCAATTTTTTATTGAGCCTCGGTGTGTGCTTGCACCCAGTGCAAAAAAATTAAGTGTAAAACCACACCAAACTGCACGGGTGTCTCGATTGTCCCAGGGCTAAGGACTTGTTCCCCAAAAAGGGGTGACTAGTGGGTCAGACAGCCGAAGCCACCTGACCCTCGAGTGTCCCATTCCCCAGGTGACCTCGACCGGAGCTAGGTCTCCCAAGTTATAGGGACGGGGGTGGGTGCCCCTCTGGAGAGGGTCACAAGCTTGGAGAGACGGCCGGGCTAGAGCCGTAAGCAGTCTCTCCTCACCACCTTCCGGGGTTAAAACGTACCTAAACTCAAAAATAAAAAAAACCCCAAAAATTTAATTTTTACTTACCGCCAAACTGTCCCAATAGCTTCAAGTTGTTAAAAAAAACCTAAAAAAATACCGTATATTCCAGTGTATAAGACGACTGGGCGTATAAGACGACCCCCAACTTTTCCAGTTAAAATATAGAGTTTGAGATATTCTTGTCGTATAAGACTACCTCTCTTCCAACGCACACCAAATAAAAAATGTTATGTCTACTCCGAATATCATCCCCCAAAAATCTAAAAATGTAATACAGTGTAATACAGTTGTGTATGAAGTGAAGTTTTTGTACAGCTATTTCATGTGTTCTAGCTTTAATTCAATATCTCTGCAATACCAAATTCAGCCACAATGCACAATGTCGCTAGTGAGCACACTTGTCAGTAGCTATTTAGTTTCACTTCGCAGACATCGGCAAAGAGAAGGAGGGGGTGAGGGGGATTTTGAAGATTTCTCTCTCCTCCCAGCGCGGGGAGCATGGCTCGGGCGAGCAGACCTCAGAGCTCCCCTAGATGATAGGAACAGAACAGGAGAGCACCCTAGCACACTGTACCTGGCGTATAAGACGACCCCCGACTTTTGAACACATTTTCCTGTGTTCAAAAGTCATCTTATACGCCTGAAAATACGGTATTAAGCTATCCAGCTGACGTCTTTGGGAGCCGCCATTTTAGATTCAGTGTTAGCTTCCAGTCTTGAATGAGTTAAGGCTGCAAAAACGCCGGCGGCCACCGGGGGCGCCAGATACAATGTGTGTCAATGGACACAAAGTGAAAGCAGGAAAAAAAACAAAAAACGTGAAGAGCTGCAGAAGGATTGTCCCGAGCCAGGCAGTGTGAGGAGCTGAGCGCTGAGGCCCCAGTGAGGTCAGGGGGGAGGGGGGAAATATACAGATTTCTCCTCACAGGTAACAATTTATTTATTTTTTTTACATATTGCTCCAATAATGTGGGGTTGGCTAGCTAGGGGGAAACGTTTGTCTGGTGGGTGTAGGTGCAATTTAAGTCCCGAAGGACCAACACCATTACTAGTGCACAAACGACAAACATGCAGGGGTAGTGGACAAACAACATAAAAAATTGCCCTGTGCCAAAACATGGGGCAGGCCCTAGAGAATCCTCAGGTCGGACCAAAATGCCGCCCCCTGGAGGTAAGTGCATTAAAAGTCCCCCACCAGTGATATTATTGCACCCCTGGGTCCCAACCAGGGCCACTAACCACCGAGGCCCAAATGACTCAAATCAAAGACTGGGGAGGACATGGCTTCCCATCACCGCCAACCAATTACCCCTCATGGAAGGCTCCAGGTACATGGGAGACCACTGGAATCTAACATATGTATTTCTTCTTCACTCAGATCGCACGGACCAGACGCCAAGATTCTCGATAACGGCAACAGCCAACCGTTCGGGCAGCTAAACCTGACTCAGATGTTGCAGATCGCCAGTCAGATCGCCTCTGGAATGGTTTACCTGGCATCGCTCCACTTCGTCCATCGTGACCTCGCCACAAGGAACTGCCTCGTGGGCCACAACTTGGTTGTCAAGATTGGGGATTTCGGGATGTCCCGTGACATCTACAGCACGGATTACTACAGGGTAAGACCAATGCTGATACCTAAGGTTGAGTCCATCCAAACCTTTAATATCTCTGACATATTTACCATTTCGTACACGGCATTTCGTGGATTCAAATATTTGTGTCCACATTCCCATCTCCACCCACCAACCTCAATCATGTGGATACCAAAGCAATACATTACCTACCTGGGACACCTCTTGGGTTCTGTATTATATTTGTCACCAACTCCACCCAACATTTTTAAAGTGTGTTTCTTTCAGTTTTGGTAACACCTAGCCAGCTTACAGACAGGACATCTATTGCCTGATCCATTGTGTCTGGCTGCAGTTGTGTCTGCTCAACAGGGTCGTTTCTCCTGCTATGCGAAGTATGCTGGTGCACAGGGCCTGGGGACCACATAGCACGCAACATATGGCACGCCATTAGGTGTGTACAATGACATTATGTGCATAATCGTGTGCCATAAATTTGTGAGCATAACAGCACGCTTAAATATCGCGTGTGCATAATTCTACTAGCACCCCCATGCTCAACAACTTTTTGGTGGTACACCCCCTAATTAGCTACTTTTTTGGTGGCACCCTGCTCCATTATGGCCCGATGGAGTTTTTTTTTTTCGTCCGATGAAGTTCTGACAAATAACCGTCCATAAGGTGATCGGCCGGACATGTTGGTAATCTTTCAATTACTGTTCGTTTATTTTTCGTTAAAAGAACGAACGGCTCCTTATTTCACGTTCCATATAGTTTTTGACTACGATAGTTTAAACTCAGGTAGCGATGACTGTATTTCCTGCGCAATGATGGGTGGATTTTTAACAAATTCATTTTGCATTCGTCCATGATGTTTGTTGTATCTTTTTCTTATCCGAGTTCGAACTTTGTCCGAAACCGAAACAAATTGCATTGTGGCCGAACGTAACAACGCTGGTTGTGCAATCGAAAAAACTACATATTTTCTCAATATTAAAATGTTCCGCGTGTGCTTGGTTACCTCACTGCCGGCACACTGTACAACACACCTGTACACTCACGCACGCAAACGCTGTACCAACACCTGTTATCACTGCAAGAACGCTGTACAACACCACCTGTATACCTCACGTGCAGCACAGGTAGCACCACACCTGTATACCATCACGCAGCAGTCCTGTAGGGTCAACACATAGAACCTGTAGACTCCTGCAGGTGGCAGCGGGGCTTGGTACAGTACACCTGGATACTTGTCTGCAGCACACCTGTAACAACACACCTGTATACCCTCACTAGCAGCACACTGTCCACGACACCTGTATACTCACCTGGCAGCAACACTGTTCAAAATCATACTAAAATGTATTCACTGTTATTGAAACACTGCTGCTGCCAAGTCCCTCCCACAGCTGATACCCAAGATGTGCCCCCTCTATCACCTACCGTGCTGCTAGGTAATCATCCTGTACAGCAGATACCCAAGAATGGCACCGTCATCACGTACCACTGCTGGCTGGACAATCCCTGTACAGCAGATACCCGAGGTATGTCCACCTCGATCAACCGTAACATGCTGCTGTAATCGCCCCCCCCCGTACAGCAGAAACCCACGAGATGGGCCCCTCTACACAGCCTACACTGCTGCTGTAAAATCCCCCGTACACAGATACCCAGAGTGGCACCCACGAATCCATCACCTAACAACTAGCTCGAAAGCAGTAATCCACTGTACAGCAGATACCCGGATGGTAATAACCATCATACACCACCTAAGCACTGCTGCTGTAGATCCCTGTACAGCAGATACCCAGACGATGGCACTCTATCACCATAACACACTGCTGCTTGTCATCCCCGTAACCGCAATACCCAAGTATGGCCCTCTATCACCTAACACTAGGTGAGCTGCTGTAATCCCCTGTACAGCGATCCCAGAGATGATGCACCAGAAGAAACAAATCACATCACCTACACTTGCTGCTGTAATCAACCCTGATCCATCAGACACTACCGGCGAGATTGGCAACCATATCCATCACAGTAACACTGCGGCTGTAATCCCCTGTACAGCATATACGCCCAGAGAATTAACCAACCCTCCTGCAGCCGGGTCTAGGCAGCTCGCTGTCTGCTAATCCCGCTTTCAACAGCACGCTACCCAGAGATGCACCGGTTCCATCCCCTAACACTAAGAGCTGCTGGTACGTACCGATCCCCATGTACAGGCAGTACCCGCAGAGGATGGCCACCATATCACCTAACACTGCTGGCTGTAAATCCCCGTACGGCGATACCCAGAGATGGCAGACAAGGTCCATCACCTAAACACTGCTGCTGTAATCCCCTGCTACGCAGAACTCCCAAGATGGCAACCCAAAAATAGGTCCATCACCATAGCTGCTGGCTGTGCTGCATCATCCCCTGTACACAGCCAGATAACCGGCATGATGGCCCCTCTAATCACCTAACACTGCTAGCTGTAATCCTCGTACAGCAGATACCCAGAGGATGGCACCCCTCTATCAACCATAACACTTGCTGCTGTAAAATCCCCTGTTTACAGGCAGATACCCAGAGGGGGAGGGGGAGGGGGGGGGGGGGGGAGATGGGCACCGTCCTATCACTAACACCACTGGCTGCTCTGTAGATCCCCTGTACAGCAGATATACCAGCAGCGATGGTGCACCGGCTCCATCACCTAAACACTGGCTGCTGTAGAAATCCCCCTGTACATAGCAGATACCCAGAGTGGAGCAACTCTCTATCACCTAACACTTGCTGCTGTAATCCCCTGTCAGCAGATTACCCCGAGATTTGCACGCGGGGTGGGGGTTATCACCTAACACCTGCTAGCTGTAAAG
>CM070043.1:49984368-49998835 GCA_036250615.1 Ptychadena robeensis | reverse complement strand
GATTTTTGTACAATAAACCAAAAAATCGTTCATCGTCCATCTGTCGGCCGAAAAAATCATGACGTGTAAACCCACCTTTACTCTTGCTGCTGTTGTTTCTTTGTGCTCTGATTACCATAACCCATGTGCCCACCCTTGCCGACTACTCTTCATCTCACTCTATTGCTCTTTTGACACCATTGGATACTTGTTCCTGACTACATTTGTGCTCTTCTC
This sequence comes from Ptychadena robeensis, assembly GCA_036250615.1. NCBI lineage: Eukaryota > Metazoa > Chordata > Amphibia > Anura > Ptychadenidae > Ptychadena > Ptychadena robeensis. The sequence goes on along the minus strand of CM070043.1, from coordinate 49,998,619 downwards.
CTGCCTGTACCTATGTTGCAGTTTCAGTTCCTGCACTACGAGGTTGACCCTAGATTATTACACCACTGCAGGACTCAGACAAGGAGTTTTCAACGCTCTCAGAAACATCTTAAACTGATGGCCATCAGCCCAAAGACTTTTGACAAGACCCTTAAGGGTCTGGCCAGTGCATGGCCCAGATATGCCAATGCATGGCCCAACAACTAACCAACCTAAATATTCCTTTAAAGAAAGATATGGTGATAGCAACACATTGTGTGTATGTGGCAGAGAGAGGAGGAGAGGAGGCAATTTTCTAAATATTTTACGCTTAGATTTTCTGCTTAGATTTTCTGCTCGACCCAGAGACTGCCTAGAATCAGCTGGGCACCCTTTGTGTTCCGGCACTTACTTTGGATGTGCTTTTCTACATCTCCAGCAATTTTGGTAACAATAGCATGTTCAAGTCAATTTGTTGAATAAAACGACCATCTCTTGGGAGGCACTGTTTGGAACCTGGAATGAGTCTTCCTGTGATTCCTTTTATTTCTTATTGATTTTCTCCCACAAATCTTGGGTGCATCTTATCATGCGCTATATCCCAGGTGCCCAAACTGTGGCCCTTCTTTGGCAGCCCCCCTTGGTCCTCCACTCGCAGTCTTTGAAACCTGTTAATCCATAGGGCTTAGGAACTCACCTGTCTGGCGATCCCCCGTTGACAGATCCTCGTCCTGGATTTTCTTATAACATACAATCATACTGTCATGTACCATATTTTACGGACTTTAAGACGCAGTTCCTCCCCCAAAAAATTGGAGGGGGGAGTGCCTGCGTCTTATGGTCCAAATGTGCAACCCCCTTGGCTACCGGCCAACTCTCCCCGCAAGGAGATTAGCCAGGGAGCTGTCAGATGAGATATGCACCCACGGCCAGTGTCCGGATCCCCCATCTGAACTGTATTGCTCATGCCAACAGAGCCCTGCTGGTATAAGCAATGTAGAGAAAGATAGATGAACTCCCATCTATCATTCCCTCCATGTCTCTTGAAGCTGCAATCACTCTGCGTTTTATGGTCCGAAAAGTATATGGCCAGTGAAATCTGAGGATGCATCTTCTACCCTTGTAGCGTTGAACGCTGCCCTTGTCTAATAGTCTCAGTAAGATGGGAGGGAGGGAGGAGCGGCCGTAAATCATTCAAAACACATTTTGCCACCAAGTCCTCGGAAAATGCTCCATTAAATCAGGATTCCGTCCTGACGGTAATCCACCTAATAAAAAGAGATTGTGTATTGTGAGTAACAGATATTATGGAGCATTCGCCGCTCGTGGCACCGCGCCAGCCCGGGGATTATTCCTGCCAGAGCCACTTTCCAGCACTTGCCAAGTCCTAGCCCGGAGAGTCCATCCATCTTCATATCGCTCAGGGCTCAGGCGGGAGCTGAACTTGTGACATCCAGGATTGCCCGGCCCCTTCTTTCCCTTTTAGTCGTTCTTCCTCTGATCAGAAGCGTATTCATATTTAATGCGGCCTGTGAGGAGGAGAAAGGAGATCACTTAGGGAGCGGAAAAAAATGATTTAAGGATAAGTTAGAGGGGTCAGTGACGAGTGCGCGCCTCTCACAGACTGAAGGGTTATTACAAACCGGGAGCGCTAACGGAAAATTGTCCAACTGGTCTTAAAGGTAAAGAAAGGGCTTGTGTTCGCGGACGGTGATCGCTGTTGATCGCGTTCATATAGTTGAATGGGCTTGTCCCAGCTTCAACTAAAGGCGGCGAGGACGCGATTGGACCCACGATCAGAAACATGTTTCTCCACGATTTTTCAGCCCTGATCGCGCCCATAGACTTAAATGGACGCTGTAAAAAAATGTGTGTGGATGCGATATAAAATTGCGTCCATTTATTCTCTATCGGTGTGATTTTCTTTTTAAAGTGTGTGTCAGCTGCTCCATCGCGGCCGATAAGGTCAGCAATCGCGATCAAAATTGCGTCCGCCCCGTGACTGATCGCCTGATCGCCCCATTATAAAAAAAGATCGCCCCATTATAAAAAAAGATTGCCCCTTGATCGTGCCCATAGAGAGTGAATGGATGAGATTTGTGTTCCTGTCTACACGCAATTTTTGATTGCGTCCATTTATGTCTATGGGCGCAATCAGAGCTGAAGAAGCGTGTTCGCCTGCGGCCCGCAATCAAAACGCAGGGAGCCACGATTCTGATCATGGGTCACACTGCATCAGTGCCAGATTGCGGCCTTTAGTTGAAGTGGGGACAAGCCCATCCAAACGATCAGCCACAAGATTCAAATCACGTCCGCCCCACGGCTGATAGCCCAAGTGGGAACATACCCTTACCTAGCGGTGAGGTTGGTTCTCAGGGATTGGCTGAGATGAAGGTCCCCTGCCTTAGCTTTGGGTTATGAATGTTGGCAGCCATTGTGTTTTTCTCATTATGATGCGCCGCGCAGGCAATGTTCGCATTCGCAAATCTTTCACCTAATCTTCATAACAACTTTGTAAATTCCAGAATTCGTTGTCTCCACTCATTATTACCTTCATTGCGAAAAAGATTTCGCATATTCGCGATCAACGTTACTGGTGTTAAAGATTCAAGATTACGAAGATAAACACTATATTCAAGTTCTATATTTGTTAATTCTTAAAGTGGAGATATTTGTGATTCGAATATTTGCGCTCAACACTAATTAAGTTGAAGTTGGCTGTGTACACAGGGGTCTATCATCCAAAATTTTTCCTTCCCCTCCTGGCCCAATAAGACGCCACTTCTGGCGTATCCCCATGCTCCCGCACCTAGCAGCAACTGAATCCTTATCTGAACTGGGAAGGATGGCTTCCGTTGGATAGGTAGATGGAGTGAGACCCTACGGCATCGGTGGTGATGCCAAAGAGGCGGAGGAGGAAGCCAAAGACCTCTATGTTAATGGAGGGGCGCCACTTTCTGAGCCCACATGACACCAGTGATGTGTACAGGGGAAGAGGGAGGGCAATTCAGGAGGTTAAGAGAAGTCTAGAGAATTGCTGATGTTTGTAACCGTTTCCTGGTTCTTCATTGCAGGTTGGTGGAAGGACCATGCTCCCGATTCGGTGGATGCCACCTGAAAGCATTTTGTACCGCAAATTCACCACAGAAAGTGACATCTGGAGCTTTGGCGTGGTCCTCTGGGAGATCTTTACGTATGGCAAGCAACCGTGGTACCAACTTTCCAATACAGAAGTAAGTCTTCAACCAACATTAGGGTGCCATTCCCGGCACAATTCCAATTTCTTCATGGAGAAACTTCTCCCCAACTTCTCTCGATCACCATATCCAGTGAGATAGAAGGCGAATGCAAACTCAGACTAAAGAGAAACAAGAAATAGCTACTTGAGGGCCTCAGACACCTTCTTGTTTTTGAACAAAGAGGACTGTTCACATCTTCACCATTTCATTTTTATGATATATTGCTTTTGGTGGCCTTTTTAGGTGTTGTGGTGGAGAGTATTGGAAGGATTGTGATGGTAATGGTCTCCTTAAAAAAATATTTTCTGAATTAAAAATGAATAGTATTGCTATCTAAGGTCCATCCCCTACATGGAAATAATGCAGAAAATGATAGAAGAGGTTATTAGGGGAAAACAACCCCAAATATAAATTCCTAGTATAGAGTTTACTGGGATCACCAGACGAGTTTGCCAGCAGGTGTATGCTTCACCCCAAACTATGCTCTATGCAGGGCACACCCAGATCAACCAGATTCTTTAGGTACCATGTGCCATGCTTAATTCTGTATTGATAAAACACACTTGGATTTTGTCCACACAGGCTGATATATATTGAGTGGGTTAATTTTTACTAGCAGAAATATATACAGTCCAATCACCTGTGAGGCCAGCGATGGGGTACAACTGCCAAGGATAGGGTCCAATGTTACAAACTATACAATATACAGCTGGAAGGCTCAGGCTCTAACACAGAGGAGAATGCAGTCACATGTCAACTGCTCACTCTTGCAGTCCTTTGAGCCTGTAGGATGAGGCCTGCTCCCACTGGGATATCCTGAAGAGTTTCTTCAGAGCCCTGGTGTTCTTTGCAGGCAGATAGATCCCAGACAGGAGATTTGGGGGCACTCATGGACAGTCTGCACCTTCCCCTGTCTCTGGGCTAATTGTCAATACACAAGAGACTTTAGGCCCCCATACACGTTTCGGATTCGCACCGGATTCCGGCACGATCGATTCCGGGCGCGTGCACGCAAAACGATCGTGCCGGAATCGCATGCAGCCCACCTTGTCCGATCGATCAGGTCCGATCGTTCAGGGGCTCAGAATCGGATCCGACGGAGAACCAACATGTTGGTCTTTCTCATCCGATTCTGTCCGGATCAGGGGGAGTTGCCATTTGTGAGGTGGAATCGGAGGTGGAATCGCACACGGAATCGTGCCGGAATCCGCTCGGACAAGGTGGTATGCTGCGATGGATACTCTTAATTGGCCGATTGATCACACCTGCGATTCCCGGCAGAATCGCCAGAATCGAACGGATGATGAATCGATTGGACATGGAATCCGACACCTGTATGGCTAGCTTTTCCCAACCTTCCAGAACATTCTAGCTTATTCATGCTATGTACATAGAAAAGTCATTTAACTGCCTCATTGCCTAATCTCTAACTGGAATCATTGCACTTGCCTGGGTAGAGCATGTGACCTCTTATTAGAGTATAAAGATCAGTAGCCCAATAGCCATGACTGAATTATATATATACATGACATGAAGCATACATGGGGTGTGGTTCCTCAAGGTGAGTATATGTGGGTTGGAGAGTTGGGAAGTTAGACATTAGACTCATAAGGACCAATGTAACAAAGTAACACAATTTCTTTCATATGATAACCATTAGAAAATGTTTCTGGCATATTCCACTTTTATGCATTTTATTTGGCATCTTTTTCATGGCGCCAAGTTGTCAAGTGAAGCTAAGCCAACTTTATTTTTAATATGGTCTGCTAATAGTTTCCTAAAATATTCCAGTAATATAATTATAACTCTTTACATGAACCACCTAGTCAATGTACAAGGGCCGAACGGGGGAAAAATAGGGCTTGAGCTGATTAAGCCAACAACGGATCTCCGCATTGTATCAAATACAGTTTTAAGAACCGTCTGGAAGGGTACACATCCGTATCCCTCAAAGACTCCGATGATGGAAACCATACCTTCCCGACGACTGCCAAGAAAGCTTTCTCGATAAATAAGAAATGGTCTGATTTGAATTCTTTTCCAATGCGCATTGGAGATAATTTCATTTCGCTGCCCTGTGGGTCCTGTAAGCGACCTTCTCAGGAATCAGAGAAGATAATGAACTTAGGAGACACCAAGATAATAGGTTCTTTACTCCATCACGGAGGATCCGGTTACTGCCAGCCCGGGGCGTCTTGGCAGGGGCCGGAGGGAAATTTGCAAACACAACATTATTTATTTTTGACAACTAATTTTATTTATGGGTACTCGAAACTGTTAATTGCACTTAGCGATAACCTATTTGTGTCCAAGAGCCGGGGCCTTCAGACACCGCGGCCATTGACATAGGAACTAAACTCTTAAGTCAATTTTGACCAGAGTTGTTATTACGGGTTTGCTGCCTCCATTTCATACAACCTACCTTCTAGCTTTTATTAGGAGGTTTAGCCATCATTTCATGTGAAAGAAATACAATGGAAAGTATTGAATCTGTGGCAGAACATGGAACTCAAGACGAGAAGACCAATGGGAGATCACTTCGGAATTCAGCCATATTTGATGAGTTTTGTGTTTCTGCCTGTGCAGGAAAATCACCCAACTCTATGACTTGGTTAGGGATGATTCCAGCCTGCCAATAACCTTCACCCTCCCCGCTTCCCCTCCAAATCCCAGGGCCCCATAATTAGAAATTTTCGGACCCCGTCTATAAATGTCATCACACCTCCTCTCCTTCTGAGCAAAGTTGTGGAGCGGGGGGGGGGGGGGGGGGGGGGGGGGGGGGGGGGATGGGGCCAGGTGCCTGAGGCTCACTGTTAGCAGTCCGGGGAACCTGGTTGCTGGGTTGATGCCTTCCGGGCTCCCCTAGCTGCACAGGCCCGGGTCGGGATTGTCCCCTGTTCCCCCTGATGGCGGCCCTGCATAAGGGAATCCGTTTCCGCTCAATAAACCTGCCGTAGTGTCATTATCAAAACCTGGGCTGCAGCAGCCCGGGAAACAAAAGTGTAAATCTAGCCTTACTATGCCACAAATAAACACTTGAAGCAGTACTTCAAGTAAGAAAAGTGGACATCAATTTTTATATGGGCCACAGCGTTAACCTCCTGAATCTCGGGGTGAGTTTGTTTACTAACAAATCTCACCCCAAGCTAAGACCGGGCATACTTACCTGTCCTATGACCACTGATCTTACCAGGTCCGCCTCAATGATGCTGGGGGGGGTTGACGGTACCATTGACCTCCATGTAGTGGAGGCTGCGCTTTTTAACAGCACATCTCCAGTGTCAACATTGATGCTTGAAATGTGTAGGGGGGACAAAGGAGGGCACAAAATCTTTCATTGTAATCCGCCACGATTGCCAACCGCTGACCCGCCCAGGAGGATAATAAGAAATAATATCAAAAAACTAATTATTAACAACCGGCCACTAGCCTTATTATTCCAGCTTGGTGGGTTCTTCCTTACCAAACTATGTAGGAAAGCAGGTCCTAGGGTAGTGAACACAGGAAACACACACCAATAACGATTAAGAGTATAACTTTACTGGAACTTTGTCAATATACAACAAGGGAACTTGTTGAGAATAAATGGCCGTAGCCATTCCTTATAGAGAAAGTTTAATTTATATTTTTGGCAACATCTTCTCACCATGCGGCCTTCTGTGCAGCTGGGAGGTATGCTGGTAATTGCCTGAAACTGGGTGGCAGTCACTGGAAGCTAAGGCCAAGGCTGTATTAGCAGGCAGAGGCTGGTCAAACTTCACACCAGGGCTCACTCACAGCAAAGGCTTACCACGAGGAAGCAGGCAATTTTGCCTAGGAGCCACCTGCACGCCCCACACACCTTTCTCGCAAGGCCGGGGTATCTCCCTCCTCAGAGACCAAGTCTCCCTTGCTCTTGTCTCTGGCAAAAGGCGCCTGCTACTGCCTTGGTCACCTCCCCACAACTATACCAAACAACAGGTCTGTCATTGACCCTCAAAAGAGCTCAAAGTCTCCGACGGTGACTACTATACCACCAGCACATCACCATAAGTGGTTATTCCATTGCTATCTCCATGGGCGCTGCCAAGGACCTGCTCCACTGTGAGGAAGACTTATCTAGACACAAATAGATGGTGAGAATCTGCAAAAGTTAGTTGTGGTGCAGTCCCAACATTACTTACAAAGAACGTGTTATCTGAGGAACAGAACAATGTGTTTATCAGCATGCTTTTTCAATATCCATGGGGGTGGGGGCAAGACCTGACAAGGAGTATAGACAAAAAGCTTTCAATAACAGATTTTGGTGAGAGAATGGTGAAATGACCAATGGTAGCTTAGACGCTAACTGCTTTCTTTGTGAGAATGGACATTTTTTTCTATGTCATTTAACTTTATAACTTATTTTTGTAGGCTATTGAATGCATCACCCAGGGACGAGAACTGGAAAGACCTAGAACCTGCCCCACCGAGGTCTACAACATAATGCAAGGCTGCTGGCAGAGAGAACCCCAGCAGAGGCTCAACATTAAGGAGATCCACAGCAAGCTACAAGCTCTTGTCAAGGCACCACCAGTTTACTTGGACATCCTACAATAATACAGAGAAGAAAAAATCCTAGGACCAAACCACTTGGAGCAAAAGCTTGAACCCTACAAGACCATTTATTCCTGAAGCAGCTTTGCAAACATTTAAAGTCCACGTACTAAGTCCTTCTACCGCAGGTCAGTCTCTGAAGAGGCTTAGACAGAATGTCTTCTGGAAATCTTGGCCAACCGGCATGAGTGCTCTTGAGAGCCAAGCTTTAAGATGACTTGTAGCTGTGCAGAAACATAAGCTTTATGGATCTTGTTACTACTTTAATAAGTCTAGTCATCTAGTTATTTCTATTTCAGTCTTTACTACAGTATCAACATATTATGGCTACGGAAATCAAACTCAACAAATATACCAACAAGTTAACATGACCACAATTATACAACCTGCGTCATACCATACAGCTAGTACCAAGTTCCAAAATCCTCAAGGTGGGAACATCATTTGACAGACTTTAACCTTATAACTGTGAATTCATCTAAAGTTATCCATCGACTACTTACCTGTCTAGCATCATAGCATACAAAACATAGACTTTGATGGTCAATGGTTTGTTCTTGATAGACTTTGAGAGTTTTCAGAAGCATGCAATGTAATATTATGGACACATAATAGCCTCTTAAGCGAATAAACATGAATCAGGAATTCTGGATTCACTGGACAACATGCGCCCAAATGTCTAGAGATTTTCTTGTATGTGGCTTGCTGTTCAGCCACCCAACAATAGTTTATTGTATCATGGACTATTCCAGTAATACAGAAGAACATTTCATTCTGGTTACCGCAAAAAAAAATTTGCACTTTCCTTAAATGCATTATTATTCATAAAGTATAATATATGAAATCCTCAAAAAAACTCATCATACCTAGCTTATTACAGTGTGTACATGTATCTTATCTCAACAAGGCAAGCGTGAGGTAAGAACTCAAGTAATATGTGAATGTCAATGTCTGGGCATGGTAATGGGCACCTACCAACACTCCGCCATAGATCTCTTAGCTTCTTCAATAGTTTCTTTTTCATACTATGGCTCCTGGGAATCAGAAATGTAGCATCTCTTTGGTCAAAAATTACCATCCTAGTCAATGTAAACAGACACCTCAACTTTTTTCGAGGGGTATGGCAAAGGGCACCTACTGTATTGCAATATAAGATTATGGCTTGGCTTTAGGGGACCGAAGTAAACATATTCTGTGAGATTGCTGTATGTATAGACGATTAGGTTCAAGTCTTTGTCATACCAAATGTTAAATGGGATTGGGCCATACCTGTGAAGCATCCTGTTTTGGCCGGGAAAGTAAAGTTTTCTGGCCAATTCCCATATTCAATAAATAACTTAGGAGGGGGCGTTACACTTCTTCCTAAGTTCCCGCCCCGCATGTGCAGGGTGGGAAGTTTATAGGGAGAGTAATACCTTCTCCCTTCAAAGTTGGCCAGCTAATAAGAGGGAGGGGAGGTAAACCTCCCGATACAGGAAGTGACGTGCATGACGTCACTTACTGTATTTGGAATGTGGCAGTTCCGTGTTAATACTATTTTTCCCTTATTCATGGAAAACTTGACAAGTATGAATTGGGCACTCAAAGCGTAATACTCTTAATGGGGAATTGTCAAGTTTCCACAGATAACAGTTCTAGAGCACAGTGGTGGATTCCAGCCCTGGCTTAAAATCTTCCACTTATGTTTTTTTTACCATTCTATGGCGCTTGGTAGAACAACCATATTTTGGGGGTACTCAAAGTGCTTAGAGTATACAAAGGGGTGGCGGTTTTTGACAGCGGCAATATGGGTGGTTGCCCAGGGAGGCATCATGCTGGGGAGGTGGCATCTGGACATCAAAAGTTTTGCCCTGATGCCTTCCCCCAGCAAGGCCACCTACCAAGTATGTGGCCACCCGGACCATTACAGATCGTTTCTGGGTCTCTGAAAGAGTGCTGGTGAGTCACAGAGTCCGTAAGTCTATGACTCATCAACCAACCCCCCCCCCTCCCCCCAACGTGGGGTGCTCACCCGGCACCAATCTAACCATACTATATGCTTGGTTGAACAAACATATTTTGTGGTCCCGCCAATGATACTCCCAAATTGCTTATAGTTACAAAGGGGTGTGGGCGGTTTTGACAGTGGCAATATGGGCGGTTTGTCGCAAGGTTGGCAACTGCAACGCAAAGGTTTTGCCCTGATCCTTTCTAACCATGCTAGGCCAAGTTATGCACCACCTGGGGACAACACATTTCTGGGTCTCTGAAAGAGTGCTGGTGAGTCACAGAGTCCGTAAGTCTATTACTCATCAGCACTACCAACCCCCCCCGCCCGCCCCCTAAAAAAAAAAAAAAAAAAAACAAGTGGGGTGCTCCCCCTGGGCAACCAATCTACCATAACAGGGATGCTGGTTGAACAACCATATTTTTGGGCCCGCCAATTATGTCAAAGTGCTTAGAGTATACGAAAGGGGTGGGGCGGTTGTTGACAGTGGCAAATATGGCGGTTGACCAAGGTTGGCAACTGACAGGCAAAGGTTTTGCCTGATGCCTTTCCCATCTATCAAGTATGCAGCACCTTGGTACACAGACAGCCATTTTTCTGGGTCTTCTGCACGAGTGCTTGGTGATCACAAGTCCATAAGTCTATCACTCACCAGCATTACCCACCCCAAGTGGTGCTCTTCGTGAGGGGCACCAGAGTGGGTGCTTGCCCTGGGCACCAATCTGGCCAAAAACACCCCTAGGTGGTGGTAGAAAAAATACTATATATACTCATCAAAGCATTTATACACTTCTGCTGCCTAAATGCAAAAGACTGAATAATGCTAAATCAAAGTAACTTGAAAGGCAATCAAGCCGTCCAATCAGTGTGCAAAATCTTATACATTTCAGGAACAAACACATTCTACATATATTTAATTGTATTATAAAATCTGCTATTTCCGAAGGCATGCCAGTCACAACCCGTCTTACATGAAGAGTAAGCTTTGCGTACACTTACCATTTGTTAGTATTTATTATTGTTTATTAGAAGATTGAATTTCTAGCGTCCAAAATGGTCGAAAAGCAGACGAAAGGTTGGAAATTTGTTTCCTGTGCCAAAGTTATTCACAACTTGATATGTAAATAAACCCCAGAACTCCCGGTATCCACTTCTACGACGATAGTCATATTATATCATTAGATTGTAAGATTCCGGACGTAGAGCTCACACGATCTTCCCGGACGTCTTCGTTTTTATAGTCATGTATGTCAAAAATGGGTATTACCAATATTTAAATGAGATTGTAAGCTGTCTGGGCAGGAACTTCTTGACACTTTTTAGTCCGGTGACGTCTGTAGCACTTACAGTAACTCTGCATCTTCGTTGTATGTGGTGGCTTCTCAAAATGTATCATGTTTTGTAAAGCGATGAAAGACCATTGGCGCTCAAAGAAAATAAAAGATGGCAAAAAAACTCTGTGTTTCGTTTCTGACAATGCCAAATGGTAAGATCTAAGCGCCTAATCTAGAGTCCTTGCTCGAAACTTCTCACTAAGATTAAATGGGAAAGGCGGAACCCAATAGGTTTGATATAATCCCTGTACTGGATACTAACGTTTTATCACCCATTGGGCCCCAAAGGGAAACCATGGAAAGGGTTAGTCCTATCGGTGAGTTAGCAATTCAATGAAACATTATGTAGCCCCCCCCTCCCCATTTAAATACATGTTCAGAATGAGGGCCAGTGCCCCCCTGGAATACCTTTGCACCCCCCAGTTTGGGAACCACTAGTCTATAGGCAACTTGTAAAGGGTGGAAACATGGTGTCCCTCTCACTGCCCCCTGAACTCCACAAAAACAATGTACACCCCATTGCTGCTACATTTATCATCTCACGAGCAACAGCTCTAGTAGACATTCCTGCAGTCAGCATGCCAATGGCATGCACGCTGTGTGATCAAACTGCACACTTCAGAGTGGCCTTTTATTGTGGGCAGTCTAAGGCACACCTGTGCAATATTCATGCTATCCTTGTCACACCTGTGAGGTGGGATGGATTATCCTGGCAAAGAAGACATGCTCACTAAAGGCCCCCATACATGTTTAGATTTCCCTACAATCGATGTCAGATCTGATCGATGTTGGTTCGATCGATTGAACTGAAGTCAAAATACCCCCCACATGAAGAAACCAATATTTGATCGAAGTTGGTTTGATCGATCGTAAGCACACCAAAATGTCTGTCACTGGATATATAAGCATGTTAATTGTTTAAATTGAACCAAAATCGGAAGGGCAAAACAAAATAACATAACAATCGGTATAGATTTGATCCAAATTTTCGGTCGATCTAGGTTGATCGAACCATGTGGACTTGAAAATCGAATGGTTTAAACAGGAATTTACCGACATGTCATTCCAACAAGGTCGTACAAGCACGATGATCACTGTATGTGTATGGGTACTTTTGTACAAGCTGTTGATGCATTAAACTCAAACATTATTGAAACACCGAGACAGGAGGGGTCTTGCAGCGACAGCGAACGGCACAACATTGACTGTACTGGCAATGTCCTCAACAGCAGCAGTAAAAACTCATATAGTCCAGTGGAACAGTTCAATACATAGGCCGAACCACACGAGGTGCAGAGTCCTCACCAAGGGGCTGTAGGGGGGTCCACAGTGGAAGGCAGCGGGTCCTGGAGGGAAGGCTGGCGGATGGCAGTGTTGGACATAGCTGCAGACACTCCAAGGTCATCTCGTTGGGATGGGACATGTGGTGGGATCCACCCCACCGGAACAGCTGCACTGGTAGTGGACAGGAATGGTGTGGAGGCCAATAAACACTGGTGTGTGCTATTGCGCTCCCCAGCTGCACACACGCCGGGTCAAACTGGTATGGTGGGATCGCCCCAGGGGGGATGGTGTACACTTGCTGCCGGTCTCCCTCCTTGTCCTTGGAACTGAGCACCGCCTACTGTCCAGGCTCTCTATTTATCTGCCCAGGCTACCCTGTTGCCTCTTGGTCCAGCGTCTTAAAGGGGCCTCGATCCTCTAATGGTGTCACCTCCACCTTTAGTAATCAAAGCCACACAGAACTGCTGTTTATCTCATGGGTAGAGAAAAGCATGCATCTCTGTATACAGCTGTGATGATGACCAAACAGGAGTTGTATAACTTTCCTCTATAAGGACTTTTCTCCATATTGGAGATATCCAACTAGATATATTCTATGTCCTGTCCTGTTTGTGCTGACCACACAGGGATCTCAATAATAGATAAGAAAATATCAATAAAGGTTTGAATCTCTCCAAAATGAAAAACAAACCAAGAAGCGGAATTGCGTTCACCTTTTATGAAGGATAGATAACTCTGCAGCACAGAAGGCCTTCAAGGCAAGTTATAGTTTTACAAATTACAGTTGTCCTATGGCGTCCCCCCCAAGGTGCCCTCTCCGCTTCACATTGTGTCAGGTTGGCAGAATGAGACATCTTGTAGTACATTAGTGTCCCTTTGCTGAGATCAGCTCTGTCATTCCTACCTACAGGCCAGAGAAGTGGTCCCCCGGGGAGGAGATACCTCGTAACGAGCAGTGACAGTGTGCGACCAGATGGCCTTGATAGGAGTCCTCGTTTGCACGCGCGCTCGTAACTCGTCACAAAGATTTACCGGACGATGAGAGCGAAATATTACTGCAGGCTCGTAAAGTATACTGACACCCTTCCGATATATTGCAATGATTAACAGAACGCGGCCTAACCTCCCGTCCTTGGGACGTCGTCAATGGCAGCCCAGTGTCAACCATTAAACTTTCGTTTGTAATAATCTATTTAATGAGCAAGTTGTTCCTAGTGGTGACACGGCACACGGCACGTTGTATGCCGTTATTTAAAGTTTACCGGATAGTATCACCATGGTGTCCTACATGGCTCTCTATCAGGTCCGGGTGATATAACAGAGGACATGGAAAAAAGCATAGGTGGATAGACAAGACGTGGGATGTTTAACCTCCTGGGCGGTATGCACAATGAAGACGACGTGGTACGGGCGATCACAGTACGCTGCTAGTCTTCCCTGCCCTTCCCTCTACTAGAGATGGTGAAATTTTGGTCATGATCGTTTTCAGAGGCTTTTCAATCAGCTCACAAAGTTAGCAAGTCGAAAAATGTGACCATCTCTACCCTCTACACATCTGGGCCAGGAAACCAACCATGGACTATGGTGCCCCCCCCCCCCCCCCCACCTATTTGTAGCACTAACACCCGTGGGTGCTGCTGTATGTGTATCTGTTTCGGGTTTTCTCCTCTGGCAGCTTTGACAATTCACCCCCCTGAACCCCGGCCCAACACACCAAGGAGATAAGGTAGTAAATAACAATGGTTTATTTATCAAGAGCGGCACACGGTGGTCGTCCTGATATTAGCCCAGGGAACTAAGGCAAGTAGGATCACAGGGAGAACAAAATGGAGGCAGGCAGTTCAAACAATACA
>CM070043.1:49924850-49936998 GCA_036250615.1 Ptychadena robeensis | reverse complement strand
TTTCCATCTCGTGGGATATGGACTGTTGGTATGGCATTGTAACTCCCCTCGATGATTCCCTAATGTGAAGGAGTTGGGGGGGGAAATCATGTGTATGTACATATACAATTGAATGTTGTGTATCTATGTTACTTGATATTAAACCATTTTTTACATATGTGTGGTCATATAAAATAAAGACCTTTTTACCCTAAATGGCTGATGTTGCCTAAGAATATACCCTGGATGCCTTAAAAGCCCCATGCTTCCTACCTTTTGCTATGTTTCGACATCAGAGCAAGGGTGACACCGGTGATTCACGGGTGTGGACCCATTGGACCTACTTGCACAGTTGGCAGGGGTGCAATCTGAGGCGCAGAGTCTAAGGGACCACCTGGTATTTACCAGATTTCCCGTCAAGGGAAGTTGGATTTGGCCTCAGGTAATCCCCAGGTTGCGGTTCCCGGAAAGCACCTGTGCAAGATGGCAGCTGAAGGGACAACCAATACGCAGTGCCAAGCATTTAGGAGTAAGAGAAGTCCGATGAACAAGCCGAGAGTCAGAAGCCAGGGAATCAGGAAAGGTACCAGGAAGAAGTGCAGAGGATCAAGGAGCAAGAGTAGTCCAAAGAACAAGAAGAGAGTCAGATGCCGGGGAATCAGGAGAGGTACCAGGATGAAGTGCCAAGCATTTAGGAGTAAGAGAAGTCCGATGAACAAGCCGAGAGTCAGAAGTGGGGATATCAGGAGAGGTACCAGGATGAAGTGCCGAGGATCAAGGAGTAAGAGTAGTTAGAGGAACAAGCCAAGAGTCAGAAGCCGGGGAATCAGGAGAGGTACCAAGATGAAGTGCAGAGGATTAAGGAGTAACAGTAGTCCGAGGAACAAGCCAAGAGTCAGAAGCCGGGGGAATCAGGAGAGGTACCAGGATGAAGTGCAGAGGATCAAGGAGTAAGAGTAGTCCGAGGAAGAAGCCGAGAGTCAGAAGCCAGGAGATCAAGAGAGGTACCAGGATGAAGTGCGGAGGATCAAGGAGTAAGAGTAGTCTGAGGAACAAGCCAAGAGTCAGAAGCCGGGGGAAACAGGAGAGGTACCAGGATGAAGTGCCGAGGATCAAGGAGTAAGAGTAGTCTGAGGAACAAGCCAAGAGTCAAAAGCCGGGAGATCAGGAGAGGTACCAGGATGGAGTGCAGAGGATGAAGGAGTAAGAGTAGTCCGAGGAAGAAGCCAAGAGTCAGAAGCCAGGAGATCAAGAGAGGTACCAGGATTAAGTGCCGAGGACTAAGGAGTAAGAGTAGTCCGAGGAACAAGCAGAGAGTCAGAAGCCGGGGAATCAGGAGAGGTACCAGGATGAAGTGTCGAGGATCAAGGAGTAAGAGTAGTTCAAAGAACAAGCAGAGAGTCAGAAGCCAGAGAATCAGGTGAGGTATCAGGATGAAGTGCGGAGGATCAAGGAGTAAGATTAGTCCGAGGAACAAGCCGAGAGTCAGAAGCCAGAGAATCAGGTGAGGTATCAGGATGAAGTGCTGAGGATCAAGGAATAAGAGTAGTCAGAGGAACAAGCAGATTGTTAGGAACCGATGTCAGGCAGGTAACAAGAGAGGCTGGTAGCAGACACATATAAAACTCAAAGTTCCAGCGACATTCTGTCACCTGAGACTTCCTTATAAAGGGCAGGAGGGAAGAGCAGCTGATAGGCTATGCAGAACCATAAGCATCCAGTAGAGGGAGATCCAAGGTTGGAAACTTAACCCTTAATGTCAAGGATGATTTTTTTAGCTGGATGCTGCTACAGTAGACACAGATCATCTAGCCCTGTTGGGATCTGTGACAAAGAAGGTTAAAGGGAGCAATCATATAGGCTAAACATTTTTTTTTAAAGTAGTCAAAGTTTAGAATGTGAACATGTACACAATTTTTCTACTTGGGGCTTAGGACCATCCCCCTCCCCCCCCCCTTTGTTATACCTAATGTCAGACTGGGTGTTGTAATCCCATGCTTAACTCTGCTGGTGAAATATAAACAAGCAGCAGCGCCATCTTGTGGACGTTTTACTCATTTCTACTAAAGATGGTGGAATTTTATTTTGAAAATGTCACTGTCTGACTTGTGAGTTTCAAAACGCCTTGAACATGATACCCCAGGGCGGGAGTGATGTGATGTCACTTCCGGGAAAATTTATTTATATGTAGTTAGGATTTGGGGGGCCTGGCTTGTCTTGGACAAAAGGGGGGCTTAAAGTGGACCTACAACCAGAAGTACATATTTGCATCCATGCCCCTAGAAGTGCCAATAATAGGGAGGAATGCTTAAAAAACTTATCTGTAATGAAAAAATTAGAAAGGTCCCTTAGTAGCCCCTCCTCTCTCCCTGCCTCTGATGATGAGCACCACAGTGCTATCGGAAAAGCCTGACATGCCTCAGCGCAGTGACAGCCGGTTTGCATTCAGAAATACATTGACGGTCTTCTCCATTGGAAACTATTATAAATGCCCCCAGTGGCCACTCACGATATTGCACCCTGTGTTAACCCCCAGAAGCATGGTAGATAAAGATGGAATCTCTCATATGGTTCCAGGGAACAGCAGGTAAGTACCGTATTTTTCGGACTATAAGACACACCGGACCATAAGACCCAGTTTTTAGGGCAGGAAAACCAGAAAAAAAGATTTAATACATTTTTACATCAATTGGATTTCACATGAAATGAATTCGATGAAAACACTATTCAATTCAGCCAGTAGGTGACACTAACAGCAGTACACTCTAAGCACAACACGTAGGGGGAAGGGGGGCCAACAGCTGCAGTCTTTTCCTCTCTGCCCTCCTCTACTCTCCTCTCGGGCTGGCTGTCTGTTACTGTGTCCGTGGAAGCTGCAGAGTGATTGCTGTTCCCATGGACAGGAGAGAGAGCTATAGATGCCAGTTCATCTATCTCTCTCCATTGCCTATGCCAGCAGGACTCTGAGCTCTGCAGGCATAGGCAATAACACAGTTCAGATGGGAGATCCAGACACCGGCATCTCACATCTGACAGCTCCTACAGCAACCCGGCTGGAGGAGCTGTCAAGGTGCGACCACTGGCGGCCGAGTGGCCGCGGGGGTCGCGCATTCGGACCATAAGGCAATTTTTGCCACCAATTTTGGGGGTTAAAAAAGTGTGTCTATTGGTCCAAAAAATGCAGTATATCTTTTTAGGATTGTGGAGGGCTTCACCACCACCATACCAGTTCAGAGGTAAGTCAAACTTTCATCTTAGATATATATGTTTTAGATTTAGGAAAGGTTGGGAACCAGCGGTCTATACATGTTTAATGACACGTTAGTAATGGATATCTTGTTTTTTAGAGACGTTCTATACCATAATAAAAGTGAACTCACATGCGTTGTTGGAAGGCGATCACTTCTCTCTAACGTGTGACATAGTCCCGGGTTTCTACAGACAGAGGACAGAACTGCAGTTTGCGTTCTACAGAGACGGACGGAAGGTTCAGGAATTCAGTTCTTCTGATCAATATGGAGTCCAGTCCGCTCAGCTGGAGGATTCTGGGAAATATTTCTGTAAAGCAAAAACTCCGCTCAGCAGTGTAAAGAAGAGTGAAGAGCTGAATCTCCATATACAAGGTGAGGACACGGCCCATACTTGTTTCACTACAGCATATTGAGAAGGGAAAAACGAAGCCGGTTTGCCCAGAGCAAGACAGCAGGCAGGTGCGTCAATGGTAATGTAATGGCGGACACCGCTGTCTCCCTACTAACGTTGCAGTTCTGGGTGCCCTGTTTAGCAGTGATTGCTGTTGTGTTGGGACCTGCTCCTCAGTTTCCTAGCTCCAAGCTATGGTCACAGCATGCTGTTGTTCCTGCTCCACTTCCTTAAACACCAGCGCGTGTCATTTCCTGGGTTTTAAGGTATTTGTCAGGTGACCTGGCTAACCAATAGTGGACCTCCTGCACCTATATCAAAAACCCTGCCCTTTCCTGCTGTTCCCTGGACCAGCTGCCTCATGTGCCTACCCTGCCTCAAGAGGTAACGACCTGGTGTTCCTCTCAGGAAAGTCTATCCCCACCTTCAGGGGTATTGTGAAGATTGAGTGGGTTCACTTAGACAACTCCCTTAGAGGAGGTAGGACTTGTGGCACAGTGGGTTCACACCTGCTGCTCTGTGACAGGTGATGAGTTTTGGACAGCGTACACTATCTATGCAGACTATCTATGCAGAGTCTAAACTATGTTATTTCAAATATTGAAATTTCATACAGAACTGTGACACTTCTATAACTGTTGAAATTATTATTATTATCATTAATTATATTTTCATTTATATTTTTTTTTTGCAGAGTGGTTCAACAATCCAAACATTACAGTTACTCAGTATCTAGTCAAGGAAGGAGATCACATGACCCTGACATGTGACACGCGTCTCAGCCCGCTCAGACAGAGGACAGAACTGCAGTTTGCTTTCTACAGAGACGGACGGAAGGTTCAGGAATTCAGTTCTTCTGATCAATATGGAGTCCAGTCCGCTCAGCTGGAGGATTCTGGGAATTATTCCTGTGATGTCAGATCCTCAGACAACATTTCTAAGAAGAGTGCCGAGGTTTTAATCCAGATAATAGGTGAGGGCGTTAGAGTAGTTATGGGCGTTTATATATTTGTAGATGTAGAAGTTTTTTTTTAAAAGTGTGCCATGGGTGATGGCGGTAAATCACATTATAATACGCCATGATTCTCTGCCCTTTAGGGAGGTCCCAAACACATCTCTGGTGTTACCGGTAATGCGGGAGGTGTGCTCTGAAAAAGGTCACCCCCCTCCATAACATGGGGGTCAATGGCTTCGCCAATCCCCTGCCCCTCCGGCATCATATCTGACATCATCAGGGTGGACCCAGAAACATTGGTGGATACGATGATACACAGAAAAGTACCGCATTTTTAAAACCATAAGATGCACTTTTTCACCCCCAAAATGGGGGTAAAAAGTGCCTGCGTCTTATGGTCCGAATACGCGACTCGGCCGCCAGTGGTCGCACCTTGGCTTCCCGCCAGCTCTCCCGGCACGAAGATTAGCCGGGGGAGCTGTCAGATGTGAGATGCCGGCCAATGCCGGTTCTCCCATCTGAACTGTGTAATTGCCTATGCCAGCCCTGAACTGACATAGGCAATGAAGAGAGAAGTATAGATGAACTTGCATCTATAGCTCTCCTGTCCGTGGGAACAGCAGTCACTCCCCATGGACACAGAATCAGTAACATCGGGAGAGGAAAGCAGAGCAGAAGAAAGCCCAGCCCTCCTCCCCCCTTCCTCCTGCCAATCAGTATGAAGTATGAAGTTCTGCTGAGAGTGGTCTGCTAATCTCCGTGCCAGAAGAGCTAGCGGGAAGCCAAGGTGCGACCACTGGTCACCTTCTGGCTGAATTGAATATTGCATCCATTGAATTCATTGCATTACCCAATTGATGGGAAAACTTCAAAATCGTTTTTTTCTGGTTTTCCTGCCCTAAAAACTGGGTGCGTCTTATGGTCCGGTGCGTCTTATAGTCCAAAAAATATGGTAAGTTTCCCTGAAGTTATCTCAGGGTGAGTTTTATAAGCTGAGAAACTGAGTTAACTTGGGCAGAAAGCCCAGGAGGCAATGAGGATCTGTCTTGCACACCATTACCCATTATATCCTCTGTATAGCAGTGTGGTTGGGTGTGTTCCTGTGCTTGGTTTACCTGCCCTCCTTCTAGTGTGTTTCCAACAGTTTCCATCAAAGCAGGTGTGCAAATTAAAATAAAATCTTTCTTTCACACAAGACTGTAAATATATTTACAAAAATAGATTTTTTTTTTAACATTGTATTTTGTGTTTTCGTTTTAACCCAGGTGGTGGAGCTCTTGCCTTCCATCTTCCATGTTTTGCAGTCACTCTGCACAGCCTTGCGTTGATGTAGCCTAATAGCTTAAAGCATATTTAAACTCCCCTTCATGTAAATACTCCATTATACAGATTATCTTTAACCCCCAGAGACCCAGTGTTGTAATATTACAACGTCACATTTAAGGCTACAAAAATAAACCCTCCCCCATTTTCTTCTTCTTAAAACTTCATGTAAATTACTAATAGGTCCTATTGTTCAGTTCTGCAACACTATCGGATGGTTGAATGTGTAAATAGACCTGAAAAACAAAACCCAAAGGTGAAAACAAATTCACCGTTGTCCCCATAAATAGGGACTTCTAAATTGGCAATTGCAGGTACGGGGTGGTTGGTATTGACTAATTAGTCTTGGGAGTAAATAAAAAAGGTCTTTATTCGAAAGAGCAGTTGTTGGGCAGCAGGGCCCATAAAAACACATAAATGAATAAGTCATTGGCAGATATGTTACAATCCAAGGTGTAGAAATATCAACTGTAGCCAAGATGGTAGAATTGGCATAAGGAAGGTCCAAAACCAGTCCTCCGACGCGTTTCGCCCACCTGGGCTTCTTCAGGGAGGTATATATATATATATATACGAGATACAGTTGTATATTATCTCTGAATAAATATTTCAAAAAGAGACCGACATTAGTTTCTCCACCATCCTACCCACCCAGTGGGCGTTCTGGGGACCCCGCCCTTCTCCCCCTGGGGACTGGCACTGGGCGTGTTTGGCGGCCCTGGTCTGTGTTCGTTCGGCACTATACATACATGCCTGCAGTCCAAGTCACACATACGAACACACATACATTTTGTGATATGTGCGTTCATCTACACATATATGTGAGTACTGTGATTTTTGTGAGCTCTGTAAAATGCTTTTAATAGTAATACTGTGATACCAATGGACGTCTGTAATCCACTTATATGCATATATTTATATACAAATACATATGTACGTAACTCATTGGACAGCTATACAGAAATATAGAGCATATGCATAGGAAATGTGATTTTTCTCTTCTGCTTATTGGAGAAACTAATGTCGGTCTCTTTTTGAAATATTTATTCAGAGATAATATACAACTGTATCTCGTATATATATATATACCTCCCTGAAGAAGCCCAGGTGGGCGAAATGCGTCGGAGGACTGGTTTTGGACCTTCCTTATGCCAATTCTACCATCTTGGCTACAGTTGATATTTCTACACCTTGGATTGTAACATGTGCCAATGACTTATTCATTTATGTGTTTTTATGGGCCCTGCTGCCCAACAACTGCTCTTTCGAATAAAGACCATTTTTATTTACTCCCAAGACTAATTAGTCAATACCAACCACCCCGTACCTGCAATTGCCAATTTAGAAGTCCCTATTTATGGGGACAACGGTGAACTTGTTTTCACCTTAGGGTTTTGTTTTTCAATTATCAAATTTCTGGCTAGGGTACACTTGACCTCAGACCACTATTATCGGCATACTCTGGCCCTATAGTACTATTTATACGTGTAAATAGACCTGTTTATCTTGCCATGGAATGAAGTCATATAAGAAGTTTTTTTCCATATTTGGGTCTCTGGGGGTTAAAGCAAAATCAAAAACCCTTACTTGTAATAAATATATCCTTGTTGCACCTCCCATCACCTCAGAAAAGGCCGCAGCACAACAGATTGACAGAGACAATAAGAGAACAAGCATTGAAAACAATTAACGACCTCTAGTGGACACACATGATACTGCAGATAATAAACCCCCAGGAAAATGTTTTTTTTTCTCTTTTTGTTATTTATATATTAATTTTGTTTCTGTTACAGGACTTTTCTTCGTGCTAATATAGCAATGTCTATTTTATTTAGTATATACAATGACTTCATGTTGTTCTTGATGATCTTTAATATTTAACACATTAATAGGTGGTTATTATTAGAGATGGTTGAATTTTTTGTCTTGCTAACTTTGTGAGCGGCTTGCGAAGCCCCTGAGCATGGTATAATCACCAGAATTGGTGGAGATGTAAAGAAGGGTTGTGGGAACATTTGTAAAAAAAAAAGTTTTGCACTAGCATATGTAGTTTTTGCATAAATTAGGTTAAAAAAGAAAGTCAAAATTCCGATTTTCGAAATTTTGACTTGACTTTGAACCTCATTTGTGCAAAAACTGTTTGTGTTAAAGACATACTTTCTTTTTTGGAGTATACCCCCAACACTTCTGTACATGTCCAGAAAGTTTGGAGTTGATACCATGTTCAGGGGCTTTGCAATTAACTCGAAATCGTCGAAATTGTTACAATTCGACCATCTGTAGTTATTATAATGACTTTTGCCTCTTTCATCTTTTTCAGGGGCAAGATCTGTGGATTTTACATTGTTTAATATCATAAGACTAATAATATCTGGATTTATTTTATTAATCATGATTATATTAATCCGCTGTTGAGTCAAAACAGGAAACCTGTCCATCTGTAAAGGAGGTCTTCAATACACAAGTATGTGGAAAAGCTTTAGAGTGGACATTCAAAACAAGATATCGATCCAATCTGCATACATGGAAGGGTCTCTCCCTCACACTGGCCGATTATCCATCCATCCATCCCCGCTCTTGACCACAGTTTTTTTTGCACTTTTATCTTGGGGCTAACTGTGATACCTACTTTAGGGTGTACCCCTATACATACCTTCTGCACCTTTTCTTAACTGACTGGTCTCCTCGGACTGAAGGCTACTGTGATAGATGATATTCGGGGACCGATGGACCAAAACCCACAAGCTTAGGATACTGGGTTTTAAAGATCACCTCTGCTCTTGGTTAACATCGACTATTGGAAATTCATCCCATACTTATCTTTGTTTTTTCTTGAAGAAGCCCGATCATGGGCGAAACATGTTGAAAAAGAAATAAGACAAGTATGGTTTCTTTGCCTGAATAGTTGATGTTAACAAATCCTATGGACTAGGGTGATGATTAACTCACCTCATAGTTCTATGTTTAGAAATATAGATTTGTATGGTATGTTTACATGTTGTTGAGGTTTATGTAAATAAATTTGAGATTGCTATCTACTTTTGAGTCTAGTGCCTTAAAACTTATATCTATTGTTAATGCAATGTTGTTTGTTCGAATTTACATACATGCCAAACTTTTTGTGTTATATATCTGCACAGGCATGACCCTTTTCTAGTGTTTCCGGGGTCCTATGCAAATTTATTGCACCGGGCAAGTGTTAATCGTCTGCCGACAGAATCGTTGAGTGCGTGTGCATGTTGAGGGGGGGGGGTGTTGGTGGTATCGTTCTGATCATACTACTGTGTCATAAAGCATGCGGAATATGCATGCTGGGATCATCGGGGGCCCTGGACCTGGGTCACTTTCCATAACGGTCAGAGACAATGTACAGTCAATTGGTTACAAACAGTTGGAAACTGTTCAATGACACAATGGTTAAGGCTCTAACCCAGTAGAAGAGGTGCTGATTTTTTGTAATTAGAGTCAAAATATCTCTAATCCCAATGTTATGTTTAAAGCGATGTCTTACTTCTACCTTAACCCATAGCCTGGAATGGAAGAGATGCTCACATAGAAATGATGATCTCTGTGGTCCCTAGACCAGGTCCAAGGCCCAATGCCATGGGAACATCCTGAAAAAGTCCACTTGGCACAAGAGCTGCAAAATGGCAAAGACTGTCATCCTAATACATCACATTTGCACCCTGTTACTGGGCAGATAACCCTATACTGTACATGGGAACCTACTGGAAAAACATTAACTGTTTCATTGCCAAAGTAACATGAGGATTCTGGTTCATTGCGTTACACTACACTTCATCATCTAGGTGGGAGGACTGTTGCTATCCCGAGTACCACCTGCTGGTGGCACTGTGCTTCCCTGGTCACCAGCATATGGCTTCCTGTAAGTGTGGTCTGGGTGGTAGGTGTTGCGTGGTATGGTGTTTTTTGTTTTTGGTGTTTGCTACCTGTGCAGTACCAAAATGAGCTGAGGTGTAAACACTAGCAACCTCAACTCCACCAGTATGATCCGCTACATGGCATCCAAACACTCTAATAAGTGGGCCGAACGCCTAGCTCCACAATCTGCCTCTCACACCACTGCCTCCTTCTCTTGGCCAATCCTATGTCAAATGCGCTAGCCCGGATGCCCTGCACATGGACCAGCAGCATCCACTTCCCTTTCTCAGTGCAGCCTCCAAATGTCAATAAAAGAGGCATTTGAACGCAAGCGCAATTAACCACTGACCCACCCTTAGGCCATAGCCCTAAATGTGCTACTTTCAAAATTTCTGGACCTTGAAATGTTGACATTTACGCTTGTGGAGACTAAGGCCTTCCACAGCGACAGTCCGTTAATATGCAGTCCCCAGCCGCCATTATTTACCGTGCCAGCTTTACACCAGCATGTGTCCCAGTACATCACCTGTGCCCTGACTAACGCAGTAACTGGGAAGGCCACCTCACCACGGACACATGGACAAGTGCTGGTGGCAGTGACGCTACATTTTCCTCATGGAACACTGGGTAAATTGTGGAGGCCGGGAGTAAGTCGTATCCTGGGATGGCACATGTTCTTCCCACCCCAAGGATTGCGGGCCCTACATCCGTCAGCGTCTCTGCCAGCAGCTATGCTACTGGCTCCAACCTCCACTTCTCCTCCTCCTCTGCCATCTCCTCCTTCCCTTCCACCTCAAACACCAGTCCATCGTCACTCCCTAGCTGGAAGCAGTGTAGCACTGCTGTGGGGAAGCGCCAACAGGCCGTGCTGAAGCTGATCTGCTTGAGGGACAAACAGCACATGAGGGATCAGACTTAGGCTCTCACCACTAAACCTCCAACCAGGCATGGTTGTGGCTGACAATGGCTGTAACTTGGTGGCAGCTTTAACGCACATTCCCTGCCTAGCCCATGTTTTCAACTTAGTTGTTCAGTCGTTTCTCAAAACCTACCCCAATCTGAAAGAGCTACTAGTGAAGGTGCGCCGCTTGTGCACCCATTTCAGAAAGTAATCCACAGCTTCAGCCGGTCTGTCAAGCCTGCAGCAGCGCTTGTGGCATTGAGCTCACCAACTGTTGTGTGACCTGAGCACGCGCTGGATCTCCACATTCTACATGTTCTCATGTGGGCATTGATGTCAGACCTATGGGAATTTTTTTTAAACTTTGATGAATGTACAAAGATGGTTAGTGGTGATAACGGGATCATCAGTGAAACCATACCACTGCTGTGTCTACTTAAACAATCACTGCTCACAATTAAGGAGGACGCTCTGAATGTGGCAGTTGAGTTAATGGTGGAGGAGATGACACAGGGTGATAGCGAGACCACTCACAGTTTGGCTTCACAGCACGACTTGGAGCGTGAAGAAGAGGAGGAGGAGCTGCTGAAGACTGTTGCCTCTGCTACAGAGGGTAGTAGTATGCATCCAACTTTAATTCAATCAGAGGAGGAGGAGATGGAGAGTCAGCCAGATGTTGACTTCAACATCTTGCCTGTTGGTACTCTGACGCACATAGCATTCATGTTAGGCTGCCTTTCCTGTGACCCTCACATTGTACGAAATTACATAATGCGAATTACTGGGTGCTCGACCACCACTACAAAGAGAACTTCTCATTCCACATTCCTGTGGCAGTAAAATTGCGCAATACCAGAAGGTACTTGTGGAGAGACTGCTTCAAAGGCATAGTCCAAACTTCCTTAGTCAACCAAGGAAGGAAGACAAGGGTAACACACTGCAGTTTTAACAAGGGCAGGGCAACACTTTCCAAGGCATGGGACAGTTACATGACCCCCCACCAGCAACCTCACCCGGAAGCGCGGCCCAGTGCTACAAGGAGGGAAAAGTTTAGAAGATGGTGAAGGATAAAGTGGCAGAACGTGTCCCTGCTTTAAATGATCCCTCAGTGCCGTACAACTACTGGTTATCCAAGCTGGACACGTGGCACGAACTTGTGCTCTATACCTTGGAGGTTCTGACCTGCCCTGCCGCAAGCATTTTTTCTGAGCATGTATTCAGTGCTGCTGGTCGCATTATAAGCGTATCCGCTTGTCCACTGGCAATGCTGACAGGTTGACTAAGATAAAAATTAACAAGGCCTGGATTGCTACTGATTTATCCACTCCACCAGAGGAGAGTTGAGCTAATCAAGGCAAATTTAACATTAGTGATGGCGCGAACCCGGAATTGGATGTTCGCGAACGGCGAACGCGAACTTCCGCAAAAGTTCTCGAACCCGGCGAACCGGCGAACTCGCCATTGAC
>CM070043.1:49886209-49898356 GCA_036250615.1 Ptychadena robeensis | reverse complement strand
TTGGACAAACTTACAAAATCAGTGAGGGGTCAAATAATTATTTCCTCCACTGTAGTTACCCATAGAGGTAAGGTATAGGCACACACCTTCACCACACTTCAGACTCCTATCGAACAACAAAAGAGGGGGATCGAGGGTAAACTAGCCCCACCCGCACCAAAATACTGGAGGATCAGGGGAAGTCCATTTGGTCCTGTGGTGAAAGTGTCCCTTCTTCACATGTTTCGCCCCCATTCAGGGCTTCCTTAGGAGAAAATGGTATAAATGTGATGCAATAGCATTTCAAGTCTATGTAGGGTAACAGAAAGCCATGGGCATGGTCTTAAATGCCCAATACGATATGTTGCGCCCAAAAGGGTGTGTTGCGCCACAGTCAGCATCATATCCAAGACTACATGATATTCTTAGGGGAGGTATGATGTACAGAGAAGACCAGGTAAAGAGACCCAAAACAAAAATTAAATAAGTGATAATATCAAAAGAGTCCAACCGGTCCCCACCTGGAATACTTCCCAATCGCTGCCTAAAGTAGTCATTCAGATATAGAAAAGGATTTTGAGTACATTACAAAAAACCTGTTGAGGGTGAGTGCTCCCCTGAATAGTTCACAAGAAAGGTTGTGTAACCACAATTCACAGTAACAATAGTGCTCCAGGGCTAGAGAAAGTGTGTTATTGATGTTGGCTGTCACTGAAGGACTGAGGACATCTAGTGGAGGAAAAGAGGAGAACAGCTCTGGATTGAAATAAAACATTTTTAAGTTAGAGTTTCCCTCTTTCATTTGGTATCTAATTATTATTTTTTTGTGCAAATTTTGCTTAAACTGTGTTACACCGTGCAGCATGATACAACATTATGTGATATTATCATCTCCTTCTGTCTCAGATGCTGCTGGAGAATCTGCCTCTCACACTGATGTCTGCTACAGTGAACTGCATCGTGTGCCGCAAGGTATTCCCAACTTAGGTCAAGGTAAAAAAAAAGGCTGAGGTCTGCAAGTGACCTGGTATGAGGATAGGTTACATTCTGATTGTGGAGGATTGTCTATGGCAGAATAGGTTTCCTGACGCAGCGCTTGGAAGATGTTTATCACCACGGATCATGTCTGGGTTTTATAAGCAAAATTTTTATAAACCTTTAGAAATCATGAAAAAAACATTAAACAGCGAAAAACTTTGGTTTCAGAGATGTGACAAAATAATCACCTCAAAAAGAATTGGGCTGATGATCGTATTGTGCAATCAATAAAACAGGGTACAAATAATCAAGCAAAAATATAAATGTATTAAACATACATGGAGATATATATAATATATAACAAAAAGAAAATACCACAAGACGTATAGCCAGAAAATCAGACACAAGGTAACACCACCGGATGCAATCAACGACACAACACATGAGCGTTACGCTTAAACACAGACAAGCAATTTGAGATCACAAGCTAAGTTCTCTATGTATCAATGGATAAGGTACACACAGGAGCAACAGACATTCTGATATAATTTTGTTTAGTGTCTTAAGCCCCCCATACACCTTAAGATCGATCCATACAATCTCCATTAGATCTACCAATGCGTAATAGTGGCCTCCCTCAGGAGAATAACATAGTGATGGAAGTATATTAATCAACTGCTATGTAGTAGCTGGTCCTCCCTGAAAATACATAGTTGAGTTGGAGTGTATATATCACTGTTGTCGTGTCGGGGTCCTCCCTGATAGAATACAATAATGATTGGAAGATTATATTACTGCATGTAAGTGCTTGGTCCTCCTGATACATACATCGTTGAGTCAAGGTATATATCACTGCTATGTAGTGCCGGGTCCTCCCTGATAGAATGCAAAGTGATTGGAAGGGTTAGAAAGGTCCTTATATTACATGATTTTGGTAGAACAAAATTTGATTGTACAGAAATTGTATGGAAAGATTGTAAGGTGTATTGGGGGCTTTAGAAAGCACATTATTTCTATTATTAGTTATATTGCTATATTCAGGGCTGCACATAAGTAGTATGCTAGTACGCATAAAGGACTAAATACGATCCACGTGTACCTTTATTATCCTTACTAAGCGCATCTGCGTACTACACAGAGAGGGGAGAGATGCATGCAGCGTTACCCCTTTCCTCTCCTTCCTGTGCGAGGAAGCCGTGTTTATGTTGTGATTTGAAGGCGACTCACTCACTAGTGACACCTGGTGGCTGAAGTTGATATTGCAGATTGAGTTGAGGTTAAACACCATCTCCTTGTACTCACCTGAGTAGCTCACTAAAAATGTTATGTGCACCCCTGGCTTATAGTGCCATCCGTGTGTCAGAGAGGGGAGTTAACAGAACACATGGAGAAGTCAGAGAATAGACCGGATAGTGTTACCTCCCTGAGGGCTGTACATACACTTACTGTGAATAAGAGACAATGTAAATCACTATTACCCTGACATTTATTGTTTGTTCATCTTTCAGGATCTGCAACGCCGACCAGCGGACCTGTGAGTATTACTCAATGTAATAACCCCGGTGACCAGGTTCCTGAATAGAGTATTACAGAGCAGAGAGAGGGGGAGAGTTGGGGAGAAATGGTTTTGGAGTTTACTGGTGGGGCTGTCCAATGAGATAACAGAGCAGAGAAAGGAGAAGAGTCTGGGTGAGGTCCAGGATCAGAAAATCAGCAGCATGTCATGGCAGACCTGGACAGTGGAACTGTTTTTTTTTGGGGGGGTGGGTGGTACGTAGAGGCATTCATGTAAGGGGTACACCATTGGGTGCTTAGATATTATCCAGACTCTGTGCTTAGATGGTGATGAGAGCCTTGGGGTAGAAAGTAGTAGTGATAGGCAGATCACAAGTATGGTGGGTGACACATTTCACACATTACAGACATAATGACCATTGTCTATAACTCTTCTACCTTCACAGGATGTCACCTATGCTGCTGTGAAATGTGGAAAACCTTCAAAGTAAAGACGATCCTCTGACCTCCGTCTATAATGGATTCTATTTTTTTCATGGCTTTTTTTACTGGCTGATCCGATGGAAGTTGGATTATTTTTTTATTATTTTGGGGTCTTTTTATGTTTTCTTTTTAAATCAAGATTCACGGGTTTTATCGTGATTGGTAGTGACGGCCGAATTGCCCGCAAGGCGGACAGTTCGTGGCGAACATTGATGTTCTTCCTCCTTACCGGCCAGCAATATGGGTGTTCGACCCGCCCCAATCTCCGGTGAGAAGGAGCTCTCTGTTCTTCCTGGTCTTCTAGTGAAAAGATTCTTCCTCCGGCAGGATCTCGCTGCTTCTGAGTAAGAATCTTTTCACTAGAAGACCAGGCATGAAGCCGGTCTTTTAGTGAAATGCTGGCTCGAGAACAGGAAGTGACTTCACATCCAGCTACCATAACCAGGAACTATGCGTTCCAGGTATCCGATGTGACGTCACTCCCATTGTTTTCCGATTCAAATTCCCCTCCTAGAGGCGGGGAATTTTAATCTGTCCGCAAACAGGCGGAGGGCGGTCCGATCTGCCCGTTCACGGATGGACTTGGCCGATGTTTGGCCATCACTAGTGATTGGATTACAGAGCTAGAGTGGACATATAAACTGTAAGTAAATACACATTTATTCACTTTCAGGGGGTTTGGTGATTTTATGTATTGCAAAATACTTCTGCAATACACATATGTCATGTAATTATCGGCTCCATGTAATAATTAATGTTATTGTTACACAGGACCGGTATGTAAATGGTAATGTGTGTATATTGGTTAATAGTTGTGGGGTTGGCTTGTATGTTCTGCTATATGTTCTATGTATTGTCTGTGTATGTATGTCCGTATAATAAATGTACGGTTGGCTTGGGTTGTATGTTATGTGTGATAATGTATGTAATTATGACATGTGACATTGATTTGTTGAATTTATTGAAGCTTTGTGTATGTTAGTGGCATGAACTATCGGTTGGTGTAGGATAGGGGGATTCATGTTTTGGAAAGGCTTATTTCAGGTTATGTGGAAGATTTGTATCGCTCTATTATTTGATTTATGTATTTTATGTATTTTTTTAATTATAACTTTGATTTCATGTTGCGAGTTGTGTTGTTTTACTGATGGTTGTTTTTTTTATTGGGTAGGGGTCATCCTTTTATAGCTGTTGGTGGTCTTCTGTTATGCTTCTTATAGTGTATTGGTTTTAGTGATGATCGCGAATATTCAGATTCCGAATATTAATCACGAATATCGGCAATTCGGAAATTCGCGAAGATAGTGAATATATTGCGGAATATTCGCAATTCCGGATTGTAACGGTATCAACCGCCAGGGACGTCCTTCTCCCGTGACCTCCAAGCCAAGCTGGGGTTCCAAGCTTCTGAGCAGCTCTTACAAGAGCTAGTGGTATTATAGCCGTTCCCTACAACATGAGACGAGGCTACAAGTTGAGGGTAAGAAGTAGAACTCCTTTATTGATACAATGCTCAGCCTTATATACAAATTCCCCATGCTGGAGGACCTCCCCTGAGGACCTGATGGAGAACTGTGGGCGACAATACACAGACCACTAGGCCCACTCCCACCCGGTCTCCCCGGCATCGGAGATAACTAACTCAGACACTCAGTCTGTAATACAATCAACAAAGACTGTAACACCCCATTGTTTGTAAGCTCTTTCAGACAGTTTACACAATGCATCAACGTCTGTGAGAGGATTAGGCCGGAGACCGTCTACATCACACATCTCTCCAGGTGGACAGAGTGGTTCTGTTACACGGATATTCTGTATTTTTTTTCCATTACACATGCCTCTCAATGCAACAAGAGAAGGCTGCAACAAGAGCTTAGCACTCCCTGCGACCATCAACAGTTTTTAAATCCAATATTGGGGTGATGCGAATATTTGGAATATTGCGAAAATCTGCACTTGTGAAAATTTGCATCCAAGATGGCGTCCAAAATTCGCCATTTTTTTTTCAACACGCCCCTCAATGCAAATTAAACATATATTCGCAAAAAAACGGCCGATTTTCCCAATAAGAAGAATATTGCCGAATGCGAATATTTTCCGAATATTTTGCAAAAAAATTGCGGCATGCCGCGAATACGAATGTTGCCTATGCCGCTCATCACTAAATGGTTTGCTGTTATTGGGTTTAGTAAATTGTGTGGTTTTATGATTGACATTAGGTTCTATTTTTTGTTTTATAATTGTCAGATTTAACAAATGTTGCGGTTTTAGGATGAGAAGTATGTGTTTTGGGGGTTTGACAATTGTTTAATTTTTAATGTGCTTATGCTAGGGGTTAATGGATTTGGAACCACAAAGGGGAAATTTATCCCAATAGTCGTTCCAAGTTATAAAGTTGTAATCATTTATTTCATGATTACAGATGATATGGGGGGGGGGTATAATTATTAATTTATTACATGTGTGCGGGGACATGTACATTGGGCGGTGAATGTTTATTTATTTTAACATGTAATCACTCTTTTGGAATGATAATATTGCAAAATAAATATGTTCTTGCCTCGCCCTGACTCTGTCTGAGCTGAACATGCAGCATGGGTGCTATATAGCACACAATGACCTATTCAGGTCAGCCAACCACTGTAATGTCAGCACCTGACATGGCTACTGGCATTACAGTAAGGGCAGTACTTGTCTGACCCTTGATTGCTGGTCTACAACCCACGAAATGTGCGGGGGCGCAGACCCGAGCATAGACACGAGCACAAGCGCTGAGCATAGCAATGCTCAAGCCAAACATGTATTCGGCAGAGCATGCTCACTTATCACTATCCATGACCGTTAAACTATAATAAATAGGGTTCAGTCCTTGGCCACAGCATACGTAAAGATCCATTCGAGGCTCTCGTGGGTTTGAAGCCGGCGAACTGTACCTTCATTCAGCTGAAGCTACTGACTTTCATTTTTACAGCTGCTTAACTGATCCTGGCTAAGGCATGGTGGTCTGATACTCCAACAGTAGCACATGTGAAGGCCAAAATAGCCTGGTTCTCCACTAATGAAAAAATGCATGCACAACTGAATGACACAATGCCCAAATTTGAGCGGGTCTGGACGCCGTGGTTAGAGTACTATCACAGCCAAGGCCTGGATGCCCGCTTGATTACCAGCTGACCTTATCGTGCGGCTTTTCAGATGGACATATGGTGGGCATGACCCTTGTGGGTGACCAACTCTGGGACGAGACCCCCAACCCCCCCCTCCCTTCTATGTTTCTGCCTTTTAAACTCTCTCTATCTCTTTGCTTCTGGTTGAGCCTCCTGGTCTGTCGCCAGGTGCTCAAAGTTAATATTTTGATATGTGGATTTATTTTTCTTTGTTTTTGAATTTTTTGTTTTTGTTTATAATTATTATTCTCACTGTGAGCTGTCGCCGGCTGGTATCGAATGATCGCGTGAACGCGAATAGTAACTTATTTTTCCCCTTCCATGCCAGTTGGAGATGACTTGGACCAGAGTGTTCCTTGATGCGAGTGTATTATTTGTTTTAGTATTGTTGCTATTCTGTTGATATTCTATGTATCTGTATATTGAATTTTGTTACAATCTCCAATAAAAATTTATTGTTAAAAACTATAATAAATAGGGTTACAATTGCCAATAATAGTGACGTGTGATGACTATGTTGTCTCTGGGTCGGGGTGTAAGTGGCCGGGGAACTAATTTATGTAAATTGTACAGCAGACACAGGAGAGGAGACTGGGTCCCCATGGTGACATCACAGACCCCCGGCCTCATCTGATGAGACATTCCATGGTATTGTTATTACAGGAAATCTTATCTGACGGACTTCTCATTCTCTAATAAAAGCTGCGGCAGGGATCTCCTCCATTTTAGGGTTTGGGATCCATTAATTGTAAAAGTGTTGAAAATGGAGATATACAGAAAAAAAAAACTGAGGTAGATCATATTTCTACTTCAGTTCCAGGAATGACATAAACCTTCCTGTTGTCGATAAAACAAGATGACCTAATTGATTAATATATCTCAATATAATTTTTTTGATGATTGTTTCTACCTCAGGTTACAGGGCGCAGCGATGGGCACTAAATGAGTGCCCAGGTAAAGTTGTGGCAAAATGTATTAGCTCGTCGTTATAAAGATAGAAAACACTCCTGGTTTCCCAATGGAAATGACCATTACCAACAAGTTGAAAACAAATACACAACAAAAATGTCGATTAAATTTAAATGTTATTGTCCCCCTTGCCAGTAATAGTCATAGTGTCTCCTTTCTGTGCCACAACTGACAACAATCTCTTAGAAGAGTTCTTTACTACAGATGGTCGAATTTTTCAACTTGCAAACTTTGTGAGCTGATTGCAGAGCCCCTGAACATGGTATCATCACCAAATTTTCTGGAGATGTAGAGAAGGGTTGGGGGAACATTTGAAAAAAAATTTTTTGCTCTAGCACATGGAGTTTTTGCATAAATTAAGTTACAAAATAAAGTAGAAATTCCGATTTTTGAAATTTTGACTTGACTTTGAACTCTAACTGTGTTAGAGACATGCTTTCTTTTTTGGAGTATACCCCCAATCAAGTTTGGTGATGATACTATGCTCAGGGGCTTTGCAATTAAGTCAAAATCGTCGAAATAGTAAAATTTTTAAAAAAATCTCTATTCTTTACTAGGCTGGCACAGGTCTCCTGAGGGGAGTTGTTAAAGCTGCTCCACATTACATGGTTTTCCACCATGGACATTCACTGAGCTCCCGCCACAGATTCAGAGGTTTGGGCTCTTGGGTTTGGTATCATTGAGGAACCTTTGAACTAATTTCAAAATATTATTTGGCTTATTTTCTTGATGGTATGGGGAAAAACAAGGAACTTTCCAATCCTATAAAACCATCAGATCTGCAGTAAATTTGGAGGGAATTTAGTTTACAACCCAACACTATATGTTCAGATGTTTTGGGTGGTGCTGGTAAATATTGATGAAATGTTCCCAAGTTGTGCTGGGTATACAGACAATGTAGCACATGTCCTGAGGATTCCAATCACTTTCTTTTTGAAAAAATAAAAGGGAAAGGTGGGATATTGCACACATGGGGATAGATGTTTGTCAATTGAATGCCTAATTGCTTTCTGAATTTACAATTCTGCCCATTTTTTGTAATAAACCCAACACGCCCCCGTGTGATAGAATACTTCATTAATAATCTACATTCCTTATGTCTAGTGATGAGCGGCATAGGCAATATTCGAATTTGCGATATTTCGCAAAAAAACTCTACTAATATTCGATTCTATATTCGTGAATATTCACAAATATATGCACAATTATAATTGCCTCGCAGTTACCTTCAAAACGAATGGTCACATATGCTATTTATTTTTGCTTTGCGAATATATATTCGCAATCCATAAGCATCCCAATGCAGAACTTTGCAAATATCCACCGCCATATTCGCAAAATTTGCGAATTCTAAAATATTTTCTCAATTCGAATACTTAAGCTCAACACTACTTTTGTCCTCCATTTCTGCTGTTTTATCGTCCTCCTATGCTGGGTGATATCTCAGAAAACCAATCTATGAATATGTATGTCCTGGCTGCATTGGTCATGATTATGGATGGGATCTTATGTGGTGTCTTCCTGGAGTACATGTATGGTGCGGTAGGTGCTGTCTAGTACTATCACCTCTTCTCTTTTTATTGTCTGTGTACACCGTACATTGTCATGTATCAGAAGCAGCCGCATATCCAATGCTAGAAGATAAAACTGATAAACTGTCATGTCTATCCCAATCTTCTCACCCGCAATCCTGTGATACTGACAACATAAACTTATTATAAAGGTGAAGATCATTGTTCCTCCAATCCCTCTCTTGTTGCTTTGGTAAGAATGAAGTCTGTAAAAAGTGATATTTTCATTATCTCGATGCTGATAAAATACAAACAACGACAAGAGATAAAAAGGAAAAAACTTTATTGACTTTCTACATTAACAACTACAGCAGAAACTTCTCTGATAGTTCCATATTACAATAAAGGTCTATACATCAGAGCAGAAAGAAGGACAACTAAGGAAAACACAGGAATGGAGGGATTTGGTGCCAAATGAGGGACCGTCCTCCCAAACCTGAAACATTTGGGGGCTATACTGATATTACATGTATTGTGCTCTCACATAACTAGGTATAGGGGTGCTGGGCTATTAGTGGAAATATACACAGTCTTCCCCATGACTCCATGTTGGTTGGTAGTTATTATTTATATCACCAGAAATAACCAGAAATAGTGAGGTTCTGGGTTCAGTACCCATCAATCAGCATTAAGCCTGGGAAGAAGTAGCCATCTTTTCTCTTTGCACATGATTCATGTATTTGGGTTCAGGGTTTCATAGACATAGACATTGAGGGATTGATGGATAGAAGAGTGTACAGCAGAGATATCAGCCTTTCCCTCCTCTGATACATATGTAATGTTATTGTGAGAACTATGACACTAAACCTTTCTGTCATTCCAGAATAACAAAGAATAAGCCAAAGTACTTCCGAGAAGATTGCAGCAACATGATCTGCGCCCCAGTCCATGGAGCGCCCATACTGGTGTGAGTGCCAGAGGAAGAAATGCTGTGTCAGCAGATAGAAGTATTCAGGAGGATGTCGCCCCCTTCTAAAGATTGGGGTCTAAGCGTCCACTCTGCTGTATTGTGGGCTCCTTGAGATGAGTCCGTCCTGTTATTCACTCCAACCGGATCAGGAGACTATGCTATACTACAAGTGCAGTCAGTACCAATCGTTGATATTCATATGTGTAAAATCCTCAGAACTTCCCTGAAAGGATGAGAAAGGGTATGTGACCATTATATTATATATTAATTATTCACATCTGTTGATATTATCCTCCTTTAATGTTCACCGCTCCCCCAGCTCCAGAATAATACGTATATCATGTTCTATGTCATACATACACCAAGCATTGCTATGTTAGTATAGAGAGACGTCCTGTTATAGGGAAAGTGTGATATATACAGATCTCCAGAGAGAAAGAGATCTTTTTATGATGTCACACAGAGAAAAGAAACTTCTGGTAACCTAAAGGTGATGGTGGAAGTTTGGAATAGAGAATGGAAGGGATGTAACTTCTGTTCGTGTTTATTGCTGGCTGTGCGGGGATATTTTTGGGACAGGAAGTGAGTGAAAGTCTCCCAGATGGGAAGATGACACGGATGTTAATTATTCCTTACATTTCACTTCTACTCATCCTAAAGTTCTCACCGATTATCTGAATGAAAACCTCGGCACTCTTCTTAGAAATGTTGTCTGTAGATCTGACGTCACAGGAATAATTCCCAGAAACCTCCAGCTGAGCGGACTGGACTCCATACTGATCAGAAGAACTGAATTCCTGAACCTTCCGTCCGTCTCTGTAGAAAGCAAACTGCAGTTCTGTCCTCTGTCTGAGCGGGCTGAGACGAGTGTCACATGATAGGGTCATGTGATCTCCTTCCATGACTTGGAGAGCGCTTACATTCAGCTCCGGAGTGACAAACAGATCTATAAAAAATTATAGATATAAATAAAATCCTTTTTGCAGGCAGTGCCCCACCTTCTGGACAGCGCCCCACCTTCTGGTTACATGATACTATAATAATATAGAGCTATACTAGTACTATAGGAAAAATATACTTACACTGTACAATGTTAGGAAGAACAAGTTGTGGAAAGTAAATTAGTCTTACCTATATAAAAAATGTGTTCAAAAGGACTAAACAATTCCCATAAAGATGGATTTTCTTCTACTTCAATAACAGGTATTATTTTATACTAAAGAATAGAGATTCCGGCTGATAAGTCCTATATTGTATCAAAGGGAAAACTTCCCTGAAATGTGGTTCACCTAAAGCTCCTCTCTACCATTGCATATGGTCTTGCCCGGCCATTACCAGTTTTTGGATGAAGTGACTCCTATATCTTTAGAATCAGTGGAGAGCGATTATGTCTAGAGACGCACTACTATTGATTTTTGCATTTCTTGATAATATCATTCACACTAATATAAAATCTTCTCTATCACATTGGGCCCAAATTTGTCTACTTACTGCCCTTCGCTGTATTATGCGAATGTGGTTGTCCCCTGCTACAGTTATCACAGGTTACATGAGGGCATGTTTATATTTAGAGTCAGGTATCTGTTCAGGGCTCAGTACAAGAGTTTTATTAAAAAGTGTTTTCATTTTTTTTTATGTATTCTTCATCCCTTTAGGAATGGGTCCAGGAGACTTCTGTACCTATCCAATGGGAAGTGCATCAGGAAAGTATTCACAGCACATCAGTATTTCCAATTTTTTTTAATGTTAAAGCTTTATTCCAAAATGAATGCAATTCATTTTTTCCAAGTCTGTAACCTTACAAAATATGTCAAGAGTGATGAATACTCTCCTCATGCACCGTATTTTTTTTTTGTATATTTAATCATTTTTTTAGATAAACAATATAAAAATGAATATTTAGTTTAAGCCAAAATTCCGAACGTGAATTCTTAGTCAATTGGGAAAATGCAAATCATACCGCAGAATTTTAACCTACAATTTTGGTAGAAATAATTAGATTTTTTGTGGGTTGATCTTGGTTTAAACTGCGCCCAAGATGGGATCGGGCACAATCGGCTGCTCTCCGCTGCCAGGTCATGGAAATCTTCCGGACCTTCTGGCCCAAGTCTTCAGTGTCATCTTTGACTTCGAAAGGGGGGCGGCCATAGACCTCCACGTCAATGGAGGGGGGGTTGCTTTTCTCCACACACACTGCTGGCATCTAATTGACACCAGGGGGAAGGAACAACTACAGTGTATTGCCACGCGATTGCCAGGGCAGCAGCTTTTTGTGCCACAAAAATGGCGTGAAAAGCCTGTTACGCCCAGGAGGTAATATATTTTAACATAACCAATCCTCATGTGATGACATCATCATAAACACATCACACATTTCATTATGATCTCACCTATTATCTGAATGAAAACCTCTGCACTCTTCTTAGAAATGTTGTCTGTAGATCTGATGTCACAGAAATATTTCCCAGAATCCTCCAGCTGAGCGGACTGGACTCCATACTGATCAGAAGAACTAAATTCCTGAACCTTCCGTCCGTCTCTGTAGAAAGCAAACTGCAGTTCTGTCCTCTGTCTG
>CM070043.1:49867058-49881371 GCA_036250615.1 Ptychadena robeensis | reverse complement strand
AGTGGCCACGGGGGTCGCGCGTTCGGCGTATAAGATTCAGGCACTTTTTTGCCCCCAATTGGGGGGTGAAAAAGTGAATCTTAAATGCCGAAAAATACGGTAAGCATGAAGGAAAGGTTGATTATGTTGATTATACAGTAAAGATATCATCACTATGTGTAAGATTGGAATACACTGAGTAACTTAAGGGACATTTATTGATCATATGTATTATTAATTGATCATTATATATCAATGTAATCGGTTCCAATCCAATGTTTATTATATAATTGAACATACAATGGTTTAGCCTTAATATACTACTTATATTTTATATTCTAGTAACATCAATCTGAGATGTGTTGAATATACGAGGCCCCCTAAGTACAGATACTACAATTGATCTGAGAAGCAGTGTTCCATTCCATACCAAAAGCAACTGATTTGCGTCTCATCCAGAAACGGTATACCTTTTGGCCCATCCGCAGGCAGCCACGGCACACCGTCCGCCCTATATCCCCTTCTGTCACCATGGCAACCCGGGGTCATACCAACCAATCACTGTCGCGATCATGTAATTCCCATGGCGATGCGCGGACACTAAGCACCCAAAGCCCAGGTAGGAGTCAAGAGGGGAGAGCTAAGCTCCCCACCTCTCCCAATCCCCCCTCCCTATCAGCCATGCCCATGAAAAGAGCTCCCCCTCCCGTGTCCCCCACACCCCATGAAAAACAGAGAGGTTTTCCGGGAGCACAGGTAGGAGCCCGAGCATGGTACCGGGGATAGTCTCAGTCAAAGGACTGCATGGCATCAAATCCTGCCTACTTGTACCTCCAACCATCCCAAGACCACGAATAGCATGGGTTACCCCCTTTCAGAGCATACCAGACCCCCTGCTAGCAAAGGGTCTATTATGCCTGCAGGAGGGGGCCCGGATCTTGCTCGTCACCCTATTGAATGAGTATCGAGGTTCCAAGGACCTACTAGCATACCTACCTGCACTGTGTATACTCCAACCTTGCAATCCATTCCCATAAGGGGCAATTGTCTCACGAAGGGGGGTTTCTTCCCAGAAGCTCCATCGATGATCTTTATCCCTTGTTTGCCCACCGTCCACTGAAAGATATTTTAAAGATTCCAGTTTGGATTGATATTTGCCCAGCGGTTCCCACAGTATCTCTGCATGTGCGATGTTCCCAATGTTTGTAAACACAAGTCCAATGAGGACACATGGGCAGATATCCTTAGAACCACAGAGCAGATATCAATCCACCATCGCTGAACATGATCGCTGGGGCTACAGGGATGTGACACCCTTCTTCTTGGGACATTGACCCTTCAGAGGAACTGCTGGATTTACAATGTAGGAGTATTCCAACAACAATATTCGTATGAAATATGAAATATATGAAACTAATGACATATGCCGATTGCCATATGTGGCATAATGAACTGACCATTAATGACATCCAGTCTGGCAATGGGAGATGTTCCTGCACCAGCCCAGCAGCTGTAGTCCCCACTATCTCCAGTTGTTACAGATTCGATGGTAAAGGATTTTCCTGTATGTATCTGTGTACCATCCTTGTACCAGAGATAGGTCACTTCTCTTTCCTTAGTAGACCCAACATCACATGTCATTGTTATGGACTCTCCTACGAAAATCTTCTTCCAGTCAGGACTGAAGGTCACCACAGTTTGCTCTGCTGATCCTGAAATGTAATAAAGTAGAATCCTAATATATACAGCGGGTAAGGAAAATCTTGTAAGTTATTTATTTTTTCTCATTAACCTCCGTAGCGCACTTCTGAGGTGCAGATTTCTGTACCAAAACCGCACCATAGACTTTAATGGAAAAAGTGTTTTACATTGTAGGCCTGTCATTTCCCAAGGTATGTCCATACAGGAGTCTGGTGACATCCAGAATATAATAACATGTTCAGATGCTTTGTGAATAACTCACAAAATCAGATAATATTTCAAAGAAACTGTATTAGGTAAATTAGCACTGCAACCACTAGATGGCGCTGCAGATTTGCCAGGTTACATAGCACAGCATTGCAGTGGAATAAAGTTCCTGAACAGTCAGGATTGACTGTGGGGTCAATAGGGTCAATCCTGACTGTTCAGGAACTTTATTCCAACATTATGTTTATGATTATGTTTATGACCATCTTGGATTTTTATGTTTTGTAAATATGCATATCTGTTGATATACCATTCAGAACTGCCATTTATATTGCAACACCAACCAGCTGGGCAAATGTTCTTGTTTTTAATCATGTGCTATGTCTAATAAATGATGTTATTTGTTTTGACAAACTACCCGTACGCTCTATACACCGTATATACTATTGGCCTTTAAAGTCCCCTTGCCCTTGGGATCTCCCCAGGGGGAACTGAACAAGAGGAGAAG
Source organism: Ptychadena robeensis (assembly GCA_036250615.1). Classification (NCBI taxonomy): domain Eukaryota; kingdom Metazoa; phylum Chordata; class Amphibia; order Anura; family Ptychadenidae; genus Ptychadena; species Ptychadena robeensis. The sequence goes on along the minus strand of CM070043.1, from coordinate 49,878,976 downwards.
AGACTCTGTGGTCTTATCTCCCCCCCTTTGGGAAAGAAGCGACAAGTTTGTTACACCTGGATTTGGGGATCCTTTCCAGTTCTGTCAGGTTAGATGGTAAACGTTGGTGGACAGACATTTTTAGGTCTCTCCAGAGATGCTCAGTGTAAGTCAGGGCTCTGGCTGGGCCATTCAAGAACAGTCACAGAACAGAGTTGTTGTGAAGCCACTCCTTCGTTATTTTAGCTGTGTGCTTAGGGTCATTGTCTTGTTGGAAGGTAAACCTTTGACCCAGTCTGAGGTCCTCAGCACTCTGGAGAAGGTTTTCGTTGTCTAGGATATCCCTGTACTTGACTGCATTCATCTTTCCCTCGATTGCAAAATCCTGTCCCTGCAGCTGAACCCCCCTCACCCCCCTCAGCATGATGCTGCCACCACCATGCTTCACTGTTAGGACTGTATTGAACAGGTGATGAGATGAGCAGTGCCTGGTTTTCTCCACACATAGCACTTAAAGTTAAGGCCAAAAAAATCTATCTTGATCTCAGACCAGAGAGTCTTATTTTTCACCATATTGGAGTCCTTTAGGTGATTGTTAGCAAACTCCATGTGGGCTTTCATGTGTCTTGAAATGAGGAGAGGCTTCCTTCGGGCCACTCTGCCATAAAGTCCAGACTGGTGGAGGGCTGCAGTGATGGGTGACTTTCTACAACTTTCTCCCATTTCCTGATGCATCTCGCATCTCTGGAGCTCAGCCACAGTGGTCGTTGGGTTCTTCATTATCTCTCTCACCAGGGCTCTTCTACCCCGATAGCTCAGTTTGGCCGCATGGCCAGCTCTAGGGAGGGTTCTGGTTGAGCTCTTCAGGCAGTTCCTTTGACCTCATGATTCTCATTTTCTCTGACATGCACTGTGAGCTGTAAGATCTTATATAGACAGGTGTCTGGCTTTCCTAATAAAGTCCAAACAGTATTATCACACACAGCTGGACTCAAATGAAGGTGTAGAACCATCTCAAGGATGATCTGAAGACATGGACCGCACCTGAGATAAATATACAAGTGTAACAACAAAGGGTCTGAACACTTAGGACCATGGGGTATATCAGCTTTTCTTTTTTAATAAATCTGCCAAAATGTCTACAATTCTGTGTTTTTCAGTCAGTATGGGGAGTGGTGTGTACATTCATGAGGGAAAAACGGAACTTCAAAGATTTTAGAAATGGCTGCAATATAACAAAGAGTGAAACATGTAAGAGGGTCTGAATACTTCCCACTGTAACTATGTAGAAGATTCAGGTTTATGTCTACTCTGATGAGAGTCCCGAATTTTACTATTGACCAGGTTTCTGCACTATTACCTCAAACATGTTAATCTGCTATTTACAAGTACGGTATAGGTCTTCTCATAAAAAAACACTCATACTTTTCAAACTTGACCGACCAATCACAGGACTTTGTGTGGAAAAGAAGATCCATAGCAGAGGACTGTGCACATTCACACTGACACATTTCATACATAGAGTGACCATGTTAGTTTTTATGAACTCATGCTTATACTACAAACACAACTGGGATGACTAACACTCCAATCCAAGTATATAAGTATACACAGTATTTCACAAAAAGTTAGGACACCCCTCCCATTGTGATAATAAATGTATAATATAATTCATGGGACAACACTGAAGATATGACACTGCGATCCAATAAAAAGTAATCAATGTACAGCTTGTAAAACAGTGTCAATTTGCTGGTGCAACATCTCTAACATCCACCAGCTCAGTGATGTCATCCTGGAGGACAGGAAGAGGATTCCAGTGACAACCTGTTACAGTTTAGTAGAGATGGTTGAATTTTTCATCATTCTGACTTTATGAGAAGATTGCAAAGCCCCTGAACATGGTATCATCACCAAAATAGCTGTAGGTGTAGAGAAGAGGTGTGGGAACATTGGGAAAAAAGTTTGCTCTAGCATATGTCGTTTTTGCATATTAAGTTCAAAGTGAAAATTACAATTTTGATTTGACTTTGATCTTAATTTTTGCAAAAACTAATTGTGTTAGAGTCATACATTTTTGTAGTATACCCCCCCCCCCCCAACCCTTCTCTTCACCTCCAGCAAATTTGGTGATAATACCATGCTCGGGGCTTTGCAATTAACTCAAAATCGTCAAATTTTTTAACCAAAAAATTGTGTTTTGAGTTATTTTGATGGATTGACGCCCAGTCACCAGGACTTAGTGCTCGGTACACATGTGGGACTGTTACGGCAGAGTAAAGTTATTTACACATAAATAAGATTAAACTTGAGTTTACTCAGTTACTCATTGATTATAACGCAATTTCAGTCAGGATTGGTTAAAGCAGGCCATACACAGGTCAGATTTTCAAACAATCGACTTAAAACGATCAATTTTTTAATCGATTGGACTAGGAGTTTTGCCCACCTGGTTTCAAATTGACTTAAACGTATTTTTCGGACCCTAAGAACGCACTTTTTCACACCCCAAAATTGGGGGGGGGGACAGTTGCCTGCGTCCTTATGGTCCGAATGTGCGACCCACCCCCGCGCGGCCATCTGGCCCGCCGTGTTATTCGCACCCCTTTTCCCCGTTCAGCTCCTTTCAGAGGGAGAGGAGAGAGGATATCAGCTCTGTGATGCTTCATCAGCACAACCTGTTTTTGTGCCAGAGATCACACAGCTAGACATAGCCTATCAGCAGTGTGATCTCGCGCAGCACACAGCAATCTGCTGGCAGAGCTGCGGGGGCTGAAACTGTAGGCATAGTTGTCTGTACGCAGCAGAGAAGTGACAGGCAGAGACTGTCTCGGCCTCAGATTCCCTCCCCCTCCCTTCTTGTGTAAGAAAGACGCTGAATCTGCTCTCTCGTGACACCATTTTTGGTGGTGGGCACAGATAGGGGTAATGCACACATATCATGTTTTTTTCAACATCATTTAAACAATGGAATATTTTTTTTTCTGATTTCCGGCTCTAAACTGGCTGCGTCTATGGTCAGGTGCGTCTTATAGTCCAAAAAATACGGTAATCCGTCAAATTGAGTGAAATTCAGTCGTTTTTTTTTGATCGGCACTGGATGGTAAGTTTGATCTGGTCGATTGAAAATTGGATTGAAAGTGGTGGTCAAACACCAATTTTTTGATCGTTTTTGATGTCGGTAAACACATATATCTACCTCACTTCTTCTATTTTGGATCATTATTATGTCGAGTGAAAAAAAAAAATAATCGATCAAAAATCCTTGTACTACATAGGGGGCATGATACAACGACATACATTTTATATCAGACTTAAAAATGATTGTGTTTTAAGTTGATTGATTGAAAATCTGACCTGTGTATGGGCTGCTTAACCCTGAGATAAGTCTGGATGCGTTTCGCAGCTGATTGTCACTTCTTCAGGAGAATGCAAGGTATAACTATAATCATGAGGAATGAAAGGTAAATGAATTGCTTATACATAGAACTACAATGCCATAGGGTGCCTGGCCCAGGCTTCAGGGGGGTCAAGTCCTTCATTGGAGAACGGGGAGCATCCATGGCGTCCACCAACGAGCTCAGCATGTGTACACATGGTATTTCAGATAAAATAAGTCCAAGGCTAAATAGCTATGGTAAAGAAAATATACTATCTAACACTAGATTGGGGGGTTGGCCTCTCCTAGAATAATATTAATTAGTTACTCGATTGCATAACTGTAAGCGTATATTTAATGTGTTGTAAGTGCTGTTCAATGTATTAGTAATAGACTTAAGGCCCCCATACACGTCTAGATTTTTCATCCAATCAACTTAATTCAATAAATTTTTTGGGTTGATTGATTGAAAATCTATGGCAGCCCACATAGTTAGATCAACCTAAAGCAGCCCATACACGGGTCAGATTTTCAATCAATCGACTTAAAAAGATAAATTTTTTAGTCGATCGATTGAGAATTGAGTTTTGCCCACCTGGTTAAATCGACTTAATCCGATCAAAATTGAGTGAAAATTCAGTCGTTTTTTGATCGGACTGGATGGTAAATTTTGATCGCAGCAAATCAAATCTAATCTCTAATTCATTGGGTGGGTGGCCATCATCCCAAAATACGATATGTAAATAAGGGCTGAAGAGGGGATTAAACGCTCTCAGCAACTAGAATTTCCTCTGTGAGCACAGAGGCTGGGGGACTTTAAAGACCATCCATCCCACAACACAATGCATTACATATATGGAAATTGTGAAAAAGTAAAGGTAAGTAACAACATTTAAAAATGCAATAAAGATTTAAAAGTCCATAACACCAATCAAGTGTCCAGTAAAAAATGCTTCCAGGTAATTCGGATTGTATGCGTTATACATACGTTGCACGTTCAAATCATCCACTACCAGAGGCCTCACACATTGGCCCAGATATACTACAGATGGTAAATTTTGATCGGTCGATTGAAAATTGGTTCGGTATTTTGAGAACCAAGTGTGGTCAACCAATTTTTGATCGATTTTTTTTCTACCGAATCTACCTCACTTCTGATTGAAATTTCAATCGGACTATTTTGGATCGATTGTTATGTCGATTGAAAAAAAAATCTATCAAAAATCTTGTACTACATATGGGGCATGATACAATCGACATACAATTTTATACCGACTTTAAAATTGATTGTTTTAAGTTGATTGATTAAAAATCTGACCCGTGTATGGGCTGCTTTAACCAATTAAAATTGGGAAGAAAATTGATTGAAAAAGGATTGGATGTGCTGGTAAACTTTAATTGGTTGTATTGAAATTGATTACACTTCCAGTCGATCCCCAAATAGTTGATCAAATATCTGTCACTACAGTTGGCAAACATACAATCAATCACAGATTTCCCTAACCCCCAAAAATTTTTCTTTTTAAGTTGATTGAACAGAAAATCTAGACGTGTATGGGGGGCTTAATGCATTTCAATACAACCAATTAAAATTTACCAGCACGTCCAATCCTTTTTTTTTTTGTTTCCAATTTTAATTGGTTTAGGTTGACCTAACCATGTGGGCTGCCATAGATTTTCAATCAATCAACAAAAAAATAGATTGAATTAAGTTGATTGGATAAAAAATCTAGACGTGTATGGGGGCCTTTAGGAGTGAAAGTTCTAATTGTGAACTAATAGAAGACTGAATGCTTATCATGATGAGAGACTGACCCCAGTAAAAGGGGCCGTTGTGTGCTGTAACAGAGGCTTTGCATGCTTTCCTCTGTGCAGTGAGGAGGCAGGGGTTAACCATAAAGATGCAGACAATGTGTTTAAGGTTGTAACCCCCACAGTGTGTAAACCTGTGTCTAGTAAGCAGGAAGCTGATCAAGATGAGGTAGCGGTGACCACTGGAGAGTGTTAAGAAGTTCAAATAGCATCTGCACCAGGTATAACAGAGATAAGTGTGGGTCAGCCTGAGGTTTCTTCTACAAACATGGTGGAAAATCTGCATTGGAACTACATGGTTCAATGCATGGCAAAGGTCAGACAGGAGCCCTTGCAGTCTACTGGTGGGTTGTGTCCAGGCTTCCATGTCTATGTAGAGATAGGCTGCCTTGCTGGAGGTAATGGGCCTGGACAGAGCGTGCACCAACAGATGAACTGGGTTGTGAAGTTGCCATGGGCAATAATCAATCATCTGTGTGGGTTTCCACTGCCCTTACCAAGAAAGGGTTGGGTAAACCAACCCTTTGGTTACCAATAAAAGATGGCGATGACTTTGGCAATTTCCTATTCCCCCATTCCCACTACTTAGGATCCCATTCCCCATTCCCATTACTTGATCCCACTCCAAAAAATTTCCCAAGGTGTTGCGCATCGATTCCCCCGAACAATCAGTGAACAATCAGTGAACGATCATTCGGCGAGTTGATGTCGAAATCTATATGTGTATGGCTAGCTTAAGTCTTCTACTGATAATTTAGTTAATTGGATAACCTTCTAGTATATCTGCATCAAATAAATATATGTTTTTCCAAAGTACTAGGGAAGAAGGAGAGCAAGACTTATAATCCTTGAGCACCCTATGGCATTGTGGTAATAATGTATTTACTTTGTTGCTCTGCCGTTCCCACATGTGCACCAAGGACTTGTGTCACTTTTCTTACAAGAAATTCTGAACTGTACAGGATATTGGCAGCTTATCAAATTTCTGTTTACACGTTATATTTTTAGAGGCTACTCTGTGTCTATAGCAAATAAATATTATACGTGCTGTACACCGACTACATTACATTGTATCACAGTGTCATATCTTCAGTGCTGTCCCATGAAAAGTTGTTAGAAACTATTTACCACAATGTGTAACTTCTGACAGATCCTACAAATATCATTCTAAGACTAAGTTTAGACTGTAGGTTCACTTTGAGAAAGAGTTCCCAATACCCAACATATACTAGACCTGCTCAACATCACTCACCCCTACATGTATTACTTTGTTCTCACACACTATACAGCAACACTGTCCACTTAGTAGTATAGGAGCCTAAACATTGTCATTATAAGATGCGTCAGAGCTACAAGGAGGCTTATGGAGCTGAGTTCCTTCTAGATGTGATCGGTTGGGTGAGCCAATAGTGGAGGAGAGACTTTGTATGTTGTAGGATACAGGGATCATTACATGTAATATCAGAGTAATATTTATTTTACAGATATGATGAAATATCATCTTACAAGTCTCTACAATGAAGAGTTTCCATGAAGACATCAAGTATAGAGGACGAGGAAACAAGTCCCACAACTCCCCCGAAATATCAGCCATCCGCTTATAAATAGTACATTTCATATTCTCTGCTCTCCCTGAGTGTAGCATTTCTTTATTAGACACATGTTTAGGAGAGACTTCATGTGGGTTAGACTTGGAAGAATCTGCCCCCATCTGCCTCTTCTTCTGTACTGTGGATCTTGAACGGGCGTTGTAGCTCTGACTACATAATCAGGGATTTGGAAGGAATAAATGTTTGAAATATGCAGCTATATGATCTTGGTACCAGGAGTTTTTAATACTGCCAAGGAAATGTGCCCTCCTTTTAGAGAAATTTGTGAAATAAGCCCTGAATCCCAGGTTAAAGGTCCTGGAAAACCAACTAATAGAGCAAGGTTTTTAGGCACGCAAGAAAGTCATAGTCTGTTATTAAAACGGGTCTTTATTATACAATGGACCTATGTCAATATTACAAGTCAATAAAAACACAAAAAGTATATAGAAATACAAAAAGTAAAAAAATTCAGATATTTAGTATACAATCACTAATGTAACATACAGTTGTTGTATATACAGTGTTACTTAATATCAAGGGTTCAGTGATTTCACTTGTACTCCGACGCGTTTCGTTACTAGGTTGGGGCTCATCAGGGAGAGTGGATCACTGAGAACTAAGCAAACAACAATCACCTTAATTGTTATAAAACTTAAAATTTTTAAGTTACAAGTATCTAGTAGGATGCGTTCTATACGGGTCTTCTTGTCAAATAGCAATGGTTAGCAGTCAAATTTGAGGTATACATGATGCATAGTAAATAATAATTACAAATCACACTGATTGTTAATGGTTGTCATCCCACTTATAGGTAGTATATCATATCATACATCAGTGGAATTATATAGCCCTCTAACAGCTTTCCCCATTGTTCCAGTCATTATTAAACAACACATCAGATATAACGACATCATCAGTAGCTTATTTTTGTAAAACATAGAGACTTTTGCTAGTAGTGAAAACTTCTCAATAAATGGTTTATCTTGAAGCCCTGAATTCCCTAGGTTAAAACTGTAAGGTTAGGCTGTCAGTAAAATGGTAGCTACTCTAGTGTTTGACACTGTATTGACCCCAATTGGTGATTGAAGATCCCCAGGAGGGCGACACCGACGGTGACCGGTGTCGCCCTCCTGGGAATCTTCAATCACCAATTGTTATTTACTATGCATCATGCATACCTCAAATTTGACTGCTAACCATTGCTATTTTACAAGGAGAACCGTATAGAACGCATCCTACTAGATACTTGTAACTTGAAAATGTAATGTTGTTTGCTTAGTTCTCAGTGATCCACTCTCCCTGATGAGCCCCAACCTAGTAACGAAACGCACGGAGTACAAGTGGAATCACTGAACCCTTGATTTACCTTTTGTATTTCTATATACTTTTTTGTGTTTTTATTGCTAAGTTGTCTTTGTGTCAGGGTGTAAGTGGCCAGGACCTGATTTGTGTAAATTGTATAGCAGACACAGGAGAGGAGACTAGGGCCCCATGGTGACATCAAAGACCCCCGGCCTCATCTGATGAGACATTCCATGTTATTGTTATTACAGGAAATCTTATCTGACGGACTTCTCATTCTCTAATAAAAGCTGCTGCAGGGATCTCCTCCATTTTGGGGTTTGGGATCCATTTCCCTGGACGTGTTTCAGAGCGTGGGCCAGGTTATGGGTCACTGGTTGTAGAAATAATTTACTGGGTATGACTGACCTACCTGGGTCATGACTGATGGAGAGATCTACAATGAAGACTTACCTGTGTGTGCCAAGATGGAGGCTGTAAAAGAGGAGAAAGCAAGAATGACATGTCTGACGTATATACTGCAACCTACTCACCATAGATTGTGATAGATAGATAGATAGATAGATAGATAGATAGATAGATAGATAGATAGATAGATAGATAGATAGATACTTACAGATAAATGACATGAGAGCTGTGAGCAGGACCATCGTTGCAGTCTTGTGGTTAATAATAAGCGAGTGACTGAGGGCTGAAATTTTAGTATCAAACTAAACATAACCAAACACAGGAAATTGGTATGTGAGCTTCTTGTTGACCACAATATCTCTGAGTAAGTTTCCTAGCAAAAGTCTGTGTAGCACTAACACCCGTGGGTGCTGCTGTGTGTAGATGGGACCTGGGTAGCAGCGATTGACCACAGAGAGAAATCTTGGTTAAACTTGAAGAAATCTTTATTTGTCAGGTTGTCAATGGGAGAGAGGGATGGGAACAAGGCTTTTCTTGAATACTGAGTCTCAGCACCTCACTAGGCAGCTTCTTCTCTGAACAAAGTACTCACAGTCCTGGCTTGCCTTTTGGGGACCTGGAAGTAGACTTTCTTTAAATGCACCAGACCAGTCTTCTTCTTAATTATCAGGCAGAGTCCCCCTTTAACACTACACAGGCAGCACTTGACTTATGACAGGAAAATCCTTGATCCACGCTTCCAGATCAACTCCAGGAATCTTCCTCCAGACTAAGCTTCAGTCTGTCACAGCCTGACAGGCTCCACAAAGTCTGTAAACACCACAGGATCACCCCTCCAGGGCCCCCAGCAGGGGAGCTCCCTGGAGATAAGACTCCTGAACTAACTCATTCTTGACCTTTTATAAAGTTTACCCCACCCAGATTCTAGAATGTGCCAGAAGCCTCTGGCCCTAGTATCTGGGCAGATTACACCAAGTTGATACATAACTTAGCAATTGGCAGGAAGCCAGATTAGTCACCAGACAGAAAAACAAGTCTCAACACCTGCCAGTGACTAGCCTGTCTTTCCCTCCAAAACATTTAACCGTTTAGCCTCCTGTATTCCTAGCAGGGGCTACATTTACCCCCTTCTTGACAGAAAGGTATCCTCACCTGACCGCTAAGACCCTTTGAACAGCCTTGTGTTACAATGGATGGGGAAGGGGATTAGGGAAAAACATTTTGTATGACAACAACTTGAAAACTTTAATGTTACAGAAGCAAGTAATAAATTGAGAAAATATCTTGAAATCTTACAGCACATTAGCATAAGAAAATTTAAAGCAATATTAACTTCATATCGCCTCAATACAGTATTAAGTATCAGGTGTACAAACTTAAGTAAGGAAACTTCCTTAGAAAAACGTTTTACTACCGATAAGGGAAACACTACCCTCTAGTTGACAAAATGCAGTATTTACACATTACACAGTACCTGGTAATTATACTAGTGGAATTACCCATAAATTCCTGAGATTCAGTTTATTTCGCAGGGTGGGCCCTTCTCCCCACCTAGCAAAAGGCACAAGGTGCTCTAGCTGTAAGTACCAGTGCAACTGACCCAGAGCCACAGGCCAATTGCACCAGCAAGCATAGCAGCAGAATTCAGAGCCTCACTACTCGCGGTAACAGCTCCGGTAGTGCAAGGTCCTGAAAGACACAATTTAAACCTGCCGTGCAGCATCTAACCCTGCACGTCTTACACACAAATCCGGATCAGCAATCATATCCCCATGAAGAAAAAAAGGTTACCGCTATCCCTTCTCCTCCAAAAGAGACCCACTACCAGATCCCAGTCCAACAGTAGCCAGGCACCTTTGGATCGGTGACCAATTACTGAATGAACAGAACACAAAACCCAAACAATACATTACATCTTAACCTTATATTCTATACCCTGTCTCTGAGATAGAAATGGCAACTGGGAGACTTCCGGTTCCGGCGCCGTATGGGGATGTAGCAGGCAGTAGCGCACCCGCTCCCCCAGCAGCTAAAAAAAAAATCTGCATAGCGTTGTCTCTAACTGCCATCTGCAGCCACCAGCAGTGATCTCATACCCGCACAACAGAGAGACACCCCAGGCATACCAGGCATACCAGACATCCCAGGCATACCTGTATGGACAGATTTCTGTCCGTGGGACCCGCTTGTAGTACTGGCAAGCAAACTCAGCCTTCACTTACACACGCACGCGCCCAGATGGCCGCCGCACCACCGCGCGTCCAAGGCAAGGCGGTGGATAAACCTACAAAGGGGACTAAGACACCAGCTCCATCTTTGGGTAAGGGACATTCCTTGCCCCATAAGGACTCTAATCCTCCCACGGATACCTGCTCAGCTCACCCCACTAACTTATCTCCGGCCACCCAGTCGCAGTCTATGCCCCCTCCCCTGATAGACACAGCAGAGATAGCAGCTGCAGTAGCAGCTTTGCTCACTCCAACTATACAGCTGGCTATTGACACGGCACTTGCAAAAGCTTTACAGCCTTTGAGACAAGAAATAGATGACCATAACCAACGTATTGCTGATTTGGAACAGCGCGTCTCAGCCATGGAGGACGAAGCCGCTGTCTATACTGACAGAATCTTGGATCTTGAAAAACGACTGGATTATTCTGATACAAAACTTGACGATTTGGAAAATCGATCCAGGCGAAACAACCTCCGTATAGTTGGAATCCTGCACTTGCTGCCCTGTGTACTGATACAATTCCTCATCTGTTGGGCTTTGACAAACCTTTCAAAGTAGAAAGGGTACACAGGTTGGGGCCACCACCACCAGAACGCACGTTGCAGTTATAGTCCGTTACCACGACTATACGGAAAAAACTCAACTATTCCAGGCTTAACGTAACCAGAAGGACTTATAACTGGAAGGACAAAGACTTCTAATCTTTGCGGACTACTCGGCGGAGGTGTCCAGGAAACGTTGCCAATTCAGCAAGGTGTGCTCCATTTTGTTCCAGAGAGGTACCAGATTTGACCTGACATTTCCGGCCACTCTCCATATTCACGACATCTCAGGACGCAGTTACTCCTTTATTGATCCTATTGAAGCCGAGACCTTTGTCACCCAAGCCCGTGAAGACCCCCCTCAAAGCATCGAGGGTGGGACATCCACGTCTCCCCGGAAAATCAAAGCGGCTCCTTCTAACACTCCGTCCCCCCTGCTCCAACGCGTGCGGCAGAATACGCCTCGCAAATTCTCAAGACATCCCAGGAGAGACACTCGCACCTCTAGATATCGTTGAAGACTCGTCGCCGAATATCTCGTGGGACTCAACACCCTCACTTGAGTATAAAATTCTTAATTTGAATGAGTGATGGCTGGTGGATGTTAATTAATTATTGTCAGGACCCCGCTCTGCCATCCCCTCAGTCTCGCGGGTCCTCACCTGGTAGAGG
>CM070043.1:49853456-49867033 GCA_036250615.1 Ptychadena robeensis | reverse complement strand
CCATCACCTGATATACACACCTTGTTCACATCATATTGGACGGATGAAGGAGACAGGGCGGTTGACCTCTTCATCTTCTACATAAAGGTATGACCATATTGTTCGCACCTATAAGTACTATAAGGAAATGTGCTTGCGTCTATGTGTCCTATTGCTGTGCGGACCTAATACCACAGTTACATTGGCGTCTTACTTACACAGCTTCTCCCATGCAATGATGATTAGCTGGGGTACCGAACCGCGTGCGCTAGGTGATTTGTGGAGTACGCAGTTGCTCAATGCGTTAGATCCGGCTCTAATCACCTTGTGATTCCTTTTCTTTTTTTTCCTTACCCACTTATCTGGATTGTTTATATCACCAGTGAGCTCGTGATATACGCAATTGCTGGAAGAGAGATGATTTGGACAGATAGATGAAGCCTCCACAAAATTGTCGTAATGAAGTGCAAGAGTAGGTCTGCCAGCTGTTTTGTGAGAAATGGCGACTCTCTGTTTCTCTGTTGTTCCACTATCCATAGGCTGCTTTCCACACCTACAATTTACTTGTATTTTGTGACATAAATAAAATAAAAAACAGGATTCTGAGTCTATTCCACATATAAAGTGCCTATTATCAGAATTGTTCAGCATTTGTGCGCAGAGACGCGTGGCCATGCATATGAATCTTTCTATGTTCTTCCAATCCTAGCACCAACATAGGGCTAGTTGCCATAGGATGGCAGAGCTTTAGATGTCACAAGCAGAATGTACTAGGGCTTTTAAAATCTGTATGAACCATAGCCGTTTGCCCATTCTTTTAATGGACTCCATCTTCTGACAAACTTTGGGAGAGCACCACATTTTAGTTACCATTTGCACTAACTATTTACCTTTACCCTTATGAGCAGATATGTTTACATTATAGGAGGCCAGAAACTGTCTTGTTGTCATCATGTTTTTTTAGCAACGCAGGAATGTGATGGTAAAAATTTCTATCAAACTTCATGTCTATCTAATTTCACCCAATATGTACACATGCTTATTACATACGGGTGAGCCAGTCTCAGGTGAATCATATATCATTTATGTTGTGTATTAGATATACTGTACATTCATGCACGAAAAAAATTATTATTGACACAGATCGTTCTTCCTACCCCATATGTAAATAGCCTGCATCCATTGTGGTAACGTTTGTAAGTATGTCAATTTTGTAAAAGGTGTTCTCTCAGTATGGTGCTGAGTGCTAGCCAATTTGACTCTGCTCTCGTACATTATCCTGGGCCACCGCACTAAATCGTTTGATCGGGGATGAGGATGTGGATGTATACAACATTGTAAGTGTGGATCATGACCATCGTCATCATGGTCTTGAATGATCGTGGGGAGACGACCGGAATAAATTTTTTTACGTACGACTGATAATAGCAAATTTCATTGGAGTACCCCAAAACGACTCTGCTATCTGTTGGAGTGCATCTTGTGCGTTGTTATAGATTTGTAAATGTATAGACAGCAATGTTTTTTTGTAATTTTTGTAATTAATGTAATAATCTTGTGTTTTTTGTGAAGGTGTTAAGATTGTTTGCATAGAATATATAAGCTTTGTCTTTTCCCCCTTTTTTTCCTTTTCCCTCAGTGGACCTTCAGGTAAATGGACCCATAACATAGAAACCCTAGCATGAATAACTCAGAGATATGACTCCTGAGGTCAGTGAGGACCATTACACTAGGCGGACCATAGTATGGCGACACCCTCTCGCCTTAGACCCATCAATGATGGTGACCTCAGACATCTGTAATGACTACTTCATGTATATGTGTGGACTCGCAACATCGAACTCGGATGTAGACTATACAACATGGGCATTCAGCATTTGGCACCCCTATGCATATGAGACTTCCTTTTTAGTCGAACTATGGACCGTAGTTACATTCAGACCATCAAACCATTAGGACCCAAGCATGGATAATCTTATCACACACATTTACTTCAACGCAGATCGGGGCACCGCACCACAAGCATCGGACCACTGCCAGACAGACCGGCCCAAAAAATTGAGACTTCAGCGATGGGACCACAGTACCATGGGACACGTTTAAACACACCAGGAAACGTTGGATTAGTTATGAGTGTCCTAGTTGCAAAAAGATTGTGAAGATTGGACATAATCTGCACAGATTACGGATTTTTTTTCTTATAGCATCTGAGAGAGACCCTAATAGGAAGTACACATACTGGTAATCTTTCCCTGAGATTTCTCTTTTATATTGTGGACCACCCTCTTGGCAAAATAATGTCATTACATTTTGTATATGATGACCAGTATTAATAGTGACATTAATGAAACATCAACTGGACCGTCATCAAAACCATCTCCAGCTCTCCCGGTTTGCAATGGTGTATTTGAGTTCCTTGCACCTGGCACTGGCAAGATGTGTCCCCCCCACCCTACTATGTCCACGAGGTTGCGATCATACCATGGTTAAAGTGACCTTTGTCTTCCTGTATGTATCTGTTGTACCCATCCATCCTGTCCAGATGGCACAGGGCTCACACTTCTCTCTTACACCTCACACGCTAGACCACCCCCCCCAACCATCAACACCCCGCTTCATTTGTTATACTGACCTCTTATATGAATATTTCTTCCAGTCAGGGGACTGAAAGGTCACAAGGTGCTCTTGCTGATCCTGAAGACTATTTATTGTAGAATCCAAAATATATCTAAGGAGACGGTTTAGTTTCATTGTCTACCTTGATAAATAAACATGATTCAAACCTTATTTAATTCAATTCATAAGAGTACAATAATGGTTGGTGAGATTGTCGACCAATGATATCTGACCAGGGGTTCTGTCACTATTACCTTTCAGCTGTTTGTTAATATGCTATTTAGGAAGTTGAGGGCTCTCTCTACCACTATATGCCGGCCTGCATCACATTTCTGTTTAAGTTTTCTTATGATGTGCATGCTGACTAGAGCTTACAATTCGCATAGACTATCCTGTGTGTGCCAAGACTGAGGCTGTTGTTGTAAAGGAAAGGAGAAAGCTTTAAGAATGACATGTCTGACATATTATACTTGCAACCTACTTCATAGTACATTGTGATAGTAGATAGATAGTAGATAGAGATTGAGATTTTTTTTGATAAGATAGAAGATAGATATTTTTTTTGTTTTATAGATTAGTATGAATAGATAATAGATAGATAGATAGATAGTAGATATGGGAGAGATAGATAGATAGATAGATAGATAGATAGATAGATAGAGAGAGTAGATAGTATAGATAGATAGATAGAAGATATTAGATAGATAGATAGTTTAGTAGATAAGATAGATATGGGATAGATAGATAGATAGATAGATAGATAGATATGATAGATAGATATGATAGATAGAATGTAGATAGAGTTAGATAGATAGTATGATAGATAGGATAGATTAGATAGATAGAAATTTAGAGTATGGGATAGAGAGATAGATAGATAGATAGATAGATAGAGCGATAGGATAGTATAGATAGATAGATGTGATAGAGTCGATAGATAGCTAGATGTAGATACAGTAAGATAGATAGATAGATTAGTTAGATAGATATGATAGATAGATTAGATAGATGAAAGATAGATAGTTATGGGATTAGATGGGATGGTATTAGATAGATAGATAGAACGATAGATTAGATAGATAGATGATAGATAGATAGACTAGCTAGACCTACCATACGATAGATAGATAGATGATAGATAGGATAGATTAGATAGATAGATATGGTGGCCATAGATAGTAAGATAGAATAGATAGATGTAGATAGATATGATAGTATGTGATAGTAGATTTATGATTAGATAGATAGATAGATAGATAGATAGATAGATAATATAGATTAGTAGTTATGATAGATAGATATGGGAAGAGAGATAGATAGATAGTTCTAGATAGTAGCTAGATAGATAGTTAGATAGATTATGAAGAGATAGATAGTTAGAAGATAGATATGGGATTATGATAGATAGCTGACGATATGATAGTAGATAGATAGATAGCTAGAATTAATAGATAGATGATAGATAGATAGGAGTTATAGATTAGAAGATTATGGGTATAGAATAGGATAGATAGATAGATCGATAGATAGATCGATTAGGAGTAGATAGCTAGATAGATAGATAGATTTAGATAGGGTAGATGGATGGCTTAGTGGATAGATAGATAGATAGATAGATAGATAGATAGAGAGATATGGTGTAGATAGATTGATAGATTAGATAGGATAGATAGTATAATAGATAGATATAGTATAGATAGTAGATAGATAGGATGAGGAGACTAACATTAGATAGATAGATATGGGAAAGATTTATGATAGATAGATAGATAGATAGATAGATAGACTACGGATAGATAGAAGATAGATAGTAGATATGGGATAGATAGATAGGATATGGGATAGATACTAGATAGATCTGGGATGGATTAGATAGATAGATAGATAGATAGATATGGGATTAGATGGATGGAGATAGATAAGATAGATAGATTAGATAAGCACTAGATAGATTAGATCTGGGAATAGATAGATAGATATGATAGCTAGATAGATAGATAGATGTAGTTATATGGTGAGAGCTAGATAAGAAGATAGATATGATAGATAGATAGATAGATATGCTAGATTGATAGATGAGATAGATAGTATAGATAGATTAGATAGATAGATAGATAGATAGATAGATAGATATGGGATGAGATTAGATAGATAGATAGATGATAGAAGATAGATAGCTATGATAGATAGATAGATAGATATGTATTAGATATATAGATAGATAGATGAGATTAGATAGAATAGATAGATAGATAGACTAGAAGTGGGTGTAGATAGATAGATAGCTAGATAGATAGTAGTATAGATAGATAGATTTAGATAGATAGATAGATAGATAGATGAGTATAGAAGATAATTAGATAGTGGGATTTAGATGGATGGATTGATAGATAGGATAGTTAGCTAGATATGATAGATAGATAGATAGAGAGATAGATAGATAGATAGATAGATGTAGTAGATAGATAGATAGATATGGGATAGTATGTGATAGATAGATAGATAGTATAGTATAGAAGATAGATAGATAGATAGATAGCTAAGATGATAGATGGGAACGGAAGCATTAGATAGATCGATAGATAGATTAGATTTAGATAGATAGATAGATCGAAGATAGGATATGATAGATAGATAGTAAGGGATAGATAGATTAGATATGGGATAGATAGATAGTAGATAGATAGATAGATAGATAGATAGATTAGCTAGAGATAGATAGATAGGCTAGCATAGATTGCTGGGTAGGTATGATACTTACAGAAGTAATCTATTGAGAATGGACACAGGATACCATCTTGCAGTATCACGGGTAATAATCATTTGATGGGGTGGATTGGAGACTGGCGACCATTTATTAGACGTGTTTGGAATTTCCGGTTTGTTTATTAAAATAATAAAAGACAAAATCTGTAAAATATAATCACTATGGAAATATAATGTAAAATAGATTAGATTTGCTCGGGTCTCTGTATAAAATTGGTGTTTTGCATATTTTTGTGCAAACTATCTGTGTATGTAAAGATTCTTCCGTAAAAACAAGGAGGGAACTTAAAATTAGAGATGAGGTGCGAGGACACGGTAATTTTTTTTTTATCACTTATGGGCAGTATGGGGTGGTAGTGAGAACTTTTATGCGAACTTTGCATGGCCATTTGAACATCACCATAGTGAACCTTGTGAATAGCGGCAATGTAAATGTTATTTGGGAATATTTCGCTGTAGAAATGACTTTAACAAAATTGCATAGGAAAATGTGAAATTCCAAGCTGCAAGTTACCTTTGTCAGCTTATGCAAAGCCCCTGAACATTCCGCTAGGAGGGGTTGTGGGAACAATCCCTTCTTTAAATATACATAAATTGTGCTCTAGCATGTGTTTATTTTTGAAAAAATATAGGTTTCATAAGGCAACGTTGAAATTTTGCCTTTTGATTATAGAGATCTTTGAACATGTCATTTATGGAAAAACAACTGTTTGTGTTAGGCAATTACTTTCTTTTTTTGTATGTTTACCCGCCAAAACCCTTTTTTTTCATCTCCAGTTTGGTGAAGATACCATGCTCAGGGGCTTGCAATCAAAAATAGCTCTCTAACTCCTCATTTAAGGCAGGGTCAGCCATATTTGGTTTCCATAGCCCCTCCTGCTGGCTCCTTTCATGTCTCTAAACCAGCACACCTCCATATGCACAACACAACCCCCCCCCGTGGGTGTGCAGAATTAGCTGGTAGAGCCGGACTATTTTGTCTTTCGCCTCACTGGCTCATCAAGCTGGCCCCAACAAATTAACTGTTACTGCCTAACAGTGGGTGACAAAATTGCAATGCATTCTAACAGTGAGTAAAAATATGTTTTTTTTTCAGACAGGAGTGGACAACCATTGCAATTTCTTATACAGGTGAGTGACAACATTGCAATTCCTTCTAACAGTGAGTGACAACATTGCCATTCCTTCTGACAGTGAGTGACCAAAGTGCCATTCCTTTATAGTTATGTGATGGCCAAACATGCTACCCGATGCCACCATCGAAAGCTGCAGCGATTGTTACTTCATAGCTGCAGCATTTCCTGGTGGTTTTGTAGCACTTGCCCCCAGTTGTGTCACGGAGATGCGGAAGGGTGGCGGGGGGCGGTGGCCATAGACACTCCATTGAAAGGAGTGAGCGCCCCCATCCTATGCCCCCCTTTGTTCCGCGCTCCCATTTTTCCCTCTCCCCTACCAGCCAGCGTCCATTAACGCTGCGCGTGGAGAGGGCGAGCGATGGGAGGGAGAAAATGTCAGGCAGTGTCTGTACACTGTCCGCAATTACCCTTACGTTAAAAAACAGTCAAAAATTTCCAACTCTTTTTTGGTCATGATTATGCTAAAAAAAACTATTTTGGGTACTTTTTTTTGTAGTATTTCCACAACCCTTTCTCTACATCTCCATCAGTTTGGGTGGATTATACCATGTTCAATTTTTATCTCAGCGGGGTTTCTTGCCTCCGCAATCTACTGATCATCACTTGATCCACATCTGGTCACCTCGTGGCTCTAGACATGATAGTCTATACTCATGTTGCACCTATTGCATAGATCCATGAGGTTCACTGTTAAGGATTCATTGTCATTGAAGTCGGGTTCTGTTTTTAAGTCGCCTGATTTGGATCATTGAAATGTAAGGAGAAGTCAGGTTCGTAACACTGTGATGTGACTGATTCTGTTAATATGAAAATAAAATTTGTGAACAGAAACTTCCCAGGTTTGCGGCCTCACCATGTTTGCATGCAGTTAAAAAAATAGCTAAAATTTTTATAGTTGAGGGCCAAGGGATGAGATTTGAAAAACAGTCTGTTAAAAATTTTCCCCTAGCTGAGGGTCAGCAAGCTGGAATATAGGGTATAATAGGTAAACATGCATTGCACCATGAAACTTGGGATGCATACCGTCAAGCATCCCGTTTTGGTCCGTGAATAGTCATGTTTGTGTATTTTGGGCTTTCGGGCCACAAATCCCGATTCAAGAAACCCCTGGATTGTTCCCGGCTTCTTGAAATTCGAGTGATCTAACGTGTGGGAGGAGGCTTTAACTTCCTGCTAATGTCCCACCTCGCACATTATCAGGACAAGCGGGGTGGGACATTAGCAGGGAGGTTAACGCCCTCCCTCAACCTTCTAGATCAGTATAATAAGGTGGTGGACGCCGGAAAGTCCGATGTCGCATGTGATGTCACTTCCGGGTTAAGTTGAAATCGCAAGAAAGAACCACGATTTCCATATACTGGAAGTGTGAATGAACTGATCGTCACTTACTGTACGTCCCCCCGTTTTTTAATGCCCAAACTTGAAGGTATGCCGGGGGCAATGACCATATGAAGGCATTGTGCTCAGGGGGGGGGGGGGGGGGGGGGGGGGGGGGGGGGGGGTTTGGGGCGGGGCGGTGGGGGGGGGGGGGGGTGGGGGGGGGGGGGGGGGGGGGGGGGGGGGGCGGGTGGGGGGTGGGGGGGGGGGGGGGGGGGGGGGGGGGGTGGGGGTGGGGGGGGCAGGTGGGGGGGGGGGGGGGGGGTGGGGGGGGGGGGGGGGCAGCTTCCTTGTTGCCTGAGTCTTCCTTTAAAGTAGAGCTGGATATAGGAGCAGCACCTTAACTTGTGTTAGGTGAATTACTGCTAATGTTCCAGCTAGAGGGAGATCTTCTGCCTAAAAACAGAACGGGGACTGCTTGGGGGGATCTGCCACGATATAAATAAAAGGAAACCATGGAGTAAGCGTTGTTGTGGATTCATAGATAGATGGGAATGAAATCGCTCTGACTCCCTACTGTAGGTGATTGTAGGAATTATTCCATTCTATGTCCTCATACCTCCTGAGCTGGGAAACGTTGCACACCATTTGGCTTAGATGTTAGAAGTTCTGGCGCTCGTGTGGTGGTTTTGGGGATCTGAGAAGAATTCAGAAGTTATTGTTTCCGTTCTTCCTACACACCGAATTACATCTCTGCATGTTATGAATGTGATTGAGATACGTCTTCCTGTGTGGTGGCTTGAGATTAGAAACGTGGGCTCTTGTAGGTGGTTCATAGATGCGATTTTTGTTGTTGTCGACTGGTTGGACATTAACCTGGGAAATCTCTGTGGCTTGGAGAAATTCCACCACAAAACTACATACATGAAAAAGTTGACACAGTATATGAAGATGTTTATTTCTTATAGAAAATAATAATACATGTCTTTCTATACTACTAAGATGGATGTGATGTGGTCATATAGATATGGAGGGTCAGGGAGGATTCGTCTTTACTGTCTGAAGGTTGTCGCATTTCACATGCCTGCAGTAGGTGAACATCCGTGAATGGTTTAGAAAGAGTTTATAGAACAAGGATCATTATGTCTTTAATGGTGTTGTGAAAGTGGTCACCCACCATACTTGTGAGAAGGTTGGGGATTGTGTTCATAGATGAAGGAGAGGGGGGACGCTTTAGGTTGGTAGTCCGCGTATTTCTCCCCTGTACCTCTGCCCCCCCCCCTTTTCTTTTTACCCCATTGACCCAAAGTCTGATAGAACTATTGGTACCCATTGGGGTAACCCCTTACATCACTGCTTTCATGCTTCCCCCCCCCAAAAATGACAGTCCACTCCAGGTTCTGCCATGACTTGGATGATCTGATTTATGATCCTGAACCTCACCCAAACTCTTTATTTCGCTGCTCTGTTATCTCCTTGGACAGCCCACCGATGTAAATCTCAAAAACAGTCCTTCTCCCCATCTCTCCCCTCTCTATGCTGTGGAATAATCTATTTCAGGAACTGGTCACCGGGGTGGGTCTATAATCATGGAGTATACTTGTACAGTCCGCTTGGTCAGCGTTTACAGATCCAGTGAAAGATGAAACAAAACAATTAAATGTCAGGGGTAATGTAGTGATTTACACCTACGCGCCCCTCTTATCACAAGGAAGGGGAGGGCACAAGCGAAGAAGGGAGGCCCACGTGCCCAAAGATCTGACCTTTTGGATGCCTTGGTTGCGTATGACCTACCGGTTCAGAAGCTTATAATGTTCTCCCTCTCTTTTCTCCTTCGCGTTGGCGGTGGTCATCTTAGTTTTTGGTGTTTTTTACCCCTTCCCCCCCCCCCCCATCGGTAACCCACTATCGGTCTATTCTCTGAATATCTCCATGTGCCAAGCAAGGATGCTGAAGCCCCTTGACACAATAGATAGCACTACAGCAATATAACTAATAATGTAATGTAGAACACAAAGTCATACCACATGATTGGCTTTTCATCAAAATTAAAAGTTTTTATAATCAAAAAGGGACGAAATAAACAATTTATTAAAATGTCATCAATACAAAAACATCATTTCTCAATAGACAAATGTTAGGCATCTGTGACAACGCTTTCGCCCAATTACGCTTAATCAGGGAAAACAATTACACTCTAAGACTATATAATAGCAGAAAAACTATATATTACACACAGACAATTCATAAAAACTCATATACAAGCAATGGTCATCAACAGCCTATACATTCACTGTAAAATACCTATGATGAGTGATTCAAATGGACACTGACTGGAAGGATTACCTAAAACCAAGGTCTGAGTGAGAAGGTAATGTGCTTCTAGGACACTATAAATAATATATCAGAAGTGACGGTCTTTGTGCCGCTGTGTGTATTAAACAAAATCCCCAAATATTAATTCCATATGGAGAGATCCGTGGGAATAAACATCTTCCAACGTAAATCGTCAGGAAACCATATTCTGCAATAGACAATCCGACCACAATCAGAAATGTAAGGAAGAAAAGATAGTAGGTTTCCTATCAGAAAGATAGGGGATTAAGGGATTTATCAGGCAGTACCTTTTAAAGTGAATTTCTATAAAGATAAGTTTTTATTCTCGTATAGTAAACAGTATATGATATAGTACAAAACAAATGCAATGTTATAGTCACATCACCATTTCAACAAAAAGACAATAGTAAACTCCATTCATCAACATGTTTCGAATAATTTCGTTTTTTGCTTCTTCAGGAATTGTACAGGAGTTTATCAATAAGTCCGGGGGAGAGCAACAAAAGGGGTGAGTATGAAGATTTCAATATTTGTATTAGCGTTTACAATGTTTAAGAAATGCTCAAAGACTAACTGAGTTCATTGAAACGCTAATACAAAATATGAAATCTTCAATAACTCACCCCCTTTTGTTGCTCTCCACAGAGACTTATTGATAAAATCCGTAAAATTCTAAAGAAAGAAGCAAAAAAAACGAAAAATAGCGAAACATGTTGAATGAAAATGGAGTTTACTTTAGTCTTTTTGTTGAAATGGTGATATGTGACATAACATTGCATTGTTTGACTATATCAATATGTACATACGACGATAAAAAATTATCTTTAAGAAAAATATCACTTAAAAAAAGGTACTGCCTGGAAAAAATCCTTAACCCCAAATGTTATAAGGGAAACCTACATCTTTTCTTCTTGATATGTTGGGATGTAGCAAACATACTCCTCAGTGTATAGTTCCCTTAAATTCCTTAGCAGTAGTATCACAATCAGATGTAACCTATCCCATAACCAGGTAATATGCCGGCCATAACAATGCCGTAAACGGCGGATTTTATCTGGCCGACGGGCGTGCGCGGCTCTCGCCGTCGGTCAGGTTAAAATCCAAGGCCGTTTTTTATCGGCATGTGCACCACATGGTGGGCGGACAATCCCTGTCGCCCCACTTCTCGGGCCGGCCAGAGTCCGACATGTTGGAAAATCTCTGGCCGGCCGAAGCCGATGGAAGCCGATGGCCATTAAGCAGCAATGAAAGCGGAGCGTTCACTCGCTGCTTATGGCCGGCAACACAAAGGGTGCCTGGCCGATTGATTGTGGGGCCCCAGAAATGCAATGCGAGGACTAACTGTGATGACGTCATCACGTTTCCGGAGCGATATCGGAGGACGATATCGCTCTGGCTCTGGCTGTGTATGGCTAGCATTACTTGCAGATCGCAGTCTTGTTTTACATTATCAGTTCTTAGCAGATGTGTAAATACATATTGGATTTGTCTGACACTTGGCATGCTCCCATAGACAGACTATGATACAGAGATTTACAGAAAGGTAAACAGTTTATTTAAGCAGTGGGGCATGATTATATTTGTATTGCATGTTGCTTCCCATTCAGCCAGCAGATGGAGCTATAGACTACTCCTTACATGCTTTCCTTATCTTCTTATCACACTGTTTAAAAGTCTCCTATCTACAGAGCTCAGTATCTCAGTATAATATCTGCACATACAGGTGAATGACTGGGATCCCTGACCCCTCACACATCAATAAAATAAGTGAACCTAAAGGCAGAAGGTCCTTGTGGTCAGTGGGCCATGAGTTATTTAAACATCATGAGTTCCTATGTTGGGATTACCTTGTGGCACGCGATGCAGAAGAAGTTCACTGTAGCAGACATCAGTGTGAGAGGCAGATTCTCCGGCAGGAGCTGACACAGAAGGAGATGATAATAACACATTATGTTGTATCGTGCTGCACGGTGTGACACAGTTCAAGCAAAACTGAACTAAAGATGTATAATTAGCCTCAAAATGAAAGAGGGAAACACCACCTTAATAATATTTATTTTTAATCCCGAGCTGTGCTACTCGTCTCCTCCACTAGTTGTCAACATCATTACACCCACTTTCTCTAGCCCTGGAGCTTTATTATTACTGTGAATTTTGAAAGCACTATTCAGGGGAGCACTCATGTGCTAGAGCAATACTCTTTGTGTAATGTTCTCACAACCCTTTTCTACGTCTCCAGCGATTTTGGTGATGATACAATTTTCAGAGGCTTTGTAATTGCCCCACAAATAAACAAGTCCAAATGTCATGACCATCTCTAATCAGAAACCTAAATTGGACCCCTGCTTAGGATGTCCAGATACAGAGAGCTAGTCACTGTGGCCTGTTGTCTTTCTAATCCACTCTGGTGGTAGAATGTTCTGCACTAAGAAGCTTGGAGGTAGACAGGAAGTGGGGCTTTTTATGACAGGTAGAGTAGCACAATCAGTCTATGGCTGTGGAGATGGAATCTACTGCTAAGGTAGATAGCAGAGATCATCCCAGTTGGCTCGGTGGGTAATAGGGGTGGTACACCGCCTAATAGTGGCATGTCACATTCAGTGGACAGTTTTTTATATAGTTGACCATAAGTATAACCTTAGTATATTGATAATGTATAGAATTTTTCATTTTTCTAAGTAAAGTGGCCGACATCCCAAACATAAATATATAGAAAACTACAAATTGTGTGGTGAACATCCATGAGCAGCAAAGGATTCCCCCCGAAAAAATTCGGGGGCTAGGGGACATTAATGGCCACAAATCTGGATCAGAGTAAATACGAATAAAGTAGGTGTTAAAATTAAAACATCAGGGTATGTTTATTGTATAGTCATAAAAAAAACACACAGCATGGCATAGCTATATTCCAAGGCTGACATCAATACATGTAAAATCAGTAATCCATACAATGTACAAGCAAACAATAAGAGATAAATTCATGGGTCATAGTTCTAAACAGTGACAGGATAAGGGACCCTGTCAAACAAGGTCCCTTATCCTGGCCACTTGGGGTGAAGTGGACCTTGTTTGACAGGGTCCCTTATCCTGGCACTGTTTAGAACTATGACCCATATTGTTTGCTTGTACATTGTATGGATTACTGATTTTACATTGTTAAACAGTGCTATATACGTAAGCGTTACTAGTGTAATATTGCCATCATCCCTATGAATTAAATTGGAAAAAAGGTTTCACACGGTTGATACCAATGTGTTGTGGCACCCTTTACCAGTAAGTCTATTACAACTGACTGGTAAACACAAGGAAATGGGACTTTCTTACGGCATTAAAGGTAGATACAGATGGTTTATTGACCTTTCATAAACCTGTGTATATCATCGTATATAGTATATAACATGTCAAAAACAAACACCATGTCAAAAA
>CM070043.1:49770390-49785193 GCA_036250615.1 Ptychadena robeensis | reverse complement strand
CCCTAACCTTGACAAAATTGGAACATTAACCCTGAAAACCCCAAAATTAGGGCTATCTGCACATGCCCAGTTATAAGGGTAGGAAAATATTTCAGATAGCAAAATATCTTAGAACATCGGGTCTCCCTAGCTGACAGCACGAGCAGCTAGAGAGATCCGCTGGACAGCCCTGGCACACAAAGGGTGCCCGGCCTGATTGTGTCCCGATGTTTTGGCCGATCGTATAAAACATTGGGTCACAATCTATACATGAATGGGGGGCTTTAAAAAAAGCACATTATCTCCACCAGCACCCATGAAGTTTGGATTTAGGTACATCCTTCCAGTCAGGACTATTTGAAGTCACCATCAGAGGTATGTTGTACAGGTGGGGTGTAATAGGCGATGATGACCATTGCTTTTATATGAGTTTATGAGAATGTCGTGTGTAAATAATAGTTTCTGCTATTATAGAGTCTTAGAGTGTAATTGTTTCCCTGATGAAGCAGTAATGGGTGCAAAGTGTTGGATCACAGAAAGCCTAACATTCGTCTAGTGGAGGAAATGATGTTTTGGAATGATGACATTTTATGGATTTTTAAGTTTTGTCCACTTTTGATTAATAAAGAACTGTTAATTTGATGAAAAGCCAAATCATTTGGTAAATGACCTATTGTGTGTCTACACATTACATTATTAGTTATATTGCTGTAGTGCTATCAGTGTGTCAGAGAGGGCAGTCAGCATCCTTGCTGGACACATGGAGAAGTCAGAGAATAGACCGGATAGTGTTACCTCCCTGAGGGCTGTACATACACTTACTGTGAATAAGAGACGATGTAAATCACTATTACCCTGACATTTATTGTTTGTTCATCTTTCAGGATCTGCAACGCTGACCAGCGGACCTGTGAGTATTACTCAATGTAATAACCCCGGTGACCAGGTTCCTGAATAGATTATTACAGAGCAGAGGGAGGGGGAGAGTTGGGGAGAAAGGGTTTTGGAATTTACTGGTCGGGCTGTCCAATGAGATAACAGAGCAGAGAAAGGAGAAGAGTTTGGGTGAGGCCCAGGATCAGAAAATTAGCAGCAAGTGATGGCAGACCTGGAGTGGAACTGTTTTTGTTTGGGAAGGAGTGGAAGCATTGATGTAAGGGGTACACCAATGGGTACTTAGTCTTTATCCAGATTTGGGGCCTTGGGGTAGAAGTATCTTAGTAGTCATAGACAGATCACAAGTATGGTGGGTGACACATTTCACACATTACAGACATAATAACCATTGTCTATAACTCTTCCACCTTCACAGGACGTCAACTATGCGGCTGTGAAATGCGGAAAACCTTCAAAGTAAAGAAGACACCGCTGACCTCCGTCTATAATGACCACATCAAATCATCTTAGTATTATAGAAAGACCGGATTATTATTTTGTATAAGAAATAAACATATCATTGTGTCATTGTGTGTGTATTTATTGTAGTATTTAATTTTCTCCAACCCCACAGAGATTTCCAGGTTATTCCAACCATTCACATCGATCTATGAACCCATCAGAGCCCACGTTCTCTCATCTCCACCACACAGGAGACGTTCTCATCACATTCATAACGTACAGAGATGTATTTGGTGTGTGAGAAGAGAATGGAAACAAGTAACTTCTTCTCAGATCCCAAAACCATCGAGCTGTCAGAATTCTAACCACTAAGCCAAATGGTTTCCCCTGTTTCCCAGCTCAGAGGTATGAGGACATAGAATGGAATAATTCCTCTCACATACAGTAGGCTCAGTCTTCTTCCCATCTATGTCACAGCTTACTCCATGGTTCCTTTATTTATATCACAGATCCCTGCAGGTCCAGTTCTGTGTTTAGCAGAAGATCTCCCTCTGCTGGACTCCAGAAATAATTCCTCACCTAGTCAGGTGCTCCTCCTTTAGCTATATTTAAGGAAGCCTCAGGCAACAGGAAGGTGTCTGAACAATGTCTTCTATGTCTTCGCTCCCAGGTTCCTGTGCATGTTATACCTATTCTCTGATTCCCCGGCTTCTGACCCTCAGCTTATTTTACAGACTGTTTTCTTCTCGTCCCTTGGCCCTTGGTAATCGTCAGCTGCCAACTGCACGCATGCATGTGAGGGCCGAACCCTGCGAGCTGTCTGTGGAAAAATGTTTTCATATTTAACAGAATTAGTCACATGAACAGTTTCCCTACCCTGAACAATATCCTAGTTTGACTTTGTGAGTGAATTGAACATGGTATCATCACCAAACGTGTTGGAGATGTAGAAAAGGGTTGAGGTCCATTTGGACCTATTATACTTACATTTTCTACACATGATGTTCTATGATGTTGTATGTAATTACTTGTTACCTTTGTAACTGCTTCATTTACCACAATTTTATGCAAATTCTATTTTGTGAAAGATTATCTATGTATGCTTTATTCTTTTGACTTCAATAAAATTTATTATGAAAAAGAAAGAAAAGAGTTGTGGGAATACTTCAAAAAATAATGTTACACAAATAGTTTTTGCATAACTCATGACCAAAGTCAAGTTGAAATTTTTGACAAATTCTCTTTATTATTCCTTTTTTTTTTTTTCACATATAACAATACATTACATAGACTTCATACATCCTGTACTTAGATTTCCATAATACTTGGTTTTAGTATGGGTGTCCTGTCCATCCTTTTATATTTACTTCCTATACCGCACCCATACCTCTCCATATCCTTCCCATTCGTTCATCTCCGTGGTCACTCCATCCTTTCTATGTACGTATCCCATTGTCCCTACACATTGCTGAAAACTTTGGTGGTCTCTCGTATTCTAGCTGTCAAATATTCCATTGTTCTGATGTCTATTATTTTCCCTAGCAATTCTTGGGTAGTGGGAGGGTTTTGCCTTTTCCATTTGCCAGCTATCAAGCATCTTGCTGTAGTTAATATGTGCTGCATCATCCTCTTTTGCATTTTATTTAAATTATCCTTAGGTTTGCCCAAAATACATGCTTCGATATCCAATGACATTCTACAGTCTAATACTGCTTCTAGTAAATCTTTTACCTCCTCCCAAAAAGTCCCCATCCTTGGGCATGCCCAAAAAATGTGCTCCAGTGTCCCTTTATGTACTTTACAGCGCCAACATTTATCGGACGATCGTGAGTATATTCTATGTAGTTTATCGGGTGTATAATACCAGTGATGGATAATCTTATATATGTTTTCTTTATGGATTGTACACATTGATGTTTTTTCAGCGTTTCTCAATATTGTCCTCCACTCCTCTTTTGTTAGTTCTTTTCCCAGTATCTTATCCCATTTATACATATATGAATGTTTTATTTCTTTAACTTCCCCTATTATTTTATATACCCACGACGTTCCTCCCTTGCTCTCTGTATTTTGATGGCAAAACTCCTCAAACCTTGTTAGTGGAGGTACTGCTTTTACACCTTTCTTAACCCTTAGGTAGTGGCATAGCTGGAGGTATGGGTAGAATTCATTTTTAGGCATTCCATACTTTGCATTAAATTCTAAATATGATATCAATTGACCTCTTTGATCAACTACATCTTTAACCCGTCTGATCCCTTTCCCCTCCCAATAGTTTCTCCTGTTTTTAGTCCATTCGATTGGGATTCCAGGGCTATCTATTATTGGCTCCATTTGTGTTATATCATTTGTCAGTTTATATTGTTTTTTACTATTTTCCCATATAGATCTTAAATGTTTAATGGGGCCCAGCAACTGGGTTCCCATATTCCAGTCATCCATGTTCCATATCAACGCTTCTAAAGATTTTGGCTTTATCCACTCTCTTTCTATCTGCACCCATTTAGCTCCATTATTTTGATCTGACCAATTTTTTATTAATTTCAACTGGGTAGCCAAATAATAGTTTTTCACCTCTGGAACACCCAATCCTCCCTTCTCTTTACTTGTACACATTGTTTCTGTTGCAATTCTATGCACTTTATTGGACCATATGTATTCCATAAACATCTGTTGTATTTTCCCCAAGGCTCCATACGGGATTTTGATAGGTAGTGTACTAAAGCAATTTTGAAAGCAGTAGCATTTTAACTGAGTTTATCCTTCCTATCCATGAGATTTTATGTTGTCTCCATCCTCTAATTACATTTCCTATCTCCTTAAACAAAGGTGGGTAGTTACTATCATAGAGCTCTTCATATGTCGACGTTATCTGTACCCCTAGATATTTGATGCTTCTTTCCTTCCACACCCATTTATAGTTATCTTTTAAACTCTGAAGTTCTTCTTTATCTATATTAAGTGCCATTGCCTCTGTCTTGGTCGCATTATTTTTATATCCTGAAACTTCACCGTATTCTCTTATTAATTTTAACAGATTCGGAAGTGTTATTTGGGGATGTGTCAGAGTCAGCAAGACATCGTCTGCAAACATTGTTATTTTGTATGTACTATTGTTGACCTCCAGTCCCTTAATATCTACCGCATCACGGATTTGTGCCGCTAATGATTCGATTGACAAAACGAACAGAAGGGGTGATAGCGGGCATCCTTGCCGTGTGCCATTTCTTATCTGGAACCCCCTCGATATATTTGTCGGCAATTTTATTGACGCTGTTGGTGTCTGATATAAACTTTTTATTGCCGTTACATATGGGCCTGACATTCCAAATGCCCCGAGGGTCTCAAACATAAAGGGCCAACTTAATCGATCAAATGCCTTTTCTGCGTCTAGGCTAAGAATCACCGTTTTAATTTCCTTCTGTTCGCAACGTCAATCAAATCAATTATTTTCCTGGTATCATCAGCTGTTTGTCTTGTCGGCACAAATCCAGCTTGATCAGAGTTTATTAACTGTGGTAAGTATTTCACCAATCTGTCGAAAAAAATCAATCTTTTCGAAAAAAAATTGGTATCTGAATCTAATAACGCTATAGGCCTATAACTGGCGCATTCTGTAGGATCTTTTCCTGGTTTCAGGAAGATCGAGATGTATGAATGTGACATTGATCTAGGTACTTCTTCTCCCTTCAAGAACCCATTGTCCAGCCTCTCTAAGTGTGGGGTCAGTATCGTTTCAAATTCCTTATAATAAAGATATGTAAGGCCATCTGGGCCCGGGGCCTTGTTTCTGGGAAGACATTTAATTGTCTGTTTTATCTCTTCAGCTGTGATGTCTGCATTTAATGCATTTAGTTGTTCTTGGGCTAATTTTGGTATTTGGTTTTCTCCTGGGTTGTGGCCACTGTTGTATATAATGTTTGGTAATATTCTTCAAAAACCTCAAGTATCTTATTTGGGTCACATAGTATTTCTCCCTTTTTATTTTTAATTTTACTTGGGAAACCTGTTGATTTCTTAACCCTCATTTTCCTGGCTAGTAACTTATCCGCCTTATTGCCCTTATCATAATATAGCTGCTTTGTATAGATTAACATGTGTTCTATCTTCTCCAATGTCATTTGCTTAAGTCTAGTTCTTAAATTTACTATTTTACGTAGCAGGGTTTTTGTGGGATCTTTTAACAATTGTATTTCTGTTGTTTTCAATTCTAGTTCTAGTTCCCTCTTGAGTTTACTTCCATCTTTCCTTAAGGCTGATGATATAGCTATACATTGTCCCCTTATTACTGTTTTATGTGCTTCCCACAAAATATTATTAGATTCTACTGTGCTCATGTTTTCCTCAAAATAGTGCTTAATACCTTGTTCTATCTGTGTCCTCGTGATTGGATCCTTAATCAAATTCTCGTTTAATCTCCACTGCTTGTGCATTTGTGTTCCCTTATTTAGTACTACATTCATTATTATTGGTGCATGATCTGACCACACTATAGGGCCAATCCTAGTTCCCTTTAAACTATTTACTACACGCAGAATTACCCCAACTAACCCATATAGCAACCACATAGTGAGAATTTCAAAGAATCATACAGTCCTTCTACTAATTACATATTTAAATGAGATGACAGACTACACCGGGCGGTGCTGTGCTCGACCCGGCGGCATGGCCCGTGATGGTGACACCCCTGGACGTGGGCAATAGATGTGGGTGGGGACGGGCCCCCGCGCCGCATACAATTTTGTTGGCGGCGCGGGTGTTCCCTTTGTCCCCACCCCGTCTGGCCCCGCTTTACCTGTACCCTCGGCGTCTACATCTAGGTGATGTTTATTACACCGCCT
Source organism: Ptychadena robeensis (assembly GCA_036250615.1). Classification (NCBI taxonomy): domain Eukaryota; kingdom Metazoa; phylum Chordata; class Amphibia; order Anura; family Ptychadenidae; genus Ptychadena; species Ptychadena robeensis. The sequence goes on along the minus strand of CM070043.1, from coordinate 49,779,035 downwards.
CAGCCAGGGCATGGGGGCGGGGCCTGGCTCGGCTTGGAGAAGGGATGCGACGGTGGATAGCACGCTGACTGGGGGGTGTGACCAGCAGCTCTGACATCGCGGCCCCCTCCCGGTCTGATCCATTATGCCCACGTCAGACTGTTATGGGACTCCGGACCTCCCCGAGCCGCGCACCTCCGGTCTCGGCTGGTCATGTAACCGCGAGACTCCTCCGGAAGTGTGGGGCTCGCTACATAGGGGAGTGTCCTTGTAGCTCCATACCTAGGTCTCAATCTGGAGCACGTCTCGGCAGTGAAGGGACAGGACAAATCCTCATCCGCACTACCAGTTTGGAGCTACTAACCTATCTTCCCCCTCTAGCCTTCGCTTAAAGGTAGGACAATGCTTTAATACTGTAATGGTTTACAACTACCAGCACACTGGCTGACACGTGGTGATTTAGTGGTACACAGACTAACACTGAACATACTATTAAAGCACATATCCAGGCTTCTTTTAGATACTTACCTAAGAAGACAGATGTTAGCTTCTTACTACTAATTATTATTTCACATATTCATTTAAAACAAATAACACTTTAGTCTCCCCCTATACTAGATTATCTATCCCGGATGACTAATAAATATCTTTACTCGTTGCAAGCACGGTCCAAGATATCAATTAAAATATTATCTTCAATTTTTGTGTTGTAAACTATATACCGAACACATAGAGAGCATATATGCCAATCAAAGTACGGTATACTTATTATTTAATAGCTGTCTTATACTATGCCTGTATATCTGTAGTCAATACCATAATATAGACTTAATAAACACTACTTCTTTGGATTTCAGATCCCGGTGATCTAGTCTGGGTAGTATCTGCCCTGTTGGGCAAGCAAATACCCCAGATACCTACATCGTCTCCAGTAGTGGAGATTGGTCCAAAGTTTTTATTCTCAGATGATCAAAAATATAAAACGAGGTCAGTCACAGCTTTATCCAACTCACCAGGGTGATCCTTAGAATTTGACTAATTCACAATGTTAATTGCACTCAATAGACCTTATAAAATAACTTTCAGTAACCATGGTGTGGGAATTATCACACATGTCCCTTCTTTTTGAAGGCATGTGTACACTGTACATACAAATAAAATAGACTAATATCACTCCCCAATTACGTAATTCATGCATATATCATTACAGTTACCCTTTTCTCTATATATCCATTTAGAACATCATTGATGCTAATTGTCCTTGTTGGCATAATACCCTTCGCTGCTCTGAGGGGTCTGGATTAGCGGGGGGTCACCGCCGCGGGACTGTCCCGGCATCGATTCAGCAAGACCGGAGTTGTTCTGTGAAAATCATCTCTAAAAACCTTACAATTACAACTAGGACTTACAATATCAATTTGATTGGTGCACAGCCTGAAGAAGCCAGTAGGCGAAACATGTCGCGCAAGTACCATCAATGCATTGACTTTGTACTCATTAGCTAATTACATCATACAGCACGGAGGTGCTTTATAGATTCCATCTATTCGTATATTATTGTTGTAATTGTTTTCTTTTTTGTTTGTCTGTCATTGTATCCTTTTTGTACATGTCTATCCAATATTTGCTGAGATTTTAACTATTTGCATGTGGATAATGGTCTAGCGTTCACGGCCCATACATTCCCACATATTTCTACGTAGCATGTGCTATATCCTTAAAATAAACATTACTTTGTTTACACCATTGTTTTATGTGCTATTGATATCTGGGCATTCCATATAAAGTCCCACCAGAGGGGAATTTTTTCTTTGTTTCCTATTTACTACACGCAAATTACCTACCCAATAATCAATTCCCGTGTGAACCAAGTGAACATTTGAATAAAATGTGAATTCCTTATCCGTTGGATGTTGGATCCTCCATAAATCGTATAACCTGTGTTGCTTCAATAATTGATTAAATCTCCTTGAATTTTTAATTGTTAACACCGGTACTTCTTTATTCTGTATTTTTAACCTATCTTTTATATGTGAATGTATTATATTAAAAGTTCCACCTATTATTAAATATTCCTGTGAAGTTGTGTCTATTTTTTCCATTACTTTAGTGATAAATTGCATTTGGTTGTTATTTGGTGCGTATATGTTTACAAATGTGATTCCATGTTCCCCTGTTTTTCCTTTAAGGATTATGTACCTCCTCTCTTTGTCTAATTCAACCAAGGTTGGAACTATTAATACACTTTGCCACCCCTGCTTTTTTGTTCCCTGCATTGGCCAAAAAGGCTTTAGGATATAAGTTTTGTACAAATTTAAACAATCCTTTTCGAATCAAAATGTGTTTCTTGTACAAATATTATATCCGCATTGGACTCGCTAAACTCTTGTTGTGCCAGTCTTCTCTTACCTCTTGAATTTAAACCTTTCACGTTTAATGAAAAAAACTTATGTTCCATATCCATCATATATACTCAGTTGCATTCTCAGCTCAATCTGCATTCTTGACCCCTTATTTCCCTTCCTAGTGTGATTACCCACCATTGTCGTTGTTAAATTTCCTACCTCTACCACCAGCCTTCCTCCAGCTATGCCACCATCCCACAGGGTTCTGTTTTTACCATTCGTACTTTGGAGTTTATAACCACGGAAATGACCTTCATAGAAAACAATGTCATCAGTACAGACAAGTAAACATACATACAGTTTAAAAAACTGTTTAGTTTCTATTTCATTAATTTTCTTATCGTAACTCATATATTTCTCCCTGCTGTTATAACGGCAAACCTTAATTAGCTTCTTAGACCTTCCTCCTCCACCTTCCCTCCTAATACGGGACATATATAGGTCTATTTCTAGGGGATTCATCCCGGGGGCCTCCCATTGTAGCCTGGGACCGATCTTTTATTTTTAGCCATCTATCAATTTCTAAAAAGAGAAGGTTGTATCCTATACCTTTTTATAGACTTTTTTAACTCTAAAGGGGAAGGGAAGGGAAAAAATAAAGGGTCAGGGGAAGTCCTTGGGACCATACAGCAGTCCAACCGGGCCCCCCCCCATCCCCCCCTCCCCTAATGTCCCCCCCCTGTTTTATCCTTTCTGGGGATTCGCCTTTTTTCCTGTTTCAATTAATTGCCAGCCTTGATTTCGCATTGGTTTCCTAATTTTTAACGGCTCCCATCCTGGGAGTTCCACCTGGGTCAATTCAAGCTCTCTACAAAATAATGGGACATCTTCGGGGTATCGAACAATATTCGTCTTCCCATTTTTACGGACTATAAGCGAGAATGGATAGCCCCATTTGTATTGAATTTTTTTATCCCTTAGTTGTTCCAGGAGTGGTGCCAGTTGTTTTCGGTGCTGCAGCGTTGCCCAGTTTACATCCGCATATAGCTGTATATTTGTATCTTCATAGCTTATCTCTGAGCTCCGCTTGACTTTAAACATAATCTCCTCCTTCAGCATATGTTCATGAAAGCTGCATATTACATCCCTTGCTTGGGCGTTTACTGTTCTTATCCCGGTGACACGATGGGCTCTTTGTATATTCATCTCCTGATCCTGTGGGTGGCCCAGTATTTTGTTAAATATGGTTTTCACCGTTTGGAGAAGTTTTTCATCTCCTACTGATTCCGGCAATCCTCGGATTCTTATATTACTTCGTCTTGCCCTGTTATCGATATCCTCGTTTAAGCGCTGTAAATCACTTATAGCAATTGCTTGACTCCAAACCTCCTCTTGTAGGCTTTTAACCTCTGATATGATCTCATGTTGCTCTGTCTCCAGCTGATCCACTCTAGTGTACAATTGGTGTATATCCTTTCTGATACTGGAGATTTCATTTCTACATACTTCCTTGACTTCTTTTATTAATTGTTGGAAGTCATGCCTGTTAGGCATAGATTGTACATGTTGTTGCCAGAGGTGATCTATTCCAGCGACTGAGGTACCATTTGATTCAACCGATGTTGAGGTAGTGTCCATATTGGTTATCACATTCACTTCTGGGTTTATTAATCTCTCCATCTCCAAAGTTTCTTGTACCATGTCACGCTGAGATAGTAATAATGTGGGAGAGTGCATATGTTGTGTTATTGTTGGTATTGGGGAGTGCATTGTTGAATGCTGCTGCCTTATCGGGGACTCTTTATCACCTACGTGATTAGATATCTGAGGCTGAGTTACATTTTCCCCAGTTGCTTCATTCACACATGTTCCATCCTCCTCCCAGTTCGCTGGCAGTTTATCCTCTTCCACACTCCCCATTCTCAACTCAGGTACCTGTATCAAGTGTCCAACTTCCTGGTCCCCCACGGGATCGCCCTCATGGTTGTTCCTGTCTCCCTTTAGAGGTAGAGATGGTCGAATTTTTTTTTCTAAAATTCGACCATTTCGCCGGTTTCGACTTAATTGCAAAGCCCCTGAGCATGATATCATCACCAAACTTGCTGGGGATGTAGAGAAGGGTTAGGGGTATACTACAAAAAAGAAAGTAAGTCTCTAACACAAATAGTTTTTTCACAAATTAAGTTAAAAGTCAAGTAAATTCGAAAATCGGAATTTCGACTTTAACTTTGAACTTAAATTATGCAAAAACGAAATGTGGTAGAGCCATACTTTTGTTTTGTTAAATGTTCCTCCAACCCTTCTCTACATCTCCAGCAAGTTTGGTGATGATAACATGTTCAGGGGCTTTGCAATAAGCTCAAAGTTTGCAAGTCGAAAAATTCGACCATCTCTATTTAGAGGTGCCTTCATCTCTCCACTCCTGGCGCCTTCTCTACCGCCTGCGCGTCCTGGGGTGAAAAACTGGACAATATCCTCCGGGTCAATGGCTCTCTTATTCCGTCTCGCATGGCGCAATTGAGGTGAATAAGCTGGCATATTGCTATCATGGTGGCGGCGTCTCACTCAGGCTGGCTGATTTATCCGCATAGCATCATGCTCGTGGTCCTGCCGGCTACACGCCTGCCGTTCGCGCCTCACGTATTGCGCATGACACGTCGGCGTCTGACGTCAGGCAATGGGCGGCCCCCTTAGCACGTCCCCCTGGTGCATACTCAAAGTCCCTCCAAATTTTGACTTCCACTTTGAACTTAAAGTGGACCTACCACCAGAAGTAATTCTTCTGCAGGAATGGCACTAGAAGTGACGATAATAGGGAGGAAAGCATTAAAAAAAAAACTAACTGTAAGGAGTCATTAAAGAAGATGCCTCGCAGCCCCTTCTCTCTCCTTGGCTCTGATGACATGCAGTTGTGGCTCCCCCAAAGGAGTGCTGATAGCCGGGTAATTCTGTGATCTCAGCTCTCCATCAAAAGAACACAGATGAAAATTCCCATAGAAAAACATTATAAATGCCCCCAGTGGCCACTTGCAATATTGCGCTCTAGGTTTACCCCCTGGAAGCCTGGCAGATAAAGGTGGAATCTCTAATACTACTCCAGGGAACAGCAGGTAAGTATCATTGTGGAGCCCTAAGCCACCATCATACCAGCTCAAACTTTACTCAAACAATTGTGGTTCTGTCATCACATACGTTGCAGTGAGGTCTGTTGTACCAACACATCGGTGCTCAGCCAAATCACCAGCACTTCATGAATAGGAACTCCAGCCGGACTTGATGTCTCATATAGAAAAGACTGAAGAAGAGTCTCTCCGTCCTCCTGTGAGCAGTGTGATGTCTGTTTGGGGTTTTATACACTTTCATTCTCAGCGCGGAAACCTATTCAGCTAAAGATCTGTGGTTTCTATATTTACACGTTCTGTGCAGGAAATTCATCTGGTTAGTTGGGTGACACCGTTATTTTAAGAATCTGGTTTATCTGATTATTTTGGACTTAATAACTGGTTGACCCTCATTTGGCAGCAATAACCTCAACCAAACGTTTCCTGTAGTTAGAGATCAGACATGCACAATGATCTGGAGGAATTTTGGACCACTCCTCTTCACAAAACAGTTTCAGTGTAGCAATATTCTTGGGATGTCTGGTGTGAATCGCTCTCTTAAGGTAATGCCACAGCATTTTAATTGGGTTGAGGTCAGGACTGGGCCACTCCAGACGGAGTATTTTGTTCTGATGAAGCCATTCTTTTGTTAAATGATTTGTATGCTTTGGGCCATTGTCTTGTTGCATCACCCATCCTCTGTGGAGCTTCAGTTGGAGGACAGATGATCTTACGTGTTCCTGCAAAATGTCTTGATAAACTCTGAATTTCATTTTTCCATCGATGACAACAATCCCTCCAGGCCCTAAGGCAGCCAAGCAGCCCCAAACCATGATGCTCCCTCTGTCATGTTTCACAGTGGGGATGAGGTTTTGATGTTGGTGTGTGGTGCCTTTGTTTCTCCACACATAGTGTTGTGTGTTTTTTTCCAAACAACTACATTTTGGTTTCATCTGTTCACAGAATATTTTACCAGTAGTGCTGTGGAACATGCAGGTGCTCTTTTGCAAACTTCAAACGTGCTGCAATATTTTTTTGGGACAGCAATGACTTCCTCCGTGGTGTCCTCCCATGTACTTCTTTCTTGTTTAATGTTTTCTTTATTGTAGATGTGTCAACAAAATGTCAGCATGTGCCAGAGGTTTCTGGAAATCTTTAGCTGACACTCTTCTTCTTTACCTCATTAATTATTCTGCGCTGTGCTCCTGCAGTCACCTTTACAGGACGACAACACCTAGAGTAGCAACAGTGCTAAACTTTCTCCACAGTCTGTCTTACAGTGGACACATGGACTTGTGTAACCCTTTCCAGCTTCATGCAAGTCAACAATTCATGATGGTCGGTCTTCTGACAGACAGTGCTTCTTAAAACCAGTAAACCCAAAGCTGATGTGTGTTTTAAAAGGGCAGCACAGCTTTCACCAACACATCCAATATCATCACACTGATTGCACTCAAGGTTGGCTCACTCCTGGCTCCATTTAAATCTTGGAGAAGTCATTAGGCTAGGGGTTCATATACTTTTTCCACCCTGCACTGGGAATGATGCATGATACATGTTATGTTCAATAAAAACATGAAAACATATAATGTGTGTGTAGTATTATTTTAAGCAGACTGTGTTTTTCTATTGCTGTGACTGAGATGAAGATCAGAGAACATTTTATGACCAATTCATGCAATCCTTGTAAGCGGTAGGCAAACTTGTTCGACCAAAGAGCCGCTACAGTGCAACACTTGAAATATAGCCCAGATGGGGGGGGGGGGGGGGGGCTTGTTGTCAAAAGTGACTATTAACTAAGTAAAAAGAAATGTATTAAAATGTATAATAATATTAATTATTCACTCACTGTCAGAAGGAATGGAAATGTTGTCACTCACTGTTAGAAGGAATGGCAATGTTGTTACTCACTGTAAAGAGGAATGGCAATGTTGTCACTCACTGTCAGAAGGAATGGCAATGTTGTTACTTACTGTAAAGAGGAATGGCAATGTGGTCACTCACTGTCAGAACAAATGGCAATGTTGTCACTCACTGTCAGAAGGAATGGCAATGCTGTTTGCTAACGGCGAACCCGAACATCTGCAAATGTCCGCGAACCGCCATAGACTTCAATGGGCAGGTGAACGTTAAAACACAAAGGGACTCTTTCTGGCCACAATAGTGTTGGGAAAGTTATTTCAAGGGGACTAACACCTGGACAATGACATGACAGAGGGGGATCCAAGGGGACTAACACCTGGACAATGACATGACAGAGGGGGATCCATGGAAAAACTCCCCCAAAAAATTATGTCATTGACACAGAGATGTAAAATTGCCTCTCCCTCTGCCTGTCATTTTTATCAGATTTGCATACAAGGTCCTGTGGCAGCAGATAACTCTGGGTGGGCACTGGTCAGTTGGCACGAGGCCGTAATGGACATCAAGCCGTGCAATGTATATTTACACCCTTTATTAATAGGGTGAAACAATGCCTGGGTATTACCCTGCCAGGGGTTCATATACTTTTTCCACCCTGCACTGGGAATGATGCATGATACATGTTATGTTCAATAAAAACATGAAAACATATAATGTGTGTGTAGTATTATTTTATTGCTGTGACTGAGATGAAGATCAGAGAACATTTTATGACCAATTCATGCAAATTTCAAAGGGTTCACATACTTTTTCTTGCAACTGTATAATTTAAGAAGCAGTTATGCATGCGCATGGGAATGGAATGAAAAATCAATCCTTGTAAGCGGTAGGCAAACTTATTCGACCAAAGAGCCGCTACAGTGCAACACTTGAAATATAGCCCAGATGGGGGAGGGGGGTGGCTTGTTGTCGAAAGTGACTATTAACCAAGTAAAAAGAAATGTATTAAAATGTATAATAATATTAATTATTCACTCACTGTCAGAAGGAATGGAAATGTTGTCACTCACTGTTAGAAGGAATGGCAATGTTGTTACTCACTGTAAAGAGGAATGGCAATGTTGTCACTCACTGTCAGAAGGAATGGCAATGTTGTCACTCACTGTCAGAAGGAATGGCAATGTTGTCACTCACTGTCAGAAGGAATGACAATGTTGTCACTCACTGTCAGAAGGAATGGTAATGTTGCCACTCACTGTTAGAAGGAATGGAAATGTTGTCACTCACTGTGAAGAGTAATGGCAATGTTGTCACTCATTGTCAGAAGGAATGGCAATGGTGTCACTCACTGTCAGAA
>CM070043.1:49740916-49759820 GCA_036250615.1 Ptychadena robeensis | reverse complement strand
CTATCTATCTATCTATCTATCTATCTATCTATCTATCTATCTATCTATCTATCTCAAGGTATGGTGAGTAGGTTGCAGTATATATGTCAGACATGTCATTCTTCCTTTCTCCTCTCTTACAGCCTCAGTCTTGGCACACACAGGTAAGTCTTCATTGTAGATTTGTCCATCAGTCATGACCCAGGTAGGTCAGTGGTACCCAGTTAATTATTTCTACAACCAGTGACCCATAACCCCGGCCCACACTCTGAAACATGTCCAGGAAAATGGATCCCAAACCCCAAAATGGAGGAGATCCGTGCAGCAGCTTTTATTAGAGAATGAGAAGTCAGTCAGATAAGATTTCCTGTAATAACAATAACATGGAATGTCTCATCAGATGAGGCCGGGGGTCTGTGATGTCACCATGGGGCCCCAGTCTCCTCTCCTGTGTCTGCTGTACAATGTTGTGATTGTAACCCTGTTCATTATAGTTTAGAGGTCATGGGCAAATATTTTTCTTATCACGGTAGACATGAACCTTAACCTTCTCCATAGATATATATTAGGATTCTACTTTAATACTCTTCAGGATCAGCAGAGCAACCTGTGGTGACCTTCAGTCCTGACTGGAAGAAGATATTCATAGGAGAGAATATAACAATGACATGTGATGTTGGATCTACTAAGGAAAGAGAAGTGACCTACCTCTGGTACAAGGATGGTACACAGACACATACAGGAGAATCCTTTACCATCGGATCTGCAACAACTGGACATAGTGGGAACTACAGCTGCCAGGCCGGTGCAGGAAGATCTCCCATTGCCAGACTGGATGTTGGTGAAGGTCAGTTGATGTTCATTATGTCACATCTGGTGATCTACAAATGTAATGATTTATTTGGAGATGTCAGACAATATAAGAGAAATCTCAGGTAGTTCCAGTATGTGTACTTCTATTAGGGTCTTCCGTGCTATATCCATGCTGTACATTTATGTTCAATCTTCAGTTATGGACACTGATACTATGCAACATTTCCAGGTGTGTTAGTGACCCATGTTGAGGTCCCATGTTGTGGTTCCATGCTAAGGTCCCATGCTGGCCATGACTAGAGATGGTCGAATTATTTTTAAAAAATTCGACCATTTCGCCGATTTCGAGTTAATTGCAAAGCCCCTGAACATGGTACTATCACCTTGCTGGAGATGTAGAGAAGGGTTGGGGGTATACTACAAAAAAGAAAGTATGTCTCTAACACAAACGGTTTTTGCACAAATTAGGTTCAAATTTCGAAAATCGTAATTTCAACTTTAACTTTGAACTTCATTTATGCAAAAACCACATGTGCTAGAGCAAAACTTGGTGATGATACCATGTTCAGGGGCTTTGCAATCAGCTCACAAATTTAGCAAGTCGAAAAATTCGACCATCTCTAGCCATGACACCAATAAAGGACACAAATTGGTTATAACGAGGGAAAACAGCAAGACTTTATATTCATCACCACATCTACCCTTCACACAAGAGCAAGTCCAGATCAGTTATTTGTTTATAAAAATCACACATTTTATTACTGTAAAAGAAAAAAAAATACAACTTACATTTACAGATCCATAAAGAAAACAGGAGTACACAGCGATATCACATAGTAGCAGAGTCTTTTTGCACCAATGAGTTGCTTTACAGTCGTCCGCACGTCTTCCTCGGGACATACAGCAATGTGACCATCACTCTGTTACACAAAGCAATCACACTTACTTGTTGTATCTCCCAGATCAGAAGATTTGCTGCACAGGATAATGTACAGAGCAAGTCAGATGGCACCAATATCACATCCACTCTATCCTTATTATTATATATTGTCCGATTATCATCAGGGCAGGGGGGCCTACCGACAAGGGGCGACCAACAGGAAGGAGGAGATGGAAGGCAGCAGCCAACTCCTTGTATTTTCCAAATGTAGTGTATTTTTTGGACTATAAGACGCACACTGTTATTAAAGCAGGAAAACCAGAAAAAATATATTTAATATATGTTTTCAAATCAATTGGGTTAATGCAATGGATTACAATAATGCAATATCAAATTCAGCCAGTAGATGTCACTGTCAGCAGTACTGTCACAGCACAACACATCATCCTCCTCACTGATCTTCCTTACTGATCGGGAGGAGGGGCGCCGTGGGGGAAATAAATAATGACAGATTGCAGTTCATCTATCTCTCTCTTTATTGTTAATACAAGCAGGGCTTTGTGGCTGCATCTCTCATCTGGCTAATCTCCTTGCCCGGAGAGCTAGTGGGAAGTAGGCACTTTCCCCCGTCCCGATTTTGGGGGTGAAAAGGTGTGGAAAAATACAGTAACTTCCAGCAGAGAATCCTTTTGATTGATGCTTTCCAGGTATATAAGAAAGAGATCTGAAATGCAAAATCCGCTGGCTGAGAGGACCACAGATATAGATGTACCAATGCTGGACGCTCCATTGGTGCATGATGACTCTGCTACTATGTGATATGGATGTGTACTTGCGGTTTTCATGGATTTGTAAATGTTAGATACAATGTATTTATGTAAAATGCATTTTTTTCCATTTAAATCAATGGCAAAATGTCTGTGCGTCTTATGGTGCGAATTTGTAAAAAAATATATATTTATGTTTTAGCTCCAGACATTCCATACATCCTGGGAGCGATAGCTCTGCATCCCAATGGACTGTAATTTGTTCTCTCACCTCCAGCCAAGCTAAAAGGCCTCTTCCAAGAGGGAGATTTGCTGTATTAGCACTAGCAATACACATTCTCTGAACACACTGGGCAACTTATGGAGATACACATTTTACAATCTGGCACTAACAACTTACCCATGCGCAGCTACATTTCTCAAAAATATAAATGGAAAACTTAAACCACACAAGGTAATCCAAGACAATCACACTTCTGTGAAATCAAACTGTGCACTTAGGTAGCAACACTGACTGACAATCACTGTCACATGCTGCTGTGCAGATGGAACAGACAACAGGTGGAAATTATAGGTAATCAGCAAGACATCCTAAATAAAGGAGTGGTTCTGCAGGAGGTTACCACAGACCACTTCTCTGTTCTGATGTTTTGGTGACTTTTGAATGCCAGCGGCGCTTTCACTCTAGTGGTAGCATGAGACGGATGGAGTCTACAAACCACACAAGTGGCTCAGGTAGTGCAGCTCATCCATCCATTATTTTTTTTTATCACACAGTTGAAGTTGACTTCTGTGTCTGCAGGTAGATGTGATGATGCATTTAGCAAACATTGATTCTCTCCTATAAATACACAATAATGTAGGTATATAGTTGGTCACTGTGCCATGCGTCCTACCTCCTCCAGGGGGGTTGTCTCGTTCTTCACAATACCCCTGATGGTGGGGATAGACTTTCCGAGGGAACAACCAGGTTGCCACCTCTTGAGGGAGGGTACAAGGCAGCTGGTCTAGCGGACAGCAGGAAAAGCACCAGAAACACAGGAAGTCAACCGGCAGACAGGTAAGGGTTAAGGGTAACAGAGTCTCAGAACACAGGCAGAGGAACGCCAATGGAATTCATCACTTTAGCATAATACAGGGACCTTGATACTGAGGCAAAGCAGGAAGGGCAGGGTCCTTTATATGAGTTCAGGAGGTGCACTATTGGTCAGCCAGGACACATGACCAATCCCTAAAACCCAGGAAGTGACATGCACTGGTCCTTTAGGAAGTGCTGCAGAACCAACAGCATGCTGTGACCAAAGTTGGGAGTGAATTGAGTAGCAAATCACAGCAGAACAGGAATCACCGTTTAACATGACACCCAGAACTGCAATGGTATGTATGTGGGCAGCGTCACACAGCAGCCGCCGTTACAGTAGTAGATGGTGAGAGCACAGGACCCAGAGGTGATGAGGGAACTAACCTACCTGGAGGTGGTGAGTCCCTTCCCATCAGATAAATATTCAGCATCTTCTTTTCAGGGTTCTCCCATCACAAATCTCCATCCTAGTGACAGAGTCTCTGTAGAGTAATAAATCAGTTATATATGATGAGTGAGGTCATGATGTGATTGGCTGTGTATATATAATAGACCTATACCTGGTTGTAGAAGGAAGATGTCCACCCTGTATCCTTCATCCGTCATATGATGTGACTGTGTGTTTCAGGCTATGTGATCCTGCGGGCTCCTCTCTATGTCCATGATGGAGATGACCTGACTCTGAGATGTCACCATCGTGGGGATTCCGCAGAAAAATCTACAATATTCTACAAGGAGGATTCTGTCATTCAAGGCTGGAGCATGACATCAGAATTACATGTCAGAAATGTAGAAATGAAGGACTCGGGGCGATACGGATGTGAAAAGCCGGTTTATAAACAAACTAAGAATACACATCATTATAGAGATGACGTTTCTATCTCCATACAAGGTAAGTCTCTAGAAGAAAGCACATAGGAGAAGATCACTTACCTGCATGACATGACATCAGTATATATATCTCTTCCTGCTGGGGGACATATAAAGTACCAGATCCCTATGAGGTGCAGAGACAACAAAGACTTCTGATTGTGATGATTATTAGTGATGAGCGAGCATGCTCGTGCATACTTGTTATTTGTGAGAGCATCAGCATGCTCGGTGCTCAGATGCACTCGTACGAGTACCGCATGTATTTGTGCGTAGTGCTCAAGTCTAAGCCCCACAATTTTTGCCGGTCGGAGACATTCAATCAAGGGCAATTTTACTATAGCCCTGACTGTAATGCCAGCAGCAAAAATGGCATAACAGTGATTGGATGGGGGAAACACATAGTCAGGTGCTTAATAGCACCTGATCACCCCCCACTCAGAACCATTTTGTAGGGACAGGCGGCGGTTTAGGCACCAAGAGCTGTGTGACCTTCATCTACTGAAAACATGGATCTGTACAAACCCAAAAGTCCTTTTAAGGGCTAAAGCCTACATCACTGACATCAGTTCATCACTCGTCTGACATTGATTTGGGTACTATAGGTTCAGTCTTGTTTAGGGGACATATTTCCTGTTCTAGTAGGGATTCATCACTCACTGATATTCATTTAGGTACTTTAAATTGTGGTATTTTTCTGGTGCATATTGCTCCTCCATTTATGTGTCTTAAATTGCTGCATTACTTGCAGCATCTCAGTAATCCAGACTACATTTACAAAAAAATTTTGGCTTTGAAAACCTGTGGGGTGATCTGAAGAGGACTGTGCACAGGAGATACCCTCGCAATCTGATCACCATGCTGATAGACTCATACGCAAAAAGACTGAGTGCTATAATAAAATCAAAAAGTGCTTCAACAAGGTATTAGTTTAAGGGTTTGCACACTTATGCAACCATATTATTTATATTTTTTCTTCTCTCTACATAAAAGAATTCAGTAAGTTTTGCATTTGAGTGGTACAATTAATAGGTCACATTAATACATTAATAGGTGTTGTCTCATTTTTTAACAACACAGAAACCTGACCTTTTAATAGGGGTGTGTAGACTTTTTATATCCACTATATAAACCCTGGGTATGGCAAGCCTGTTGGCAGCCACTGTGTATGAAGGGAGAGGCACAATCCCACCCCTGCTCAACAACGCTTGCAGTATGGGGCCCCATGATTTCTGACGGCGGCCCTGGCCTTACATGAAGTTAGCCATGTGTGCCAGAGTACTAACTAGCAAGGGGAGGAGAAGGGATAAAGGTAATAGCAGTAGGTTTTCTTCCCTCCACCGAAATATTTGCTTTTCAATTGAGTGGTACAGTTTATAGGGCACATTAAAGGTGGCAAAACTTCTGAAATAATGGGTGAACAGCTGAACAGCATGCACTGGCATGTAATGTTTTAGAGCGTAATTTTCCCTTAAAATTTTTTTTGGGGGGGGGGGGGGGGGGGGGGGGGGGGTTTGGGCATGTTTTTGTCAGTGTGTAAAAGTGGCATACAACTGGTAGAAGAATGGTTCCCCGCAGTGTCTTGTCCAAGACGCATCCATACATGGTCCTCATGCATTTTGTGGTCACTTTCTATCCTTTTCTCAACTTTTCCCATTTTCCTCTCATCGAGCAGGGGGTGCGTTGTTGTCTCCCATTTACTCACATTGGGCACGGGTGCTCGGTAGAACACACAAATATTGTGATTGGCTCGGACCCGATTACTGGAAGCCCAAACACTTTGGTGCTCGCTCATCACTATTGATTATATAGACAACCAACATGAGGATGTGAGATGGAAACATCCCAGGTGAGTGGTGGTGGGTTAGTGATCTGATATCTGGAGAGGTTATGTACATGGAATGACAGTGATACTAATGAAAATTGTAGTGACAAGCAGATATTAGGGAGGGATCTGCCCTCAGGAAGTTGCTCTGTGAGGTCAGGTCTGATGGAGTTGGAGTAACTTGGCACGCTGTCCACTCTGAGATCCGTGACCTACATCAGTCTATTCCGGCATGCAGGCAGTCGGGGGGCCCTACCAGCCACAGACCTCTGACAGGTTTCCAGTGGGGTGGTGTGTGGCCCAGACCTGAACACTACTAGGGGTGCTGACTGTGCCGTGAGCCTGCCAATCTGCTCTATACCCCCTCTGGACTTCCCTGGCTACATTTATGCATAGTGGTGTGAGCAGCTTGGGTTCCCTTCAGTAGAAAGGGACCACCCTGCCCCATTCGAAGTGAGAGCTCATTGGGCCACAATTAGAATAACGTTTTTCAAGTATAATTTACCTCTTATCATTGGTTGATCTGCTAACCTGTACAATATAACACTATGAGCTTTAGTCATAAAACTGGGGTCCCTCTTATCAGTCCCCCACATCTGTCTAGTGGGGTAACCCAGTTCTTTTTGGGTGTCTCTGGTGTGTACCTACCATCCATAGTAGGTGATGTGGACCATGTGGTCTATAAACAAATGTAATCAGAACTCTGTTATCTCTGTATGATCTGTTATTCTGTATAAGATGCACTGAGGAAGCGCACAGTGTATGGGGTGAAACGCGTCAGTGAATTCCGTGAGCGCTTACATTGTCATACGCTGTGTATATGTATGAAGACTTCCCTGTATGAGATGATATATATATACTGTGTTATATGTGTGATCTGCTGCACATGTTATCAGACACGTTGTATGTGTGATTGTGACACTCTGTGTATGTGGGAAATAATTTTAGAGCTATTCAAAAGTCCAGAGATAAATTGGACATCACACCCATTGGTAGAAGGAGATCACATGACCCTGACATGTGACACACGTCTCAGTCCGCTCAGACAGAGGACAGAACTGCAGTTTGCTTTCTACAGAGACGGACGGAAGGTTCAGGAATTCAGTTCTTCTGATCAATATGGAGTCCAGTCCGCTCAGCTGGAGGATTCTGGGAATTATTCCTGTGATGTCAGAGCTTCGGTCGGACTTATAAAGAGGAGTCCGGTGGTATTTATTCAGCTAGAAGGTGAGAACATTAAAATTTCGTGCTTGTGATGTCACCATATGATGATTGAGTTTTTATCCTATGTAATATTTAAGAAACATATAAGTAGTTAGTGCAGGTCTATTATTATTATTATTTTTTTTATATTCTGTTCCCTACACAGGAGATTTTCCTTCACTTCCTGTCCCAGAGACACAACAGGCAGTATGAGGAACAGATGGTTAATTCTTTTCCTTATGACTCTTCTCCTAGTTAGTCATATGGAGTATTTTGTAGTAGAAATAGTTAGATATTTTTTTTTTCTGCTGAAATTCTGCGGTATGATTTCCATTTTCGCAATTGAAAGTCATAATTTTACCATGAAATATTGACTTTAATTTAAAAATTAAATGGCTGTGTAAGGAGAGGGGGTGCATAGACATTTCGGCAACGGGTGGTTGTGCAGTCGCCATATAATTGCATCTTATAAGGTGAAACAATGCGGTTGAATATAAACAAAATATGATCCCCCGTCCTATAGAATGAGTATGGAGGTCTCCTGGACCCATTCATAAAAGGTTAAAGAATACATTAATTACAAAATGTAATAAAAAAATTTGACTGTAAATATCACCCTGCCCTCAGGCAGCCTGTTTGGCATGCTCAGTAGTGTGGAAACTTTTTATCCCACGCTACTGAGCATGTCCTTTGACATCACCTGTGAATAATGTTGATATTTACAGGCAGGTTCTGGGCCAGGGCTTAGAGCAAGTGCTTCTGCTCGGTCCTGTCCTGGGACCTGTAGTATATCAGCACTGGAGACTTTAACGGACATACGTCCTGAATGGATTGCAGCTGAGGACATTGTATGTAAGTATGTTCTTTTCTTATTTGATGTATTTTTTTACTGCTTTATATTAATAGCATTTTTAAAAATTATGAATACATTTGTGTATCTAAAAACTATTAGGACTGCGTAGGTTAAGGAGACTTCTATACCTATTCCATCCAGTTTTTATATAAACATGTTAATGGAGATATTTTTTTTATCATACCGCAACTCGATTGAAATCCAGCATTCAAAATTAATCTTGGCGGTGGGGGGGTGAAAAATGTGATGAAACAAATATAGCGGGATTCCGCCATATATAATTAGGATTAAAAAAATAATAAATTACACTAACAACTAGTTCTTCTTAACATTATAAAGCGTTAGTATATATTTCCTCCTATAACATCCAGGGTGTTACGGGGTATTCACCCCATATTTTATGCGAATATATAGAGGCACATTCGCAAAATATTGCTAAAATAGCTAATATTTGCTGAATATGTCCAAATTTTGAATATTGACACTCAACACTATAATGGAGGTCTATGGTGCGGCCATCCCTCCCCTGGAAATGCTGGGACAATATATGGAGATTTGCTGGGGGTATAACAGATCGCCACTCCAGTAGCGGCTGAGACAAACCTAAACTGCAGACGAACTGAGTTTGTCTCAACCCCCAGGGAGGTAAACAGAGCACAAAAGATGCATCAGAAATGTGTAGAGCAGGAAGTTATAAAAAACGCAACGCATGCAGAGTGATGGTAACACACCTCTTCTATGGGAAAACACAGTATTTTCTTTAAAAACACATGAATAAAAAAAAAACGTGACACATCGCATGTGGTGTGAAAGGGACCTTAAACACCGATAAGAATGAATGAAGGCAGATTTTACCAAAAAGTCGGCACCTATTCCTGCCGGCAAAGAGATTTTATTTAGATATTTTTGTATCTTTTTATAGATCTGTTTGTCACCCCGAAGCTGAATGTAAGCCCTCTCCAAGTCATGGAAGGAGATCACATGACCCTGACATGTGACACACGTCTTAGCCCGCTCAGACAGAGGACAGAACTACAGTTTGCTTTCTACAGTGACGGACGGAAAGTTCAGGAATTCAGTTCTTCTGATCAATATGGAGTCCAGTCCGCTCAGCTGGAGGATTCTGGGAATTATTCCTGTGACGTCAGATCTACAGGCAACATTTCTAAGAAGAGTGAGGAGGTCTATGTCCGGATAGGAGGTGATCATTTCCTCCTGTGTTACTGATCCTTCATGACCCTGCTGCCTAAGGCTAAGGCACCACTACAGGAGGACAGAAAAACATATATGTGGAAAGCATGCGTTTTCTGTCCGATTTCCCCGCAGTGCACATGCGGTTTCGCCGTGTTTTTTTTTAGTCCAGTGGCAGTCTATTGACTGTCAATGGGCTAAAACCCGTTGCAAAACCATAGCCGGCGCGGGCACGCATTTGAGCCGTGAATTTGCCACCATGCAGTGCGGACACGGAAAAAATATGTGGTAAATTGCATATTTTTTCCATGCCCGCACTGCACTGCAGCCAATCCGCAGCTGTGGAGTCACCTCACTGGGGGTAATGGGAGCAGTTCAGCCATGGCTTAAATTATGCACCGCATCTGCTTCCAAACTGCCCAAGTGGAGCCTTACTCTGTGTGATGTGTGGACATTAATATACAATATTCATCCCCATGAAGTAATATCAGTGCCTATTCCCTTATTACAGAGAGAGATAACGAATATAAAATACTGCTGGTCATTGTCACTCTCCTGGCATTGCTCCTTGTTGCCGTTCTTCTTATGTTCAAGTTCAGAGACAATCTGTGCTGTCCAATCACCAGATGTCCACCTCAACGAAGAGCACGCCAACCAGACCCTCATGTATCTTTAACAGGTACGTCCATCATCAATATGCTAAGGTTATACCTATGGGCTACAGTCCATCACATCACTGAACATCACATGTTACTATTAGGTGGTGTACCGCCCCTATTACCTGCTGAGCCAATTGGAACGATATTTACTATCCACTTTAGCATCTTTCAAACATTGGGAGATCTCACTGAGCTCTTATTTAGCCTTTAGGCCAAGTTCATGCCACATTCCTGGAGTTAATTTAACAAAAATCCCAACATCCCAGCAGGGCCAAGGGATCTGTGTCTGCTGTAACTGCATCCAGTTCTGAAAACTGTTCTTGCTGCCAAGGGGTAAAGGTCCAGCCCTTGGAGCTCCCTCTGCTGGACACTGGTGGTGGTTACTAATCAGCTGCTCCTGCTCTTTATAAGGAAGTGTCAGGCTACAGGAAGTAGCCTGAACTTTGGGTCTTACATGTGTTTGCCTCCAGCCTCCTTTGTTACCTTCTTGACTTCTTGGTTCTAGACGCTCTGCTTCTCTACTTCTTGATCCTCAGTACTTGGCACTAAGCCTCGGTTTCACATCAGCCACCAACTTGCACAGGTTCTTTCCAGGAACCACAGGCGGTCCCTTAAGCTAGCCATACACGTGCAGGATTCCATGGCCAATCGATTCTGCCGGGAATCGCAGGTGTGATCAATCGGCCAATTAAGAGTATCCATCGCTGCATACCACCTTGTCCAACGGATTCCGGCACGATTCCGGGACGATTCCATGTCCGATTGTCCACCTCACAAATGGCAACTCCCCCTGATCTGTGCAGAATCGGATCAAAAAGACCAACATGTTGGTTCTCTGACGGATCCGATTCTGGGCCCCCGAACGATCGGACGTGATCGGACGGACAAGATGGGCTGCACACGATTCCGGCACGATCGATTCACGTGCACGCGCCCGGAATCGATCGGCCCGGAATCCGGCCGGAATCCGACGCGTGTATGGGGGACTTTAGAATCTGTGCTCTGGATTGCACTTCTGACAACTGTGCAAGTTGGTCCAGTTGGACCACACCCATGAATCACCTTGCTCTGGTGTCACCCACCTTGACAAAGAGGGACATAAAGTAGTGGGATTTAAAGGCACACTGAAATATAAATGTCACAAAATATTCATGCAGACCACATGTATAAATACAATAAAAGGAATCACAAACACATCCACATATGCATATCGATATAAATATAAATGAAAAACATATTCACCCATAGAGGTATAGGCATACACCTTCACCACCCTTCAGATCCCCATAGAACAACAAAAGAGGGGAATCGAGGGTGAACCAGCCCCACCCGCACCAAAATACATGGAGGATCAGGGGAAGTCCATTTGGTCCTGTGGTGAAAGTGTCCCTTCTCGACGCGTTTCGCCCCCATTCAGGGCTTCCTCAGTAGAAAATGGTATACATGTTATGCAATAGCATTTCAAGTCTATGTAGGGTAAAATGAGCATGGTCTTAGATGCCCAATAGGGTGTATTGCGCTGAATAGGGTGTGTTGTGCCACAGTCAGCAGCATATCCCAAGGATCTGTCGCCCCATGTGGGCACCCCCAATTGGCGGCCGATTTTGCCGCCGACCACGGCAGCGAGCGCGCACACCCGTCGCTCAGTGGCAAAATCGGCCGTTTATCGGTGTGTGTATGGCAGGCATTAGGGGCGGTATGATGTCCTGAGAAGACCAAGAATAGAGTCCCAAAACAAAATTCCTATATGTGATGTGGTCCCCATCTGGACTACTTCCCAATCATCGTCTGAAGTAGTCATTCAGGTGTAGAAAAAGGTTTTGAGAACATAAAAAAAAACCTGTTGAGGGTGAGTGCTCCCCTGAATAGTGCTCAAGAAAGGTTGTGTAAGCACAATTCACAGTAACAATAGTTGCTGCAGGCCTACAGAAAGTGGGTTAATGATGTTGGCTGTCACTGAAGGACTGAGGACATCTAGTGAAGGAAAAGCGGAGAACAGTTCTGGATTGAAATAAATATTTTTAAGGTGGTGTTTCCCTCTTTCATTTGGAGGCTATTTATTAATTGTTGGTGTACATTTTGCTTAAACTGTGTCACACCGTGCAGCATGATCCAACATAATGTGTTATTATCATCTCCTTCTGTCTCAGATGCTGCCGGAGAATCTGCCTCTCACACTGATGTCTGCTACAGTGAACTGCATCGTGTGCCGCAAGGTAATCCCAATTAGAGATGGTCGAATTTTTCGACTTGCTACATTTGTGAGCTGATTACAAAGTCCCTGAACATGGTATCATCACCAAAATTGCAGAAGATGTAGAGAAGGGTTGTGGGAACATTTGGAAAAAAAAGTTTTGCTCTAGCACATGTAGTTTTTGCATAAATTAAGTAAAAAAATTTAGTCGAAATTCCGATTTTCAAAATGTTTACTTGACTTTGGACTTAATTTATGCAAAAACTCTTTGTGTTAGAGACATCCTTTTTTTTCAAATGTTCCCCCAACCCTTCTCTACATCTCCAGCAAGTTTGGTGATGATACCATGTTCAGGGGCTTTGCAATAAACTCGAAATTGTTGAAATGGTCGAATTTTTTTTTTTTAATTTGACCATCTCTAATCCCAACATAGAAACTCATGATGTTTAAAAACCTCATGGCCCACTGACCACATGGACCTCCTGTGTTTGGGTCCCCCTATTTTACTAAAACCTCAGACTGAACTATTTTATGTGTAAGAGGTAGTGATGGCCAAGCTTCGGCCAGGTCAGTCCACGAACAGGCGGATTGGACTTTTAAAAAAGTCTGATGTCCGCCTGTTCACAAATTCCCCCGCCTGATTGAAATGAAATAACCTGGTAACTGGAACGCACAGTTCCCGGTTTTGATATCCGGATGTGACATCACTGACTTCACTTCTGATTTCAGACAGTTTTCTTTCAAAGACCAGAATTTCTACCTGGTCCCTGGTGAAAAAATGCTTCCACTCAGAAAGATCCGGCCAGCGGAAGAATAGTAACCTACTTCCCGATGGTGAACAGGGCGGGTCCAACCATCCCTAGTGAGGGGTCAGGGATCCCAGTCATTCACCTGTATGTGCAGATATTATACTGAGGTACTGAGCTCTGTAGACAGGAGACATTTAAACAGTGTGATAAGAATATAAGGAAAGCATGTAAGGAGTAGTCTATAGCTCCATCTGCTGGCTGAATGGGAAACAACATGCAATACAACTATATTTATTTCCCACTGTATTCCACAACTATGTACTCTGTGTATAGAGGCTCAACAGGTAGCTTAACCACTAATATAAGGAAGTCAGTGAAGAAATACTCAATCCTCAGTGATGTGAATAAACTTGTATACTTTATCCTTATAATAGATTTGGTAAAACCGCAATACAATACAAATAATAATATATCAGAACCCAGGTAACATCCACAAAACATATCTGTGCATAAAAGGTAAGTAATACTTTTACTTACAGGCTATTATGTAGACAGGGCCTGATAGAAGCACCATATTCCTCATAGTGTGCTGCTGAACTAAGATGGAGTCATTTCCTGTGAACTATGAACTTAGGGGCTGGCTTATTCACAGCTCACTAATCATAGAAGAAATGGGTGGCTGTCCCAGAAATGGTCAATAGGTGGCAGCAAATACAATCTACTGTAATCTAACATTCCTAGGCATATAATCACTCACTGCACCATGTCTTAATAGTGAGATGAATCCAGAACACACTGCTTAAATAAAATGTTTACCTTTCTGTAAATCTCTGTATTAAAGTCTGTCTATGGGAGCATGCCAAGTGTCAGACATATTTAATATTTATTTAAGCTGAGAATTGTTAATGGAGAGAGTTGCCCTCGCAGTATATATGAAATTAAATCAACTTTGGGGGTTTCAGGCATGAGGTTAAGGTTAAAAAGTCTGAGATCTGCTAGTAAGTGACCTGTTATGAGGATAGGTTACATTCTGATTGTAGAGGATTGTCTATGGCAGTATAGGTTTCCTGACGCAGCATTTGGAAGCTGTTTATCACCGCGAATCATGTCAGGTTTTTTTTTAAATCTTTAGGAATCAAGAAAAAAACTATTAACAGGGAAAAACTTTGGTTCCAGAGATGTGACAAAATAATCACTTCAAAAAGAATTTGGCTGGTGAAATAGTCGTATTGTTATTACAATTAATTAAACAGGGTAAAATAATCAAGCAAAAATATAAATGTATTAAACATACACAGAGATATATATAATATATAACAAAAAAGAAAATACCACAAGACGTATAGACAGAAAATCAGACACAAGGTAATCAATGACACAACACGTGAGCCTTACGCTTAAACACAGACAAGCAATTTGAGATCACATGCTAAGTTCTCTATGTATCAATGGATAAGGTACACACAGGAGAAACAGACATTCTGATACAATTTTGTTTAGTGTCTTAGAAAGCACATTATTTCTATTCTTAGTTATATTGCTATATTCAGGGCTGCACATAAGTAGTATGCTGGTACGCATAATGGACTAAATACGATCCACGTGTACCTTTATTATCCTTACTAAGCGCATCTGCGTACTACACAGAGAGGAGAGAGATGCATGCAGCTTTCCCCCTCCTCCCCGATGTGTGAGGAAGCCATGTTTATGTTGTGATTTGAAGGCGAGCACTCACTAGTGACACCTGGTGGCTGAAGTTGATATTGCAGATTGAGTTGAGATTAAACACCATCTCCTTGTACTCACCTGAGTAGCTCACTAAACAAGTTGTGTGCGCCCCTGACTTATAGTGCTATCTGTGTGTCAGAGAGGGCAGTGAATAGGACACATGGAGAAGTCAGAGAATAGACCGGATAGTGTTACCTCCCTGAGGACTGTACATACACTTACTGTGAATAAGAGACGATGTAAATCACTATTACCCTGACATTTATTGTTTGTTCATCTTTCAGGATCTGCAACGCCGACCAGCGGACCTGTGAGTATTACTCAATGTTATAACCCCAGTGACCAGGTTCCTGAATAGAGTATTACAGAGCAGAGGGAGGGGGAGAGTTGGGGAGAAAGGGTTTTGGAATTTACTGGTCGGGCTGTCCAATGAGATAACAGAGCAGAGAAAGGGGAAGAGTTTGGGTGAGGACCAGTATCAGAAAATCAGCAGCAAGTCATGGCAGACCTGGAGTGGAACTGTTTTTGTTTGGGAAGCAGTGGAAGCATTGATGTTAGGGGTACACCATTGGGTACTGAGACTTTTGGACCTTGGGGTAGAAAGGTAAGTATCTCAGTAGTGATAGGCAGATTGCCAGTATGGTGGGTGACACATTTCACATATTACACACATAATGACCATTGTCTATAACTCTTCTACCTTCACAGGACATCACCTATGCGGCTGTGAAATGCAAAAAAAAGTAAAGAAGACACCTCTGACCTCCGTCTATAATGACCACATCACATCATCTTAGTATTATAGAAAGACTGGATTATTATTTTCTATAAGAAATAAACATATCATTGTGTCACTGTGTGTGTATTTATTGTAGTGTGTAATGTTCTCCAATCCCACAAAGATTTCCAGGTTATTCCAACCATTCACATCGATCTATGAACCCATCAGAGCCCACGTTCTCTCATCTCCACCACACAGGAGACGTTCTCATCACATTAATAACGTACAGAGATGTATTTGGTGTGTGAGAGGAGAATGGAAACAAGTAAAGCTAGCCATACACGTGTCGGATTCCATGTCCAATCGATTCATCATCCGATCGATTCCGGCGATTCTGCCGGGAATCGCAGGTGTGATCAATCGGCCAATTAAGAGTATCCATCGCAGCATACCACCTTGTCCAAGCGGATTCCGGCACGATTCCGTGTGCGATTCCACCTCCGATTCCACCTCACAAATGGCAACTCCCCCTGATCCGGGCAGAATCGGATGAGAAAGACCAACATGTTGGTTCTCCGTCGGATCCGATTCTGGGCCCCTGAACGATCGGACCTGATCCCCACAGGTCCCGTTATGTGTTCTACAAAAGATCTCCCTCTGCTGGACATTAGCAGTAATTCACCTACCTAGTCAGGTCTGGCTCCTTCCAGTTGTATTTAAGGAAGCCTCAGGCAACAGGAAGTTGCCTGAGCAAGGTCTTCTATGTCTTCGCTCCCAGGTTCCTGTGCATGTTATACCTATTCTCTGAATCGCTGGCTTATGACCTGTTTTTTTTTAATAATCTTTATTAACACTTTTATAACAAATATTACATATTGTAGAACATATAACATGTTTAAGAACACATTTAATATTAACACCGCACCTTTATTGTTGATTTCTTAATGCCTATTACTGTAAGCCTTTTATGTTGCATGAAACTCCTCATCCAATTTATAAGAATTTATTACGAATTCAAATGATAATTGCAGTGACGTCTGTTGTACCAACACATTGGTGCTCAGCCAATTCACCAACACTTCATGCATCGGAACTTGAGCTGGACTTGATGTCTCATATAGAAAAGACTCGTACTATACAGAGGACTTCCACAGAGGGTGACACAGTTATTTTGAGAATCTGGTTTATCTGGTAATTTTTTTATACTACATGGGCCTCTCATGAAACCACACCAAGTGTCACAGATCGCCGCGTCACCCAGCGATCTGCAACCACAGATGTGCCATCCACCAGTTCGGCTGCTTCACATCCCAAACCTCAGAGGACCAGGACCTTTCGAAGATCAGCTCCCTCTGCTGGTGGAAGTGATGCTGGCACATGATGTACTCCTGTTTCCTCTCCTGGCTGATACCTATTATCACTCACCTGGAGCCCTGTGCAATCAGACCACCTGACCTGTGTATATAAGGAAGTCTGAGGAAACAAGGCGTTGAACGTGAACAAAGAGTGCTTTATGTCTCTGATCCACAGGTTCTGCTTATCCTACTTGCTTATCGTTACCGACCCCTGGACCGTCTTTCAACCACTCTATTTGCCGCCTGCCCTGTCTACCACCTGTCTCATGGTAGAAGGTTGTTTTCACCCATAACACCAAGGGAGCAATGTGCCTTTTGGGCTCTGCATCCAGAAAGCATTCACAGCGCGTCACTTTATCCACATTTTGCTATGTTACTAGTGATGGGCGATACAATTGCAATGCAAAATTTCAAGATAAAGTTTTGACTTTTTCTAAATTATACTGAAATTTAGACTTTATAATAACAATAATGATTTTTCACTCACTGTCAGAAGGAATGGTAATATTGTCACTCACTGTTAGAAGGAATTGCATTGTTGTCACTCACTGTCAGAAGAAATGTAAATATTGTCATTCAGTGTCAGAAGGAATCGCAATATTTTCACTCACTGTCAGAAGGAATGGCAATGTTTTCACTCACTTTTAAGGCTGCCATACACGGCACAGATTCGTGCCGGATTCCGGCGCGATGGATTCCGGGCGCGTGCACGCGGATCTATCGTGCCGGAATCCCCTGCAGCCCACCTTGCCCGTCCGATCGCGTCCAATGGATCGGGGGCACAGAATCGGATCCGAGGAAGAACCAACCTGTTGGTCTTTTCGGGTCCGATTCTGCTCTGATCAGGGGGCGTTGCGGTCAGGAAGGCGATCCATCGGACACGGATCCGGCCGTACAAGGTGGGCTGCCACGATCGGATTCCCTAATTGGCTGATCGTTCTCATCTGTGGATGCCGGCGGAATCGCCGGAATCCATCGGGTGCTGAATCGATCAGCCAGGGAATCCGTGCCGTGTATGGCTAGCTTTAGAAGGAATAGCAATGTGGTCACTCACTCAGTGCCCACTTATAGGCAGCTTACTTTTACTGTATGATGTCACGTCTGTCTTCCCTTCACGAGGAGTGGAGGGGGTGGAGCTGCCAGACGGCAGTGACAGTAAATTCTGCTGCACGCCCACCCAGGCGGGGAAGGTGTTGGAGGACAAGGAGGAGGAGCCAGACAGGAGGGGCTAGAGAGACAAATATGGCCGACCTCTGAGTGATAAGTAGAGATGGTGGTTTTCGGAAACTTGCTGCAGATGTAGAGAAGGCTCTGGGGTATACTACAAAAAGAAAGTACTGCTCTAGCACAAATAGTTTTTCAAAAATTTGGTTCAAAGTCAAAAGCAAGTAAAAATTGCTAGATCAAAACATTTTCCTCCACAAACCTTCTCTACCTCTCCAGCAGATTTTTGAGGATACCATGTTCAGGGGATTTGCAATCAGCTAGCAGCATAGACATTTACATGCAAGTTTTTCATACATATGACAGTTTCAAATCATTTCCGCATGTGAATATTTCAAATAACATTTGCCGATATTCACAAGCAACACTGCGGCATGGCAAGTCGAACTTTCAATTTCATTCAGCAGTTGGTGGATTTTTTACTTTTTCCAGGAAAAGTCGAAATGTTACCTTAAACATTCACATAATTTTACAACCATCCCTACTGCCCATGTCCTGCACTCATCTCTAATATAGCTCCCTCCTTGTTACAGGAAGACCTTTACACAAAGATGGTGGGGCTTTCAAAAAATCTATCTTTTTACATAACCATTTCCTGTGTTTTATTTTTAGTTTGGTCTTTTACTATTTTACAAACAAACTGGAAAACCAAAAACTTCTTTAGGTCGCCAGTCTCTCCCCCCTCACTGATTATTACATGTGACACTGCGAAGATGGTCCTGTTCACTGCTCTAACAGTTATCTGTAAGTATCTACCTACCCAGCAATCTATCTATCTATCTATCTATCTATCTATCTATCTATCTATCTAT
>CM070043.1:49676744-49689955 GCA_036250615.1 Ptychadena robeensis | reverse complement strand
CCACAGACCATAGGGCACCACCCCAGCAGGGGTTTGGAGTTCTGCTTTTGAAGCCATCCCGGGTGAAGAAGTGACACCTCTATGACACTTCTAAAACCTGATTTCTCCTTTCCTATTTACACATGAAAAGGGCCTTAGTGGCAGGGACATATATCTCATATTCCTACCGATTTGATACAACTATGATATTAAACACACACAGATTCGATACAACTATGATTAACACAGGGAGGCTGGCCGACCTCACGGTTCATCCGTGACACTTCTGATCAGTAGATCAGCCCCCCCTGGCCGCCCAAAGTGCTGGCGCTGACCTGGGTTCTAACTGATTAGGAGCATCTCTGGGCATAATATGGTTGTCAGATTGGCATGACTGCTAGATAAGGGCCCCATACCTATGCAGCCGCCCGTCCGAGAGGTAGGTGTGCCCGCCCACTCCTGGCACTTTGGCGCCAACCCTGACCCAGATTCCAAAACGTTTGTAGTGTAGACTTGGAGTCACCCGGCAGTCACCAGCTGCTCTTGTGGGTTGGGCACCTCAGACTTTACCTGGTTCTTTAAGCTTTGTAGCCCATTGCTAGTGCCGCAACCAGATCATGCACAAAGTTCAGAAATAAGAGAAAGTCACATTGATAGTACAGTTCTTGGGAAAAGTTTCAAATAGTCCAGTATATTTACACAGCAGGAATGTATACAATGCTGAGGCTTAATCCAGGGAGACGGATGCTGATAGATGTGAGGGAGAAATGATCAGTCTATAACTTCCAGGCTGGTATAAGTAGAGGAGTCGCCAATCTCAACCCCTAGAACTTCAGGAAAGTGCACTCACATAGTGTAGATGGTATCTGCAGACCTGATGCAAGAGACCCATTCCCACAGGGATACATTGAAGAGGCACAGAGCCCTGACTGTACACAGGCAGTTCTTAACCGAGTGCCCTTGCACCCTGACTCACTGCAAAATATCTCTGAAAAGGCGGTGGGTAATGGATTAAGACTCTGTGACTCACCAGCACTCCTCTAGAGATGATCTTCTCTCTCCCCGGGGCTGATAGGTGGGTGAGGTAGGTTGATGGATTAAGACTATTTTCACCCAGGTAAGTTTTGGTGGGGACCCACTTTGCACTTTTATCTGCACTTCTGGTGCCGGCAGGATGGTCCAAGGGAGATGGCTGCCCAGATTGAGCACCCCCTCTGACAGCCCCTGATAAGCATCTCTTGTCACTGCTGGAGAGCACTCCTTGAGGGCTGAGTGCTGGTGAGTCACAGACATATGGACTCTGTGACACACCAGCACTCCACTAAAGATGATCTTCTCTCTCTCCGGGGCTGAAAGGTGGGTGCGGTGGGTTTATGGATTAAGACTATTTTCACCCAGGTAAGTTTTGGTGGGGAGGTTATGCCCCACTTTGCACTATTATCTGCACACTGCTGGCAGGGGTGGTCCAAGGGAGATCGGTGCCCTGGGCGAGCACCCCCTCTCATGCTCCCCCGATAATCATCTCTTGTCACTGCTGGGTAGCACTCCTAGGGGTGGGTGCTGGTCAGTCACAGATTTATGTTACTCACCAGCACTCCTCTAGAGATGACCTTCTCCCTCCACCGGGCTGATAGGGATGTTGGGATGTTGCCCATGCCTAGAACCACCACTGGGTGCTGATAATGCATGGTGGGTAAGCGATAGGTTCTCTAGGGAGGAACTTCTCTCTCCCCGGGGCTGATAGGTGGGTTTATGGATTAAGACTATGGATTAAGACCCAGGTAAGTTTTGGTGGGGAGGTTATGCCCCACTTTGCCCTATTATCTGTACTTCTGGTGGCGGCAGGAGTGATCCAAGGAGGATCGCTGCCCTAAGTGAACACCCCCTCTGACACCCCCCGATAAGCATCTCTTGTCACTGCTGGAGAGCACTCCTGGGGGTGGGTGCTGGTCAGTCACAAATGTATGTAACTCACCAGCACTCCTCTAGTGATGAACTTCTCTCTCCCTGGGGCTGAAAGGTGGGTGTGCTTTGGGGGGGGGGGCATGTTGTCCATGCCTAGAACCGCCACTGGGTGCCGATAATGCAAGGTGGGTAAGCGATCAGTCTGCTTTAAAAAAAGTCTAGTGCTTTTCCCTCTGAATGGACTTTCCCCAGCCGCAGTTTTAATTTAGTTCTGCTAACGCAACGGAATATTTTGAGATAATGAGCCTCGGTTTTGTGAACCGTTCCAAATACTTTTTAGAGCTCAAGAAGATGATTCAGTCTGGAACATCGGAGAGAGATTCAGGGCCAGAACATCAGTCGAAATGATTAAGGCGTAAATCAGTGGCTTGAAGAAGACGTGGACCCCGAAGAGAAGGAGGGCTTCACCTCCGTACCTGGCTGTGGAAGCCATTACACTGAGCTCCTCACCCCGCCAGCCTCATGTAATAACTCTTTGGTTTGAAAATCCCTGCTTGTCGGCGTGCTAGCAGCGTGGGGATAATGGAGTGCGATAGGAGTCAGGACAGACTTGGCGAGTTGTCAGGCGGGGCCGGACAAGGCCGCGTTGGCAGACCCACCAGAACTTAATCACCAAGTGTTACCGTATGGCTTTCTAGTGGAGATGGTTTTTATTGCGCTCTCTACTAGGAAGTTAATGGAGCGCATCCATCACAAAGGCCGGTCGTGTCTGAGCTTTTCCTGATGTAAAATCATTTCTCTTCTAGACGTAGCTCCAAGCACATAACAATCTGACAGCAGATCCGGAACGCCTGACAGATTCCTGCGGGTGAAACTCTGTGCGAAAGGTCCAGGATAGCAGAAAAACATCCAGATCCCAACATTGACGTCTATATACGGTCTATGTAGATATCTCAGGTGGCTCCAAAGCATCACATTGTATTCTGTTGTCACCTATCTTCATCAGACCTCATGTCATGTCCATGCGGGAGCCCCCCACTGCCGCCATCATAACTGCTTGTCGTTCTTCATTACAACAGACAGAATATTTTCCAGATGACTCCTCTCTGGGTCTGTCTTGGGATGTTACAGACCCCACAGAAACCTATTCCACTGAATAATTCATTTCAGATTTATTTCCAACATATCTCCGCTAACGAGAATCAGATCCTCAGCAGTGAACTTAATTAGGAGGTATTTACTCATGAACGGACAGACAGAGGCAAGGCCACCAGGAACTGTGAACACCAAGGTTCTTAGAAAGATGAAAGACAGATACAAAGACCAGAGACAGATGATAGATAGATAGATAGATAGATAGATAGATAGATAGATAGATAGATAGATAGATAGATAGATAGATAGATAGATAGATAGATAGATAGATAGATAGATAGATAGATAGATAGATAGATAGATAGATAGATAGATAGATAGATAGATAGATAGATAGATAGATAGATAGATAGATAGATAGATAGATAGATAGATAGATAGATAGATAGATAGATAGATAGATAGATATATTATATGATCTTGTTGCTGGGCAAAGCAGGTGCCTGGTGAGTCATTGTTATGTGTTTGTAAAGGTCAAGGAACATGCCAGAATATTCTAGCTGATGTAACAATGACATGCCATCTGGGAATGACCAGCCTAGGACAGAGGTATTATAAGGCCAAGTTTAGGGAGGAGCTAGGTCTTTGCCAGGAGGAGAGTGCTGAGTCAGCAGAGATGTGAGTAAAGACATCTCCCTTGTTCCCCAGCTGGGCGCAAGGGCAACCCTAGCCTAAAGAGTGTCACTGAGTTGGAGGAGGGCTAGGCGAGAGATTGAAGTAATTGGCTGGCATGGTGATGGCATGACTGTGAAGCTGTACCGATGTGTCACCAATAAACGTGTACCGTATCTTACACCAAAAGTCATTGTGTGTTGGACCTTTTATTGGGATGTGTGCAACGACCTGTGATTGGGACACTGACCCTGCCATTGGAGAGAGTGATTGTGGTGAATCCTGGTCCCCATCTAAAGTGTTACGCCTCGAATCTCGTCCAATTGACAGGTGCTGCGCAGTCATGTCATTGTGAATGGGACATCAATCGTGTGCCCATCTATACGTGTATTGGCACCTAAACACAGACTCTTCGTACACCAGGCTGGAGGGGGCCACCAAAATCGGCAAACTGGCCACCATTTTTATGAAGACTTTTTTACATGAATTCGATTTGAGTTTTTATATTGTTCAAATTAAAATTTTAAATAAACTACAAACACAAAAATTCTCTCTCTCTATATAACAAAACATATCTCCACCTCAAACATGATACGTTCAGGATGTAGAAAGCACCCTCAAGACTCATCTAAACCAAACCGCCTTGCGGATAGGATAATATCCTTTTTCGTTTTGGCAAGCCGGAAACTTCGAGGGGCTTTTGTTTAAAATTAAACCGACAGAACTTAATAAAGCCGAGTTTATTTGTACAGCTAAGGAGTTAGTCACTCTAGTACGAGTTCAATAACAAACCCGGGAGGTTTCATTATTTGCAGTAGAAAGTGACTCCGGCCAGGGAGGACGGGACAAGCCTGCGGTTCAGCCGAGTTTGGCAGAGCAGGTGCTAACCCCATTGTGAAGGCAGCTCAAAGCCCCTAAATACAGTTCCCTCCATGCTGCAGTTCTAGGTGATCCCATCTCATATATAACTCCAGATGTTGAAACTGATATTAAAATCTAGCTGGAAGGCCACCTACACTAGGCTTAGGTCAAGGCATTTAAAGGGAACGTATGTCCTACGAAAACTTTGTGGGACACATGAATTTACTTGTCCTCATTATACATGAACTGTAAGGTTCTTGTAGAATAGAATGGAGACCTTTATTATATTTCATCCAAAAGGGTCCAAGAGTAATGCTGGGGCCAAACGCTACAATGAGTACGTTGGCCAACCCAATACCTGTCGGAGGCCTTTATTATATCTCATCCAGAGGGTCCAAAAGCTATTCTGTAGACAAGTGCTACAATGAGGACGTTGGCCAACCCAATCACCACTTAAACTCTTCAAGTTGTGAAGTTTTTATGGTAAATTCTTCTGTAGTGACAGGGGCCTACAGAAGAGGGGTAGTGTCCCTTTTAAGATTCTGGACCATGATGCCTTTGGGCTTCCAGCAGATATAAGGGAGGGGACTGCCCCCAGGGTGGTTCTCGGTGGGAAAGGTTCTGAAGGAGTTGGAGCAACTGGGCACGCTATCCACTTTGAGGCCTACTACCCACAACCAGTTACGTGGAACAGCTGCTGTTTCCACCACCCACACGTGACAAGTTTCCAGTGGGATGGACGTCGGCCTCTGCTTCCTAGAATAGACCAGAGTGCCTGTGGGGATATTGCCCATGTAAAAGTCATGCTGGCCAGCCACATCCGTTGCTGGACCACGCAGGTACTGCCCATGGCTGGCTTTGTTCCTCCTGGCCACCCGTGGGGGCATTTGGGTTTCCCTAAGAAAGGGGGTCACCTAGAGCAGGGACTCTTGTCGTTGCTGTAGAGTTCTTTATTGCTTGGCCAATTCCGGGACCCTGTTGGGCCTCGACGTAGAAATAAAGTTATTTGATCATAAGCCGCCACTTGTCATTGGTTGATTCCTGAACCTTTACACTTCCAGAAGAGCATGTGTGAGGTCAGGTACTGATTTTTAAGGCTGGGCTCACAGTCTAGGCTCTAATTTATCAGGAAGATATTCCATAGGCAATAAGGGTGGCACCATGCTTGGGGTATGGCATCTAGGCCTCTACACATCGGAGTATTGTCGAATCACAGAGTCAGTAAGTGTGTGGCTCGCCAATACAGTGATGAGAGGTGCTCACTAGTGGGGCGCCAGAGGGGGTGCTAGTCCAGGGCACTGATCTGCCTAGGACTGCCCCTGTCTATAGGGGTCTGCTCAGGACAGGAAAGTCAAGTTTCTCAACACCAATCTTACTCATCTATGCCTTTCTGGACTTTTTTTTGTCCACTGGCGAAAAGCCATGTTGGAAAAGGAAGGAGGTATTCCCAAACTGTTCTCATAATAAGGAGTATGAAATTGTCAAAAAGGGTTGGTATCCTAAAGCATTCAGAGTTCTTTCAATTTGAAACAATGGGCCAAGCCCAACCACATGTCTTTGTTTTTTTATCTGGCCATTTTGTTGTAATACCACTTTAGCATTGACCTGGGAGTCACCAGACAAGTTTGCTGACCTGGATGGGAAGTCAGTCAATCACATCTCAAGGAACCCCTACCAATCACTGAAGGGACCCTGGGTGGGAAGTCAGTCAATCACAGCTCAAGGAACCCTACCAAACTCTAAAGGCGCCTGGATGGGAAGTTAATCACAGCTCAAGGAACCCTTACCAAACTCTGAAGGAACCCTCAATGGGAAGTCAGTCAATCACAGCTCAAGTAACTTCTGCCAATATATGAAGGAACCTGGATGGGAATGTATAGAAGAGTTAAGACAGCTTTATAAGATGGGTTCCAGGAAGTCTATAATGTTTTTCAGACACTGTTTTACAGTTCAGTCACCGCCATCTGTGATGCCAGTGGAGGGGAGACAAAGGAAAGGCAATCAAACCTCAAGGAACCCCTACCAATGTCTAAAGGAACCCTGGATGGAAAGTCAGTTAATCACAGCTCAAGGAACCCCTACAAATCTCTGAAGGAACCCTGGATGGAAAGTCAGTCAATCACAGCTCAAGAAAGCCTTACCAATCTCTGAAGGAACCCTGGATTGGAAGTGAGTCAATCACAGCTCAAGGAACCCCTAAAAATCTATAAAAGAACACTGGATGGGAAGTCAGTCAATCATAGCTCAAGGAACCCCTACCAATCTCTGACGGAACCCTGAATGGGAAGTGAGTCTATTGCAGCTCAAGGAACATCTACCGATCTCTGAAGGAACCCTGGATGAGAAGTCAGTCAATCACAGCTCAAGGAACCTCTTGCCAGTCTCTGAAGGAACCTGAATGTGGATGTATAAAATAGTTAAGACAGCTTCATAAGTTGGATTCCAGGATGTCTATAATGTTTTTCAGACACGGCGTCCAATTTCGACTCAAGTTTGTTCTGCTTGACCTACATAGACAAGTCTCCATGTGATACTCTGATCATATTATAGTGTGCACTTCATAATGTATTTTCTGAAGCAGAATATCTTTTATGTGGTGTGAGTTTCTATCCAGTCCAATTAGCTGAGACTAATAGTGAACTGTAGAGACAGTTGGATGAATGACCTCATACCTGGAAGAATTGTTTTTCTATGAGACCTCCTTGCCAAACCAAACAGAGCCAGGCCAATGCTTTATAGGTTTGCCACATCTACGGGATGTCCTAAATTTCCGATCTTCGAAGCCGGGGCGAAAAAGGTCCCAGACGACATAAAACATTCAACGTCGCCCTAAAAATCCCAGCCGCTCTGTGAAGTGAATCATCAAAGACTTCGCACCTGGGCCTACTAACAATGGAACATCTCTCCAAGGTGACCCACCTTCTGTGGGGCTGTCAACGGGGGAACCAATAAAAGTGGTTTCAAGGGGAAACTCAGAATCTTTCAAGGGGAAACTCAGAATCTTTCAAGGGGAAACTCAGGAACTTTCAAGGGGAAACTCAGGAACTTTCAAGGGAAAACTTAGACCTTTGCTTGGAATGGGATATTTAAAGATCAGCCCCGGAGTTATATAGGAAGAGGAACAAAGGAACAAGTCCGAGAGTGTTAGCACAGCATGCTATCATATTTTAATAGCTACATGATATTAATACTGGCATGTGCACATTTTTTGTGAACATGGACACCAGTAAGGTGACCTTTGTACGGTGTTTATATTACATTTTATGTATTTTCATGATTCGGATAATAGTGTTGGTTTACTTCTATCAGCAGAAACCGTATCTTGCTGGCTGTGTTTCTCAGCCCGAGCCGCCCCTGTCAGACACAAAGACTCCTCTCCCCTCTCCCCCTGTAATCATGGATATATATTATGGGGAGAAGTAATAAGATCCCTAACTGACAGCAGTTTGCATCTGCTTAATTCATTATCTGTGAAATCCGCGACAGCAAGGCGTCCATCTTGAATAATTCCCCCTATCATCTGTACTTTGTTTTTTTTGGCAGAAGAATACCTAAAGTTGAACTCTGTTCTTCCCATTGGTCTTTCAAGGTTGTGCAGGCTCCTCTCCTGTACTGAAATAGGTCACTTGGACTTTGGTAGAGCTCACCTCATTTTCATGGCTGGACGACATCAACCATCCTCTAACCATGTCCTCTCAAGCTTTACTTTCCTTTGGCCTTGTCACAGATCCCAACAGGGCTAGAGGATCTGTGTCTATTGCATCCAGTTCGGAAAACCATCCTTGACTGGATGCTTATGGTTCTGCGTTTCCTATCAGCTACTCCTCCCTCCTGCCCTTTATAAGGAAGTTTCAGGTGACAGCAGATCGTCTGATCTTTGGGTCTTATATGTGTTTGCTACCAGACTTGTTACCTGCCTGACTTTCCGGTTCCTGACCCTCTGCTTGTTCCTCAGACTACTCTTACTCATTGATCCTCTGCACTTCATCCTGGTACCTCTCCTGATTCCCCGGATTCTCACTCTCGGCTTGTTCATCGGACTACTCTTACTCCTTGATCCTCAGCACTTCATCCTGGTACCTCTCCTGATTCCCCGGCTTCTGACTCTCTGCTTGTTCCTCGGACTACTCTTACTCCTTGATCCTCTGCACTTCATACTGGTACCTCTCCTGATTCCCAGGCTTCTGACTCTCTGCTTGTTTATCGGACTACTCTTACTCTTTGATCCTCTGCACTTCATCCTGGTACCTCTCCTGATTCCCCGGATTCTGACTCTCAGCTTGTTCCTCGGACTACTCGTACTCCTTAATCCTCAGCACTTCATCCTGGTACCTCTCCTGATTCCCCGGATTCTGACTCTCTGCTTGTTCCTCGGACTACTCTTACTCCTTAATCCTCAGCACTTCATCCTGGTACCTCTCCTGATTCCCCGGCTCCTGACTCTCGGCTTCTTCATCGGACTTCTTTTACTCCTAACGCTTGGCACTACGTATTGGTTGTCCCTTCAGCCGGCATCATGCACAGGTGCTTTCTGGGAGCTACAACCTGGGGATTACCTGCAACCAAATCCTACCCCCCTTGCGGGGAGTTCTGGTGAATACCAGGTGGTCCCTTAGGCTTTGCGCCCTGGATTGCACCCCTGCCAACCGTGCCAGTTGGTCCAGTGGGTCCACACCTGTGAATCACCGATGTCACCCGCCGTAACAGGCCTTCCCCTTTATACATTGGATCTTGGTTCTCTCAACAATAGAAACTAACTTACAGGGGCATTTCTTAAGGTGGTCTGCATACAGATACTGCTTGCTAAGTAATGTACATCCCTTAGCCAACTCACTGCAACTCTATGGCTGAAGGCCTTGATAATGTGGGTCTCTTAACCTGGACATAAACATTACATTGTATCTCCATTTTTTCAATCAGGTGGATGATTTAGGTCCTTCAACATAGACATACAGATTTTGGTTCTTTCAATCATGGAGATTCAGAAACACATGGACATTTCTTAAGGTGGTCTACATACAAATACTGCTTGCATAGTGATGTACACCCCTCATCCAACTCACTACAACTTTATGGCCAAAAGAATGAATGATTTAGGTCCCTTAACCTTCTGAGCGTTCTCCCCGAATTAACTCGGGCTGAGTTTCATGCATCATGAAACTCAGCCCCAGTTAGCCGGAGGAGCGCCCGAAGTCTCGCCGTCTTCTGACCGGTGACGCGAAGGGGGTGGGGGTAGGCGGCGCCATAGACCTCCATGTAAATGGAGGGGCGTCGCCTTTCGTCAGCATAAGTCCGGCGTCTCCAGTGACGCCGGGCTCATGTTTACTACCCTGAGCTGAGCTGGCAATCGCGGCAGAGCACATTGTGCTCCGCCGCGATTGCCCGTGGCACGGTTATAAAAAAAACGTGCCACATGGCAAACGCTCAGAGGGTTAACCTGGCCATACACATGTCAACATGTCTTTTCCAGTCTACAATCTATAACACCTTCATGTTAAAATGATCAAACTAAGCAAATGCTCCAATAACAGGAGTTAAGGTCACAAAAGTTACTAAATATGACCTATAAGGTTCAGTTAAAGTTACCCCAGTAAAGTGGGGGAAAGGGACTGCTTTTGGCTCTGGCCTAGCAGTCCCTCTAATATGGGGAACCCTCTTTGGAGGGATCCCATTTGAGGGAATCTTCTCCAGAGGTTCCCAACCATCTCTGGTACTGAGACTGGGCTATGGCCGTGGTCAAACAAGGAATGGTAATTTGAAGGCCCAGTAGCTTTGTGTGCTTGGCCCACTGGTCCCCCTACCAGGGTACGAGTCCTTAGCCTCTTTAGAGGCACAACAGTACCACACTGGGTGTTAAATTCACACTTGTGTGTTCTTCACGTGCTGAGGGCTTGATTATGGAAACCTTCAAACCATAAGGAAACTAGAAAAGGTCCTCCTGACTATTCCCTATGTAGCAAGGAGGGAACTTTTGGAACTAAATGTTTGGAACTAAAAGTAAACTGACATGGAATGTATACCGAGGACAAGGCCCATGTAAGTGATGAGTCACGTAGGTGGAGGGCGGTGGGAAGTCCGGGTGGGTGGCAGGGATTATGCTTTTATATAGATGAATTGTTCTGTATTACAGATGCAGCCGCACACTTAGGATATGAATGATGATGGTCTGGATGGAATCTATGAAGCCTCACACAAAGCCGGGGCGTGCAGTAACTTGCGCTCAGCGTTTGTCCAATGACAGACATAGCTGTGAATTCCAGTGATAAGTATAGCGGAGGCTGTGTAATTCCAGCCACTTAGAATTGGATCAATCTAGGAAGCAGCCTCGGGTCTGAGTGAAGGGGGGGGGGGGGGTTGTATACTTATTCTTTTCCATTCAAGAAATTTTCTATTCAATTCCTGTCCTGTAGACCTAACAGAAAAGAACATCTTTGTCAATGTTGGTTGGACCCCCAGTTGACCCATTAAAGGATTTAATTTGTAAAGTGAGGCGATCCATCCAAAGTGATGATGGGTTCAAGTTCTCAATCGCAGTGGACTCACAAATATAAGATGAATAATGTGGTTTCATTCAAATATAGTTCAGTGGTTACAGAAGATCTCACAATACCTCACACAATAATGTAATATACGTATATATGAGGTATTGCTAATCAAGGCACATTAAAACTTAGCTTTGATTATTATTATTATTATTATCATTTATTTATATAGCGCCAACATATTACGCAGCGCTACCGTAAATACGAGCGCAGGCGTGATACCAGAGCGGCTGCTCAACACTAACCAATTGCCGCCACACTATTATCCCCACCTCACTATACGCCACTGTATTCTCTCCGATTTTACTGACACATAGTTGCCCATTCTTCATGAATACTAGCATTCAGTCTTGGTGCCTCCTCTACCCATAACAGAAGCCTTGCATTGCTGAACAATCATTTGCCAACCCCGGATGCATAGGTACGGTGGTTAAAATGTTGAAAACTTTCATGGGAATACAGTGATTCAGTCTGCGAATATTTTCGCGAAAATTTGAAGTCCTTAAGTCCTACATTAATGACAGACTACTTGCAGTTTCCGTTTGTCCCCTTAAATGACCTATTAATCTGGCTAAATATGAAAATCACAGTTTTTCGGGCCGTCTGACACACTCCCAGAAACTTGTACTGGATGCTTTGAAGTCTCTGTCTTCCTCTGGGCGACTCTAGGGACTGTCATTGTTGATGGCTCTTCCCGTCTCACTCATACTTATTAAGATGCCAGGGATGCAAATGACTGCCGGAAGCCGCCTCGCGAACAACGTGGCACTCTTACAAGTGTAAACTGTACAGGCTGGATTCTTCCATTAGACGCCAACATGTCAGATCAGGCACTTCTCATGACCAGGACCATCTCTACCTCCCTCCTGGGCCGATTGCTGGGATTCATATACTAGAATCTTTCACTTTCTTATGTGTTTTGAAGAAGCGGTTTTCCGGATGACACGGACATAGTATATCTCTACAAGTCTCTGCATGGTGGAAGGGTGGGTAAACTACCTAGGTGTCTCTAGGCCAGGTGCTGTCCCCATTAGGTTCGGCCAGGAAGTGGAGGTGGCAGTCCAGAGGAAGCAGGTCTTTATGAGACATCAGCAACTGGGGCTAGAGAGCTGTCTTCAGGCTTGCCTTACGACTCCTCATATAACCGGCGTGCATGCAGACCAGTGGACATAATATCATCACTTTTTTGACCAGACCAGTTGCTTGCCATACATGCCAGGCTGGTATCATGCCCATATACTATTGCTTTAATATCTGTCCTGTGAGCGCGAATCGTCGCTGGGCTTTTCCATCCATCGTCTCCAGTGGCAATGCAAGTACCATTATAACCCTTCTACTAAAAGAGGAATGTCGTGTTAGTCACCCTACCCACAGTTGGTGGTAGTCCATCAGGCCCCAGGAAGGGGGAGTGGATATAGCCCAGAACCAGATGGGAGGGGTATAACAGAGTTCGACTCTGTGAACCGCAGCAACCCAGCATACAGCTGCTTGGCTACGAGACATGCCCTCCACAGTTCACTC
Source organism: Ptychadena robeensis (assembly GCA_036250615.1). Classification (NCBI taxonomy): domain Eukaryota; kingdom Metazoa; phylum Chordata; class Amphibia; order Anura; family Ptychadenidae; genus Ptychadena; species Ptychadena robeensis. The sequence continues at coordinate 49,677,380 of CM070043.1, read as the reverse complement.
ATTCATAGGCGTTGCCAGGCAGCCGGGGGACTAAATAGCCAGCACTTAACTCTATAAGTAACCCAGTTCTTCCCGAGTCCCCGCTGGGCCACCAACCCAGAGTACCTACACCACCATGTGGAGTCTCCGTGTTTCCAGGTCCCAACTGGTGGCACACCCTGCAACCTTCTGGTGGGCCAGCCGGGCGTTGTTGCCGACAGTATCATGGGTCCAGCCCTTGGCAATGAGGGTCAGTTCCTCGTTAACTGAAGAAGGCCTACCCTGGAGTTTAAGGGACAGTCCCATTGAAGATGAACCTATGAGCTATGACGTGCCTGTTTTACACAAAGCCCATGGTGTCCACTGCACCAATCACACATGGCGTGACCCGAATCTTTTTCGATTCTTTCATTTTTTTGTTTCTCTTCATTGATAGTAGAGATGGGCGAAGTTTTCACTTGCTAACTTATTGTAGCGTTTGCAACCCTCTGAAAATGGTATCAACACCAAACTTGCTGGAGATTAGAGAATGGTTGGGAAACTTGCTCTTGCACATGTAGTTTTTTTTTTGCATAAATTAAGTTTCAATTAAAGTCGAACTCCATTTTCGAAATGTTGAGCTTGACTTTGAACTTAATTATGGTGCAAAAACTATTT
>CM070043.1:49631216-49641610 GCA_036250615.1 Ptychadena robeensis | reverse complement strand
CATGGTATGATGAGTCTGGTGTGGAGGATCTCCAGTGTCCTGTACAAAACCCTGACCTCACCCTACTGAGGACCTTCTCTGTCCCACCATGACTGTCCCCTGTGCCCACATCCAGCTCCATACAGAAAACCTATTAGATTGTAAGCCCGTCCGGGCAGGGTCCTCTACTCCTCCTGTGTCATACCTGTACCTGTGTGTTATACTGTGTTGTATCTCCTCTCTAATATATTGTACAGCGCTGCGTAATATGCTGGCGCTATATAAATAAATGTTAATAATAATAATAATAATAATGGTATGGTGACTCTGGGTTGGAGCCCAAGTGTCCTTCACAGAACCCACAATCTTACCCTACCGATCATCTTTAAGATTTATCACAATTCTGAACATCAGTACTTGACCTCAGAATGGACTCATAGACAATTATAAATAGATTTACAAAGACCCCAGACCCATACTTCCCAGATAAGAGGAGGCTGTTAGAGCCATCAAGGGGTAGCTTCATCCCAATGCCCATGGTTTTAGAAATAGACAAAATTATCATTGTCAGATGTCCCCAATCTTCTATCCATACAGTTAGGTCTGTAAGGTGATATGTTTTGCGTTGGTGCTATACCATGTATGTATGATATTAGTACATAGTTTTCCATTGTCTACCTGCAAATTGTCCCTTTCCCATATACACTCAGCTCACATCTCCTCCTGCATTGTGATGCAAACAGCCCTCACACTTGCTTCTGGAGACAAGGTCCGATGTTGTGGCTCTCTTAAATTGCTAATGAGTTACATTGTGAGGGGAATCATTCCTAGTTACATGTCCACCTTCCACACTCTGAAGAAAATTTAAATATTCACCAGGGGTGTACAATGGAGCAGAGAGTATATGAAGCAAGTCATGTCATGAACGTTCCCTCAAAGGACCTCACAATTCCATATCTCATCTAGAGTCATTGTCATCTGCAGCCATTCCCAATCTATATAGCCTAGAAGAATCCATGAAATGATTTCAGGTCTTGGGGAACCAATTCATTGGGAAAAATGTCCAGAATGTGGTGGTGGGTAACCAAACCATACAGACATTGGCTCTGTCAAATGGCTTTGGTCTTTAGAACATTTAGGAGCCATAAAATGGGTGGTTAGAGGAAGAACCTCTCGAAACCAAAGGTTCGTGGAGAATGATTTATCTAAAGTCTACAGAAAGAGTTCCACCAAACCTGGTTGAAAGTGCCACATTACATCAGTCATAAATCTACAGGAACCTCTAAGAACCTCTGGTGGAACCCAAGGATTCATAGGACCTTGGTTGATGATGACTGGTCTAAACTTAATTAACCTACCTGCATGTTTCTGAAATGATGAATGAGCAAAATGAGGAGAACTTTTATACACCCCAACCACACAATGGTGGTCCAAGTCTATAAGTGTGAAGATGTGTGGTGGCTTCTTGTATAGCTTACATTAGTAGAAGAAATGGATGAGTGTTGAGTGAGACTTCCAGTGATGCTAGGGTGGCATCACCCAGTGTTGAGTGATGCATGATGTCCAGGGCAACAGAATTCCAGGGTGCGGCATCTGAGCATTGGAAATCTTTTCTGATGCCCAGATGTCTTCCCCTCTCCCACCACGGTTCGACTGACTATCTGCGTGGCTGCCTGGGGGGGGGTAAAGGAGTAGAGGAGACTCACCAGTGCTCTATCTCGGGAGTGGAGATGCTTTCTGGGGGTAAAGGGTAGTTGGAGCAGAGTCTCACCTCACGAGCACCCCCTAAGAGGTGACCAGAGATGTTAAGTGGGGGTGGCCATCAGACGGGGTGCCCCAGGTGCTGAACTCCCTAGGACCACCCCTAACCTAAAAGGTGGTATAAAATAGTAAGGCCGTTAGGAATTCAGGGTTACATGGGTAATGGGTTAAGCTCACCTAGCCAATCCAAAGCCAGGTTCTCCCTACTGGTGGTACCCATCTGTCTTGTTGCTGAGGTTGATCCCCCTTTAGGTCAGGGGTTTATCTGATATGTGGAAAGCAGTTTCTCTAATTCACCAAGGGGAGTGTCATGTTGTCTTTTCCTTCATGTGTGCTCTCCAGCACTGGTGGTAGGAAGAAGGCTTGCTGGCAGCCAGGGAGCCACAGCATAGGAGGCTGAAGAGCCACCTGCCTCAGGTTGCAGGTTACCTGATGTAGACTGTCAATCATTATTTAGTCACAACTAGCTCTGCTCAATACTTTCTGAATCATTCTCAGGGCAGCGTCGGAGTGCCAAGAGCGGATGGGCATGGGTGGGCAATGAGGGGGCACTTTACTGTCCCACCCTAAATCAAGTGTAGGTTGGGGCATGCTGGCATGGCTGGGCGGCCTGACCCCCCTATGGCCCCCCTAGGGACAACCCTGGTTCTGCTGGTGTGAGCTGCATTGTTTGGGAGGGGGGACCACGAGTCATTCACAGGGACCATAGGTTACATCACAGCACTTTTGGGTATTAGAGCATCATAGAGAATCCCTCTATACTGGGGACACAGTTATTGTGGTTTGAATTGAATAGGATGATGATTTTATAGCTTCCTGTGACTTCCTGTGCCGATGACAGCCATGCTCTGCATTTCTTGTATGGGCGTCAAGTAGACAGGAAGTAAGCCAAACATCAAAAGCATCACAACAAAAAACAAATGTTATCTTAAAATATGGGTTTCAAGGTGGTCTCTATATACCCTATATGTACGATAGGGCCGAAGATGTGGGTCAGCCGCATCTGCTTTCCCTGCCAACGTGCCCGCGGTGAATGAATTAAATATCAGGCATGGAAATCTAAACTTCCTCCCGAGTATAATTCTATCACCCCCTTCTCATCACCACTATCGAGAACATGGCACCGCGTCTATCAAATTACGTATGTCTCTGTATTGTTTGGTGGTTGTAATTCTTTCACCCCCCTCATAGGGTCATAGGGTGCCATATTGGGGAGCTTAGGTCACCCAGCAGTACCCCGTTCCCTATTCCCTGGAGGAAGGTGAGGTGGTCCTGTGCCAGAAATAATCCTGGAAAAGTTGTGATCTCCAGACTTCATGGCGGTGCGCACACTCAGACCCCCCTCTTCCTTTAAACCCCCATTCCTTTATACGTATAGGAAGGATCTATAACATTTTATATAGTGTATTTAGGATTTTTTTTGGGGGGGGGGGTAGATGGGGGGTTACTGCAAGAATATTTCTGGAATTGAAGGACCAATAAGATGCAAGTTTAAAGTAAACCTGTCATCAGATTTCTTGGGCAGTAATGTAGTATCTGTACAGCAGAGTTTATACAAGGGTAGTGAGAAGCAGCACCAGGAGCCAATCAAGTTCTGTTCTGCTGCTTGTCCATCAATCACAAGCTGGGGCAGCACAAGGCCTGTAAGCTGCACCTGATGGCTTCAGAGGAAAAAGAAAACAAGACTCCTGCATGGCAGAGCTGTGTCAATCTCAGGACTGCATGGACAGAAATACAAATCCTTTGGCGGGTATATCGTTTAGTTAGGACTGCAGTCCCTGTGTGGCCTCGCTGATGGGGTTAAACCTGACCCCCACGGCGTTTCCCAGGGGCCACACAGAACAGGTGCAGAGCCCCCACGCCGCCAGGACAGCGGTGGGCCCAGCGCGCTGGCAGAATGTTGGCCGCGGCCCAGCCGCGGGGCTTCCAGCTGGAGGCCATTTGAGTTTCGGGTTGGACACGGATTCCCCGCCGGGAGGAAAAATAGAGATTTTTCTTTTTCCAATATCGTAGCCCCCCCCCCTTCCCTTGTCCCCCTCAGAGACTAATGGGATTTATTTGTCCGACACAAGACGCGGCATGAAGAGTGGCAACGCCAAGCTATTGTGTCACCCCCCACCTCCCGGCTGTAAGAAATAACAGCTCATTTATCAGAGACGGACCCCCTTCTGGTTTAATTAAGTTCTCTCCTCTTTTATTACTCGGGGGGGGGGGTTAAGTCCCCCATACACCTTTAGATTGCTCTGTCAGATTTCCTTTAGATCTCCTTTTGTTTTACCGAAACCATGTAATATGAGGGACTTTCTAAACCATCAAGTCTACCTGTGTTCAAACGCAGAGGACCTGGCATAGTTGTTGGTAGATCTAAAGGATATCTGACAGATCTAAAGCTAGCCACACACGGTTAGATTTTGGTTCAATCGATGCTCAATTAGATGAATTTTTTCAACGATTGAACGAAAATGGAGGAATGCCCACATGGTTCGATCGACGATAATTGTTCGATGAAGGCAGAAAATCGAATCGAATTTTGATCGGACATGTTGGAAAATCATCGTCGATTGCGCCAAAATCGTTTTATATTCGTGGATGTTTGTGGTGTTTCTCCTGGATCGATTAGATTAGATATACATAACATAGACCACTTCAATCTGGAATTCAAACGTTTCAATACCAAAATCTACGATTTTAGTAATATTTTGGAATCGAAATCTCACCACAATCGCAAACTCAATGCGGGGTGTATGTTGATGCGATTAAGATCGATTTTCGATTAGACAATTGAATTCCTCGATCTAATCGAGCATCGATTGAACCAAAATTGAACCATGTGTGGCTAGCTTAAAGGTGTATGGCCAGCTTTATTCTCTCCCTAGTATTCTGTTTCTACAGTTGGAGTGGAGTGGTGTGGGGTATCATTGGCCTAAGGCTGTGCACTGACAGCTCCAGCCAGGTCAGGGGGATGCCAAGGCTATGCTCGTGAGGTATGTGTGGGTCAGAGACCTAGGAAGGGTGTCCATCAGGTTGGCTTTGCTGAAGGAATCCATATGTGAGAGAGACACCGGTAAAGGTCGCGCCTTAGACAAACGGGTGACAATGGCGCAGTGGTAGTCCTTGTGCAAAGCCAGGTGGAACTCCGAGGCAAGGGCGATGAGTTCCTTCCACCTCAATGATTTTTTTCGCCGCTCGTTGGCCAAGTTTCTTTTTAATATGTAGAAGATTATTGCAGAATATACTTTCATACGCCTGCCAATTTCCAGGCTGTCTCTGGTTTCTGTCTCCTGCAGGCTGGTTCGTCTAGCTCACCTTCTCTGGCAGACGTCCATTTGGTGTCCTTGCCAAAGACACCCCCCCCCCCTCCTCCTTCCCTAAATCAGTTGCTACGTTGTTATTGGTTCTCCTGGTTTCCTCACCTTATCAGAGCAGAGTCGTAAAAATTTCAGGGTGAGGGAAGGAGTAGGTGAAGTTTTATTTGTCTTTGTCTGGTGGAAGATCCAGGCTTTCCAGGAAACATTTCCAATGTTCACTTCATGTAGCTCAGATTGAGAAGACCCTTCTCAATACCCTTCTTTGCTTGCAGTATATGTATCTGAACATAGAAGCTAGAGGCTGGCTGGTCCAAATTCTGGGGACCATGAACCCTTTACCTTGCATGGACACTGGTGTAGGGTCCTTAAAAAAAAATCCATGGACACTGATGTAGGGTCCTTGGTGCATAGTCGTTGGTGTAGCATCCTTCAAAAAATAAGGTTCCAAGGAGGCCATTGGGATTTAGTCAACAGGTGCAGTATCTGTATCTGAACATACAAACCAGGGGCTGGTCCAAATTCTGAGGACCATGGGCCTCTACCTTGCATGGACACTGGTGCATGGACACTGGAGTAGAGTCCTTAAAAAAATTAAGTTCCATGGACACTAGTGTAGGGTCCTTGTTAGATGGACACTGGTGTAGGGTCCTTGTTAGATGGACACTGGTGTAGGGTCCTTGGTGCATGGACACTGGTAAAGGGTGCTTCAAAATAAAATAAGGTTCCATGGACACTGGTGTAGGGCCCTTGGTGCATGGACATTGGTGTATGGTCCTTCAAAAAATAAGGTTCCTAGGAGGCCATTGGGATTTAGCCAACAGGTGCAGCATCTGTATCTGAGCATACAAGCCAGAGGCTGGCTGGTCCAAATACTGAGGACCATGGACCTCTACCTTGCATGGATATTGGTGCAAGGTGATTCAAAAAATAAGGTTCCAAGGAGGCCATTGGGGTTTAGTCAACAGGTGCAGTATCTGTATCTAAACATACAAGCCAAAGGCTGGCTGGTCCAGATTCTAAGGGCCATGGACCTCTACCTTGCATGGACATTGGTGTAGGGTGCTTCAAAAAATAAGGTTCCAATGAGGCCATTGGGATTTAGTCAACAGGTGCAATATCTGTATCTGAGCATACAAGCTAGAGGTTTTGAGGACCAGGGAACCACTACCTTCCATAGTAATAGGTATAGGGTCCTCCAAAAAAAAAGTTTTAGGAGACCATTGGGAATTAGTCATCAGGTGCAGTATATGTATCTGCTAGATATAAGCTAGAGGTTGTCTGGTTCAAATTTTGAGGAACAGGGACCAGGGAACCTCTACCTTGCATGGTCACTGGTATAGGATCAATAAGGTTCCAGGAGGCCATTGGGATAACGTCAACGTGTGGTGACCACCTGCTTATCAGAACTATCTGAGCTCCTAAAACATGGTCAGTGGTCTATCTTTCCCATATCTATCTTTCCTCTATCTATCTATCTATCTATCTATCTATCTATCTATCTATCTATCTATCTATCTATCTATCTATCTATCTATCTATCTATCTATCTATCTATCTATCTATCTATCTATCTATCTATCTATCTATCTATCTATCTATCTATCTATCTATCTATCTATCTATCTATCTATCTATCTATCTATCTATCTATCTATCTATCTATCCTTGGAGGTCACTTGCCTGGATAATTTCATTCATAGTCAAGTTACATGACATTCCCGTTCCTGAAGCCCTCATATCAAATGATCTTCTTCCCATCTAATGGGAATTTATTAATAGCTCACAGTGACCACACGTTTACTTGGCGGATATATCTGGAGCCTTTCAATTTCATCATATTCCATTTATAACATTTGCTATTTAGGTAGCTAGCTGTTGCTGACCTTTTGGTCAATAATGTTGGTCCAATTTTGCGACGTTCCATTACTTTCAAAAGTCAAAAACGGACAATGAGGGCAACAGAACATGGACATCAAGGTCATCCCTCCTTCTTTTCTTCAGAAATGTTTCATCTTTGGTCTTCCTTAAGACAGGTCCTCTTTCTTTTCTATTATATATATATATATATTGTATAAAGTACCATTTTAAGGAACTGATTATTTAATGGTCTCATCTTTTGACCTCCCATGAACGCTCCCAGGTCAATCTCCCTTATCAGCCTCCCTTTAACCCCCGTAAACTTGATTGTGTCATCCTACATCAAACAATATGGAAGACCTCCTTCCATTTTCTTGTCACAATGCTAGGCCCGGGTTCCGATTGCCAAGGCGGGGAAAGCTGCCCTTGAAGTTTTACTGCTTCTTCTATTGTCACCGAGGTCTGCTTAAACTTCTAATAGCTTTTTATTGCTTTATGGCTTATCACTTGCGTGTTAAACCTGGAGAGATCAAAGCTCGGCACCGATTGGGTGAGTGAGATGCAAAAAAGAGAAAGTCTTCACGGCCTTCAGATTTCTTCAGCACTTTCAGCCATTCCGCATGAGGATGATAGCTTGCTTTGAAGTATTCATGATAGGAGTGGGTTAAAGCAGAACTTCAAAAGGTTTAGGGTGCCTACAGCCATTGAGGAATGTTGTTACGTTTGCACCACCATGATACGTTTGACAACTTCCAGACAAGCCTGGTTGGAGAGGAGTGGGTGAAGTGTTAATCAACCAGCTATGACCATGGCCAATTGTTCTTGTATCTTCAGATGGTTATCACTGTCACTTTATATGACCAAAACTTTTTGGAAGCTGAGCTTATGGTAACTAAACACCCTCAAACTTCAGTTAATTTCCATCTACCTTTCAAACCATTGGGGAGTCATATTCCATTATGGCAGCAGTTCCCAAACTTTATATGCAGGGGCCCCTTTTTCTAATTAGCATCCCCTCCCTATTCAAACATAGAATTAGGTTTCAGTGCCCCTCTGCAATACCTTCGCGCCCCCCCCCCCCCCCCCCCCCCAGTTTGGGAACCTCTGCATTAAGGTGAGGGTTGTCACTAGAGTGGATCCATATTGCAAGGAGGTCCGTATGAAGAATACTGAGATGTTGGCCAATGGCAGAATGGTGAATGCTTGTTCTTGGAGACACATCTACAGCACCTATGCCAAATTGGGGGGCAGACGCAAAGGTTTTCCAGCCCTGGCCTAAAGTCTTAACCTGTGTTTGAATGGGAAGGGGGGCTCGATAATGACCCTAAAAGAAAAGGAAGGCCCTGCAAGGAAAGTTTGGGAACCATTGACCTATGCCAACGTAAGGATGGCCATGCACTGTGGAGTTTTAAAGCTGAGCTGTACATTACTGTAGCTTATACCTGTTGTTTTCCTCCTCAGGTTAATCTAATAGAGCGGGAGAACCTTCTACATCTACACTAGCCCAACCCTCACTTGGACTTGGATGTCATATATAGTTGGGATTGTACTTACTTGAATGTCATATGAAGTTGGGACTTCTCTCACTTGAGTGTCAAATGAAGTTGGGATTTACTATTGATGGCCTACGGGCAGAGAATGATCTGGGAACACCTAGGGTTCTCAAATTATAATCCTCTCCTGTCACCTGTGGCCTTCTCTAACCATCGTTACTCTCATCCCAAGACCTACGGGCAAAGGATGATCTAGGATAGTGTATCTCAGGAGGCATATGTTCATGGAATCCCCGTTCCTCATATGGGGTTACTACAAAAAGATATTCGGACCAAGTTATCTAGAGAAGTGGACCAGCTCATTTGCTACTCACTACCAGGTAGAGATGAAGGACTATAGTATTCATCTCTACCTGGCAGTGAGTAGCCCTTGAGCTGGTCCACTTCTCGACAACTTGGTCCAAATACCTTTTTGTAGGAACCCCATATGCCTCCTAAGATACACTGGTGTTCCCAGATCATCCTCTGCCCGTAGGTCTTGTGACAAGAGGGACGAAGGTTACAGCAGGCCACAGGTGACAGGAGAGGATTATCATTTGATGACTTGGTGCTGTATAAATGCAAGGAGGGACATGAATGGAATGTTTGCCAGCGTTGCTTCCTTTGCCAGCCAAACCCGGGAGCAAACAAGGGCTCTCATTCTCTATTCATTCATCTCAAACAAGGTTTTATGGGAGAAAATGACAGCTCTCTCGCTTTTTTTTTCATTTTGGATCATGCTCGTCTCTCTTACAGACATGACCTCCTTTTCTGTCTCCCAGAAATCATATGTCTGCTGTAACCTCGTGCCTCCTGGGAGGGTAAAGACCTCACAAGATATACCAGTCATTCCATTGTAGGCCGCGCTAATCACATCTCCTCAGTCAGCTTGTTTGGCTTACTGTACATAACACTGTACAATTCTTTTATTGTTGTCTTTCCAAGAATACCCGGACCTAACTTCTTCTATCTTCATCTATTTGTTCTGCGCCGGCATGTTTCGCATCTGCTCGGGCAGTGAGGCATAAAAATTGAATACCATCAGACAAAAGACAAAGGACTTCAAGTTCCTTATGGAGGAACTCTGTCCGTAAGAAGCACTGTTGAGGTTTTACTGATGTTTGTGTACCCTGCTTGTGTCCCTGGTTAGGAAGGAAAGTGAGGGCTAAATCCAAAATTCTGAGGAGCCACCTCCTGAGGTGCCACCACCTGAGGGGCCACCTCCTGAGGAGGACACTTCACCACCTAAGAAGCTACCACCTGAGGAGGGCACTGGTGGTAACATCCATCTAAGATAGTTGTCCTGTTGAGTCTTTAGGACAGGACATATAGTAGACTAACTTCTACTATCTTCATTTATTTGTTCTGCGCCGGCATGTTCAGCATCTGCCCTGGCAGCGAGGCTTAAAAATTGAATACCATCAGAACTTCAAGTTCCTAAAGGAGGAACTCTGTCTGTTAGAAGCAATGTTGGGTTTTTACTGTCGTCTGTGCCCCCTGTTTGGGTCCATAATCACCAGGAAGGAAAGTGAGGGCTAAATCCATAATTCTGAGGAGCCACCTCCTGAGGAGGACACTCCACCACCTGAGAAACCACCACATGAGGAGGACACTTGTGGTAACATCTAAGATAGCTGTCTTGTTGAGTCTATAGGATGTTCTTACCATCCTTTGGCCACCAAATTTCATATCTCAAATGTTCAGCAATTATTGGTGAAAGTCAAGAAATAGACCTATCATTCCTCCAAAGGTCCTTTTTTGTCCCTCATGGGACAATACATTTTTTTTCTGCAAAATATTTTCTTCCCATAAATCACATGCGCTCCTTCAAGGTGACACAAAGATATTCCGAGATTTTCTTCAGAAGATTGAAGAATCAAGTTGTGCTGGAGGCTGACAGGAGGAATGCAGGTGAAATCTAGTGCCATCATCACCTCTTTCCGTGTGTCAACGTCAC
>CM070043.1:49613420-49631116 GCA_036250615.1 Ptychadena robeensis | reverse complement strand
GATTGGAAGGATTAGAAAGGTCCTCATATCACATGGTTTTGGTAGAAGAAAAGTTGATTGCAAATGTTATGGTAAGATTGTAAGGTGTATGGGGACCTTTAGTCTTTGTCCACTTACAGTCCACTATGGTACTGTTTGGTAAAGTTCTCATCCATCCAGGTTATAATAGTAATAGCCACATTCAACTGGATTTGTTGGCTTTCCATAAAAATTGAGAGTGTGTCTGGGGGCTCATTCAGGTAAAACCATCTGTGAGGTCATATATGGATATTGGATGAGAAGGCCTGGCCTGTAATTGGAATCCAATGCATCTTGAATGTGTTCAGTAGGGTTGAGGTTCGGGATCTGAGAAGGCCACTTGTGTTCCACCAGACCCAGTTACCCGAGACTCTAGATACATATGTCATTAATTTAAGGAGAACTATGAAGGTGGAATAGAAAATGTCCTTCAAGAAATGTTGTAACAAGGTTGAAACCAAAATTTCTCTCACTTTAATGGGATCTCTTTGCACTACTTGTTTCCTCTTGACAGAACTAGATCATTTAAACAACATTGACCTTACCAACTCCATTTTATCTTCTTTCTCCTTTATATTCCTAGGAGTCAATGTGATGCTCAGAAAGATCGCAGTAGCTGCCGCTTCGAAACCAGCGGTGGAGATAAAGCAGGAAGACGAGACGTTCTACATTAAAACATCCACCACCGTCCGAACCACTGAAATCAACTTCAAAATAGGAGAAGAGTTTGAGGAACAGACTGTAGATGGTCGTCCATGCAAGGTAAAGATCTGCACTAGCGCTTTTGGAAAGGAATACAGTCTTGGGTTACTATGGTTACAGTAGGACTGTGCATTACATCAGTGGTCCTACAGTGGGCTAACTCTTGGGAAGCATTTGAGTATCAACATGCCCGGATGGGTGGATGTCTATCTAGAAACCACCCTAGAAAATGTCTACTAAAAATAATAAGGGTGGGCAAGGGAATGGAAGACTGAGGAGAAGAGGACTAGATGAGGCTGGATGTCCTCCAGACAGGTCATGAGATTGACTCTTCATAATAGGTTCAAATTTTAGGGTGAGATCTAGGGGCAGATAATGCCCCAGTGACAGGTCTATAGGACAAGAGCTTAAAAAATAACTGGTGAACACCTCATGTCATGTTCAGTGGTCGGTTTTCAAGTTTTTTTGCCCCAAAGACCTGTAATGGGAGCTTTATCTAGAGACCCCCCCCCCCCCCCCCCCCCCCCCAGCCTGGGAAACGACAACTTTGGCCTAGTCTCCACTGTCTTTTGATCACCAAAAATTTTTGTGCATGCAGAGGACACATCCCATTGTCTACCTGTCTCCATAGGCGCATCAATGCCCATCACACCTCTCGCAAATAACAATGCGGGTCCCTGTGACGCCTCCATTGTTTTTATTTTGTTACCATTGGAGTGAATTAAGCACCTCGTTACAAAAACATGATGCTGAACATGTGATGAACACAGGCAAAACACGCCCCCCATTGGGCGCAAAGGATGCAGGCGACGTGTACATGGCGCCAAATGGCGACAAGGCCTTACAGTATACATTGAAAGCAATATCAGCCAAGAAAAAGAGTTCATATTTCATGCCCGCTTTTGACTTTGGTATCCTTGACCAAATCCAGATACCACCACAGGAATGGTTCTACGGCTAAAGAACTCATTGAGAACCACATGATTTATATATATATTACTCTTATTGGCTGTCCTCGTCCTGTTTAACTTACACAGCAGGAATGACATGACCCTGATCAGCCAATCAGAGGATGACAAATGATCATGTGCTTCTCCATGAGTTCTGCTGCAATACTTTTCCTAGAAGAACTTGTTATCCTTAGAAGGAACCATGGCTTCCTCCATAGAAGTACGCATAGCCTACATGTGTCATCTTCCTGGGCGGTTCCTCCATGGCTTTGTGCCCTAGTTTGGCCCCTGTACATGGCGCTGGGGATGTGTTGTAAAAAAGCGACACCACCTTGATTACATGGACGTCAATGGTGCTGCCTACACCAACACAGAGGACCGCCATGGGATTTCACCAGACAGGTGAGTATGCCCAATGTTAGCTCCGGGTGAGTTTTGTTGGTAAACAAACCGACCCCGAATTAACTCGGGCTAAACGCCCAGGGGGTTAAGGGGAATAGTCTATAAAGAACTTGTCATCTTTAGAAGGAACCATGGCTTCCTCCATAGAAGTAAGCATAGCCTACGTGTGTCATCTTCCTGGGCAGTTCACCCATGGCACGCTTTGTGCCCTCCCTTGGCCCCCATACATGGCGCTGGGGATGTGCTGTAAAAAAGCGACACCACCTTCATTACATGGAGGTCAATGGTGCTGCCTACACCAAAACAGAGGACCGCCATGGGCTGTCACTGCACAGGTGAGTAAGCACGATGCAAGCTCCGGGTGAGTTTTGTTGGTAAACAAGCCAACCCGGAATTAACTCAGGCTAAACACCCAGGGGGTTAAGAGGAGTAGTCTATAAAGAACTTGTCATCCTCAGAAGGAGCCATGGCTATCTCCATTGAAGTAAGCATAGCCTATGTGTGTCATCTTCCTGGGCGGTTCCCCCGTGGCACGCTTTGTGCCCTCCTTTGACCCCCGTACATGACGCTGGGGATGTGCTGTAAAAAAGCAACACCACCTTCATTACATGGAGGTCAATGTTGCTGACTACACCAAAACAGAGGACCGCCATGGGCTTTCACCGGACAGGTGAGTATGCTCGATGTTAGCTCCGGGTGAGTTTTGTTGGTAAACAAGCCGACCCTGAATTAACTCGGGCTAAACGCCCAGAAAAGTAATGTAACCTTCACACTACCAGAACTCAAAGTTGTGCATAAAAATCCTCACCTTGCAAGGCAGCTTGGGAAATCGTATCCAATCGCAGCAATGATCCCTCTTCTAGAAACCGTACAACTTGGAAGAGATCGATGGTGATGATGCCAAGATTGCCCATGATGCTTTGCACCGTGCTGACTTTACAAAACCCTAAAAACTTTATAGATATTTGAGATTTTTCCAAAAGACAAGTTATTTTATGACCGACCATATGCGGTGTAATCCCCGCGTTTATTTTCGCCTCGCGAGTGTCGGAGGGCCTGCCCATTAAATAATGACTCCGGACGCTCGGGCGCAGGTGCCAGAAACACAGCGCTCATTGTTGTCGGTGGAAAGAGAGAGAAATTTTTAAAAAAGGAGACTTGTTATTTCAGGAGAAAATATTCCTGCCATCCCCGAGCCGTTAATTCATCTACCGAATCCGATCGTGTTTTATGGCGTGCTGGAAGATCTCACAGCGTATTAAAAGACAAGTGACGAGCAAGCAGGAAGAAAAAAAAGAGCCTCGCTCGACTTCCCCGTTCAGAGTAATGACTCATAGCGCTATTTATTTAACATGTGTCGGTTTACACAGTTAACCCCCGGCCCGGTTTCTCAGCGAAGGCCTCTCGGGCAATCTCCTGGCCTTGCGGTTTGAGGCATAAAACGAGTTCCTTTTGCGAGCGATGGGAAGGAGGAAATTGAAATCTTCATGCTTCTGGTGTCCCTCCATAGACTGATAGCATTTGGGGGGGGGGGGGGGGGGGGGGGGTTCCTCGGGGCTTGATGGGTATTTATCAAAGGCCAGCTTTAATGCTTGTACGGTTCCGGATGAAGCAATTTGTGGTTGGGTAAAGTGAGGTGATGTTGAAACCTTGCCATGATGAAATTCGGCACCGGCTTGAGATCGTGCCCGATGAAATACATAAGCTCAGTGAACCTACCAGAGATTTTATTTGGCTGTGAGGCTGTGTCGGGAAGTCATTCGGGTCCTCTTTTTCTTGCAACTCTAGAAGGCTGACGGTGACTTCCTGGCAACTATCTGATAAAGTCAAGCACCAGTAATAATTGACTGCATAGTAGTTAATTACAGAGGGATAGCAAGCACTTGAAACTCTATCTCTGGCCAAAATATTTTTGGATGGTTTTGGATAGAGTAGATAGCTGAAAGGTCCATCAGGTTTTCTATTGGTGTCCATGGTGTCCATTGTTGTCCATTGGAGACCATGGTGTCCATTGGTGTTTATTGGTGTCCATGGTGTCTATTGGTGTCCATGTTCTCCTTGGGTGATCTACCTTTCATTCCTATACTAAAGCCCCCCATACACCTTTAGATTCCTCCATACAATTTTCATGAGACCTACCAACAACTATGTAGTATAGTGACCTCCCTGATAGAATACATAGTGATTGGAAGGTGTAGAAAGGTCCTCCTATTACATGGTTTTGGTAGAAGAAAAGTTGGTTGTACAGAAATTGCATGGTAATTGTATGTGGTGTATGGGGGGGCTTAAGGGTCCCCATACACCTTTAGATTTCTCTGTCAGATTTCCTTTAGATCTCCTTTTTTTACCAAAACCATGTAATATGAGGGACTTTCTAACAATCTAACAATCAAGTCTACCTGTGTTCAATCGCAGAGGACCCTATACTTCAGTTGTGGTAGATCTAAAGTATATCTGACAGAGAGATGTAAAGATGTATGGCCAGCTTAAGACATGCCAAAAAGTAGAGAAAACTAAAGCCCCCCATACACCACATACAATTACCATGCAACTTCTGTACAACCAACTTTTCTTCTACCAAAACCATGTAATAGGAGGACCTTTCTACACCTTCCAATCACTATGTATTCTATCAGGGAGGTCACAATACTACATAGTTGTTGGTAGGTCTGATGGAAATTGTATGGAGGAATCTAAAGGTGTATGGGGGGCTTAAGTAATACCCAGGACAGCCAGGTTTTGGAGAAACTATCTGATAAACTCAAGCATCGTTGGTAACAATTGACTGCGTAGTAACAAATTATGGAGGGATAGCAAGCACTTGCTCTCTGGCCAAAATGTGTTTGTTCTGGTTTTGGATAGAGTAGAAAATAGCTGAAAGGTCCATCAGGTTTTCTATTGGTGTCCATTGTGTGCAATGGTGTTCATTGGTGTCCATGTTCTTCTTGGGTGATCTACCTTTCATTCCTATACTGAGACATGACAAAAAGTAGTAAAAACTAACGTGATGACATCATCACGCTGCTCTCCATTGCTCACAGTATTGGCGGGCATCCTTTGTGTGCCGGACGTTAGTTAGAAGGGGGACGCCGGTACCCATTCAAACTAATGTCGTCGGCCAGAGATTTACATGTCCATTCTCTGGGTGACCAACTTTTGTTGGGCACCTGCGATCTGCGGGCGATTTTGCCGCCGACCGACGGTGGTGGGCGTGCATGCCCATCGGTTGGCAGCAAAATCACCTGCGGCTCGTTACCCCTCTGAAGAACCTCATCTCATCAAGGTCACTTCTTATGTGTCAACCATGTGTATGAGGCCCAGACAAACGCCTGACACAATATGATTCATCGCTTTTTAATAAAGGGCCCAAGCAGCGCATGGCACGGTGCCACCCGTCACAAAAGGCGGCGAGGAGCTCCATGAAGCATGACAAGTCTGGAACGGGTCACACGCTCTGTTTCCTCGACTCAAACACGATTGCGATCTCATTACCCGATATCTGACTCCTTGGCCTCGTCAGGTCTTGCTTCACTGCCTCCTCTTTCGTGCGTTCCTTCGGTGTCGAGTCATCCGCACAAATCAGGTTTTGTTTAATGTGCTGGAGATATTTTCAGCTGCCTACAAGGATGGCAGAGATAATGGACAAAGAAAAAAAAACTTTGGAATAAACTATAGTAGCCATTTTGTAAGTAGTGAAAGCAAGTTGGGATCGTCGGAGAAAGCCTACAGCAATTCCATCTTCTCATTGACCAACCATTCTTTGTAGTTTTCAATTGTCCATAGACCATCTATCCACCTTGGAAGCCTGTCACTTTCAACAACTAGAATGTTGCCAACTCAGGGAAGTTTAGATGAAAAGTCTGAATAGAGGGTGTTAGATTCCTCAGAGATGTGTTTCCAGGAGGAGGCTGCTGTCTCCTCTTCATGATGGATGACTCTTTTGGTTTGAAGTGTCCTTGTCTGTAGAGCCTGATTGTTATTTAATGAAGTGCCTCACTTTGTTTCCTCTTTGTGTCTATTCAGAGCCTGGCCAAATGGGAAGGTGAGAACAAAATGGTTTGCGAGCAGAAACTTCTGAAAGGGGACGGACCCAAGACTTCCTGGTCTAGAGAGATGACCAACGATGGGGAACTCATCTTGGTAAGATCATTTGGCACTACGAAAATGTTCAGTTCCAAATGTGACTTTATGAAGATATAAAGAACTTGTTAGTGAGATTGTACAAACCTCCCCCAACCACCATCCCGTGTATGCTTTGATGAAACACGGAAAAAAGGGACTGGGAGGATGGGTTCATGCTTCAGTCAAAATGGCCAAAGTCCTTCCGCCATCGGGTTTTATCCTTGCCTATTCCACATACATCACTTCAGTTTTTTTTGATTCAGACATCCAATCATATCATCACCAGTCAGGCATCCCAAGGCTCATGGTCCCTTGGCTGAGAGTGGAAACTTATTTCCCAATTTGTCTTCCGTACTGGATAATAATAATGAAGAGCCTTCACTTTTTGGCCCAGCCCGGTCAACAAAGCCTTTTCAAGTAGACCACCCTTTGCCCGATTATCTGCCTAGTAGGCACACACCATAGATTCATGTATGACAAGTCTACGTGTGGTCCATGCCCCACCTGGTGGTATGAGGCTATATTGAGTAAAGACCTTCAACAGCTTTGGGCACCAGATCTCGAGAGGAGGAGGTGAGGGATTTATTTAAGGATATGTTTAGTTAACCTCCTGAGCATTTGTCATGAGTGTAGCTCGGGTAAGTTTGCTGACCCCGAAACACACCCCAACCTACACTTAGGGATACTCACCTATTCCCGGCAATCTCAGTATTGGTGGACCCACCAATCTTTTCCAGGTGTGCCTTTTTGGCATCATCGATGAGTTGTGGGCGGCGCGATTGACCTCCATTTTTTCAGCACATCCCCGGCCTCATTAATGTGAAGGGGGAGGAGAGAGGGTGAAGACCATGTGGCCAACACTCAGGAGGTTAATGAGAATAGGCAGTACTTTGCTACTTGGCATATTAAGTAGGACGATCTTCTCACGTAATTCTTTCTTCAGGGGTGTAGCTAGAAATTACTGGGCCCCATAGCAAAAATGTTTATGCCCCCCCCATCCCAACCTGTCACTCCAATGCCTGCCCTTCCAGTAGTGGTGGGCCCCCTTGTGAATATGGGCCCCATAGCACTGCTGTGGCTGCTATAGTGGTTCCTATGCCACTGTTTTGCTTCTTTCAGTTCATGATAGCCGACGATATCTATTGCTTTCTGGGTTTCCCTCTCATTATCTTGGTGGCCATTGTCACCGGGCAAGAGAAAGTGATTGAAAATGCTAAATGTAATGGCCCTTATCAAAAAGGGGGCAAGAGGAAATCATATGTGCATAAAAGTTTCCATGCTTTGCTACTTGGCCTATTAAGTAGGGCGATCGTCTCACGTATTTCTTTTTTTTGCTTCTTTCAGTTCATGATAGCCGACGATGTGGTCTGCAAACGGATCTACGTGAGGGAATAAAACCCCCCAGAAGCCTTTGGAAAGAAACCAAGATATTTGGCCTTGTAAAGCCCATCTTCTGATTCTTTTAAACCACTTCTTCTAAAGCAGACATTATCCAGTTTACAGCAAGCCCATGCTCATTCTAAAATGGCCAAATCCCTTGGGTGGCATTTTTGGAAGCCTGCAGAGATGACCACTTTCTTGCCTCAAAGACTTTGATTGTTTGACGTTGATGCCCAAAACCGGGCACCTTTAGTGACTGTGAATGGAAGGGGGGAGGGCAAAATCTGAAGATATAGAATGTTTTGTAGAATGTAATAAGCCTTACTCACCATCTACCCAAGCGTCCCTACCCGGTAGGACTGATTCGGTAGAACTCGGTGTTGGGATTAGTCCATTACGAGATTTGGAATGATCCGTTTTAGGAGGTGTGGTGTCATAATTGACTGAAGTCAGTTGACTATACTTAGTTTTCCAAATTTTAGACAACTTTATGTACAAAGTTACATAAAACCAAAGCACTCGTCATGTAGGAAGCACTCGGATGGGGAGTGCTCAATGGGAAATGTATGTGTTCGGTGAACCATGTGTTAATGTGAAGCAGTTGCAGCCATTTTGAATGTACGGCCATCTTTTTTTTTATCACCCATTCTAAGATAAGCAGTCAAAGATGTGTCAAAGGAAACCAGTACGTTGATAGTTGACTAGAAAGATTATGAAGGCAGGTTCGTAGGCCTAGGACACTAAACGTGGTTATGACTAGATTAGTGTACATACTAATATATCGCTACAAGCAAATCAGACTCGAAAGCAGATTTTTTTAGACTGCCTTTGACCCCTTGTGATTTTTTTTTTTTAGCTTTGTCTCGAGAATTTTCTAGATGGTATCTCTAGTGCCCAGGTGCCCAACCTGCGGCCCAGGGGGCCCTTTGGGTGTTGTTCGGCAGCCCCCCTTGGTTCTCCACTTGTGACCCTCAAAAGCTAACTGTTAAAGCATATGGCATAGGAAACCACCTGTTCGACAATCCTCTGCCGACGAGTCCTTGCCTGGGATCTTCTTAGAGCATTAAGAGGAGGAAAGGCGAGGGCCTTGCTCAGGCTTCGGCTGAGCACTCTACGTGAAAGCAAATCTGCGACCCAAGCGCCTGAGCCCCGTATGCTTCCATTATAATATTTGATAATATCTATGAGGCACATAACCATTGATGATATGTAGGGGGCATTCCATATTTCACCATGTGTAGCCGTCACACGCTGACCCAGCTTTCCTTTGGCGGTCCTACATTAGTAAAATTGTCAATGTTGATCGGGAAAACCAGGTCTTCATATGACACCAGGGGTGTTTTCTGCCTGCGGGATCTGGTCCACTTCCTGCTGGCATCTGTCGTGGTGGGTGGGGCTGGATCGGTGTTATGTGCAGCCCTTTAATGAACTCAGTTGCCCACCACTGCTCTAGAGAGTATGTTCTTAGGCAAGCAATACGACAAAGCTTCATAAAGCCGCAGACTGGCTTGCGTTGTATCCCAAATTTTTCAAATCACTGCCGCCCGAGATAGGCCTCGAACCCAAAGGTGTCTAAACTAAAATGGATATATTCAATGGAAGAGTAGAGATGGTTGAGAAATGTTAACTTAAATGTAAAACAAGGATATTCAAGCAAATTACTCTGCACTCTGTAGGGACTGAATGCTAGGGAGGTTAACTTCCAAAGTCAACTAGTCGATATTTCACTTTCTGAATTTTTCACTCTATAAGACGTGCCCACCCCACCTCGAAATCGGTTGGAAAATGTCTGTAGAGTGAATGCCCTGGCAGTATACTGTTCGGGCGTTCACTGAGAAAAGCTGGCTGCAGGAAGTGTCTCTCACCTATGTGTCTCGCTCTGATCACTCCCTACGTTCCCCTCTCCTTCCTCCTAAATGTTGATAGAGGAAGGGAGGGGGGAGCAGAGATTGATCAGGGCATGACACAAAGTTGAGGCACACTGGCTGCAGATTAATAGCAAGTACTGCATGTCTCTCTGCTCTGATCACTTCCTGCTGTTACCTCCTCCTAAGTGCCGTCTTTTAATACTTAGGAGGAGGGAAGGGGGAGGTCATATATTGATCAGGTGACAACACAAAGTTGAAGCACACTGGCTGCAGGTTTTCAGCAAGTACTGTATGTCTCTCTGCTCTGATCACTCCCTGCTCTCCCCTGCCCTCCTCCTAAGTGCCCCCTATTAATACATAGGAGGAGAAAGGTGGAGAGCAAGGAGTGAACAAAGCAGAGAGACATGCAGCACCTGCACCTCAACTTTGTGTCGCACCTTGATCTATCTCTGATCTCCCTCTTCTCTCCTCTATCAACATTTAGGAGTCAGAGGGGAGGAGTAGGGAGTGATCAGCGCCAGACACAGAACTGAAACAGCTTTGGGCTCCGATCACACCCTGCCCTCCTCCTAAGTGTCATCTATCAATTCATAGGAGGAGGGAAGTGGGAGATCATAGATTGATTAGAGTCTGAAACAAAGTTGAGGCACACTTGCAGCAAGTTTTCAGCAAGTACTGTATGTCTCTCTGCTCTGATCACTCCCTGCTCTCCCCTACCCTCCTCCTAAGTGCCCCCTATTAATACATAAGAGGAGAAAGGTGAAGAGCAAGGAGTGAACAAAGCAGAGAGACATGCAGTACCTGTGCCTCAACTTTGTGTCGCACGCTGATCTATCTCTGATCTCCCCCTTCCCTCCTCTATCAATATTTAGGAGTCAGAGGGGAGGAGTAGGGAGTGATCAGCGCCAGACACAGAGCTGAAACAGGTTTGGGCTGTGATCACACCCTGCCCTCCTCCTAAGTGCTGTCTATCAAAACTTAGGAGAGAGCAGAGAGTAATCAGAGCAGAGAGGAGAAACGCTCACGCAGCCTGGAATTCATGCTGTATACAGAGGTGCGTCTTGTCTTCCAATACGTCTTATCGTGCGAAAAAATACTGTGATTGTTATGACCATCTCTTCTGAAGAAGTTGGATATATAGAGACATCTCATGCTACAGATGATGTGGGGAATGGGTAAGGGATTGGTAAGGTTCTGTCTTACTTCTTTCCCTGGAGAGAAAGTAAGGGGAAGCTCCGGAGCTGAGAATCCGAGGGCTAGAATGGACATGATGTGTCCGTCTCCCCTTCCTCCGTGTACAATATGGCGCCCTAAAGGCCACTTACTATGCCCAATGTGGGGTCGTTGAGTGTCATGAACCTAGGGTTCCCAACGACCCTCCAATGGCCACCTTTGTTGGCAGTGTTTCATGTTTGGACACTTTGATAAACTAGGCCCTCGATCTGCTCTTTTCGTTAGACCGGCCTCGGGTATTTTATACATTTATAAAACGTAAACGTATAGCTAAAGAATGTAGTCCTGCTCGCTGAAGACGCTTTCCGGGTCGGGGTAGGGATTCCTCTAGGTATGCGTCCTGTATTTATTTGTCAATATGTTTTTGTTTTTTTTTAAATAAAGAGAATAATTGTCAAAATCAGGTCTTTCTATTGATGTATAAATAGTCGCCATGGGTAGCGGAAAGGTCGGGGCAGACATCCAATCAAAAGCAGGCACCAAGTTATGAGGGAGTGGGGTTGGTTTAATGGGTTATGATAGGTGTCCCACCTGGGTTGATCAACGAACAATCGATCGACCGTGGAGTGATGATCCCCATCCAAAGTAATGGTGATCGAATAAAGATTTACCAACATGTTGGTTCCCTGTCCATTCAACATTTTTTCAAGCGGGATCGCAAGTTTTTCGTGTTCGATTCCCAAACAATCGTTCACTTCCAGGGAGACCGGAAATAGGTGATTGGTGGAAAGGTGCCCATACATGGGTCCATACCCGCTCCATCGATCCTGGCGTGATGATCCCCATCCAAACCGAACTGGAATTTGCCAACACGTTGGTTCCCTGTTTTTCTTCTAGCCGGATCGAGGGTTTTTCGTGTTCGATTACCGAACGATCAGGGATACGTCTCCTCCATGGATAGCGGAAAGTGTCCAAAGACTAAATTCAGGTCTACTAATCTGATCTGGCAGCTGGAAAGGGTTTTACAATCCAAAGCAGACACCAAGTTATGGGGAAGGGGGGTTGGTTCTACCCCAACCCTTCTCTACATCTCCAGCAAGTTTGGTACCATGCCCAGTACCCTGTAGCACACAATGTTATGCGGGACAGGTTGCATGAACTTTGGTATGGATGGTGGCACATACATGGGGGAGCTCATATTGATGGGTGCAGCCAAACACCATTACTTCCAGAGATATGGACCCCCTGTGTCACACCATCCATACCAAAGTTCATATGTAGGGCATAGGGGCCCCATGACAAGACTTGTTGAGCCCCCTCTGTCCCCCCCTGACGGCGGCCCTGGCTATCACACACTACCCCAAGTTATGGGGGTGGGGTGTGTGGTAGCTATCGTTCGGAGTGGGGGGCTCAACAACTTGCACACGGATACACCCCCTCTCAACGACTTAGCCGGCCGCTAAATGATAGCTACCACACACCCCACCCCCCTCTGCTCAACAACTCAGCAATAGCTTTGCATAGGACCCCCGAAATGCTAGAAAGGGCCCGGACTGGATTTTTGTACCAACATGATCTATTAGATTGTAAGACTGATCTGGCCGGGTCCTCTACTCCTCCTGTGTCATAACCTGTACCTGTGTGTATTATATTGTGTTGCATCTCCGCTGTAATGTATTGTACAGCGCTGCGTAACATGTTGGCGCTATATAAATAAAAAGGAATAAGGAAAGGTTCCTCTCATAGAGAGTCAGAATCCTGATCCGAAGAACAACACCACCGGGCCGAGATAATGAGATTTCGGCACAGAATCAAATCCTCGACGCTCCGCCATAAGCCGGACCTAATTCCCTCTGGTAGAAAGTCGGCTCGCAGCCGGCAACATCAAAGCGGCACAGGCCTGCGGCTTACGCGTTGCGCATCAAAGAGAGAGTCACGGTATTAAATAATCATTAGCGCGGCTTAGCGAAGTATTAGGCGGCTGTCTTTTCTTTACGAGACGAAGTTCCCAGAGAAGGAAAGCGGGTCATGAGAAGGAAGAGTCTGGAAGATTCTAGAAGTCAACATAAAGTACAGACAGATTATAGAGCGCTCGATGGAGTCTCTGATTGGCGATATTGCCAGGGAAAGGAGTGAAGGGGAGAGGTTTCTTTCGCCCCCCCATACACGCTTAGATTTTTGGTCTGATAGACCGCCGATCTGAAACTTAAAGAGCCGAATTCTTAGATCAGTCTAATACTTTAGATGGGGACAAGTGTCCCCATCTTAAGTACGGGTTTGTCTCCTCAGCTCCGATCTATTAGATCTTATATCCATCGGGGCTGAGGACACACAGCCTGACACAGCTCGTCTGGCTGCTTCTCTCCCTGTGAGGGGGGAAGGGGGTGGTGGTGCTAGCAGCTCGCTTTCCTCTCCATTCATGCTAGGCTGGCTGCAGGCTGTCAATGCAAAAGTATAGACAGGTAATAGAGCGTTCAATGGAGTCTCTGATTTGCGATATTGCCAGGGAGAGGAGAGAAGGGGGGACGTCTCCCCTTCTCTCCCCTCCATGTCAACACTGTCAATCAAAGGTGGTGCGGCACACAGAGTTGCGTGCTGTAAGACGCCGGAGTGCGACCACCATTGCGTGAGGGTCAGAGAATATTGAATGGACCAGCATGGGGGGGCCTTTCCATTCGACGTCTCTTCCTGGAAGCAGAAACTCAAGGTGCCCATTAGTGCTGGGCGTGAATATTCGACAATTCGCAATATCCCTGCAACTCGCATTTAGCATCTGCCGCTCAATACTAGTGCACATACATGCATAGATCAAGGTGAGATCGATGACCCGTGGAGTCGAAAGTCCCGATGACATCACCACTCTTGAGCTTGAGCGATCATCGATTTGACGGGAATCGATATTCACCACTTTAGATGCTATTGCGCTCCCCGACATGTCCATTACCTGTTCAACAGGCGTGATTGGGCGGGTCTTGCCTCATGGGGCCCTCCAATACACCGTTATTTTTGGACTCCTCTCCAGAGGGGTCAACTAGGCCTTTTAAATCAAGTGTATTGGTTAATTACCTACCCTCCACAAGGGCAGGGATCAGCTGTGACTGTCTTCATTCATGGAAGCTCCAACTCCATTACTTCTGGAAGAAAGATATAAAGCTCTTTAAGCACTGCCTCTCGTACTTTGAATGAGCTTTTTGGTCAATAGAAACTTATGCGGGTCACCAGTTCATAATAAAGCTGCAAAGAACTTGGGTGGGCCTTCCCATTTTACCCGGGTGCACACACCAGGATTCATTGGCCCTGAACCTTAGGGAGGGTGGACCTTAGGAACTGTAGGATGGCTTACCGATGTGGCATTAATCCCTCTGCCTTGGTGTACCATCAAATGGAAAGCCCGAAAGTGCTTGGGGACTTTTTGAGGAACCCACTGACAAGGCTTAGCCCCAGGACATTGGCATTGGTCAAGAAAGTCAGCAATGGAAGCTTGCATTCCCTTCTTGATGGGTCCATGTTAACTCAATTGTCCATTTGTGTTTATACCTTCAGAAAGACCTTCATATGATGCAACCATGTCTAAACGTTCCAGCTCTTGGTGCTAGGCCATCAGCATTAGTGCAAGAAAGTCAGCAATGGCAGCTTACATTCCCTTCTTGATGGGTCCACTTTAACTCAATAGTCAATTTGTGTTAATACCTTCAGAAAGACCTTCTTATGATGTGGCCATGTCTTAAGGTTCCAGCTCTTAGTGCCAGGCCATCAGCATTGGTGCAAGAAGGTCAGCAATGGCAGCTTACATTCCCTTCTTGATGTGTCCACTATAACTCACTTTGTCCATTTGTGTTTATACCTTCAGAAAGACCATCATATGATGTGACCATGTCTAAAAGTTCCAGCTCTTGGTGCCAGGCCATCAGCATTGGTGCAAGAAAGTCAGCAATGGCAGCTTACATTCCCATTTTGATGGGTCAACTTTAACTCAACAGTCCATTTGTGTTTATACCTTCAGAAAGTTCCAACTCTTGGTGTCTACAGCCTTTGAAAATTCTCCAGAAAACACGGAGACCATTGAGAGGACCTTCAAGTATCTTCCATTTTAATAGATAAAATGAGTCAGACTTTAGATGTCAGAAATGTTTAACAAATGAAGAGAACATTCTAGTACTGAATTAAAATTCTAATTGAATTAAATCTGGAGACAGAAGGTCTGGGAGATAATGTCATCTTTGAGGAATTTAGGAGTTGGGGGTTTGACTAACACGGCCTGTCTGTAGCATTTCACAATCTCCCCACCCCGTGCATTGCTACAGGTAAGCGTGTCCTGTCCTCATACAGCACCTAGAATCGAGGACGGTTCTTCAGATGTTCCTTTGGTTCTTAAAGGGTCACTCAAAAAGCCACCGACATGGAACAAGTGTGTAGATATCAGGTTTCCCAACATTTTGCTTTCAGTTGTGCAGTAGACTCAAAATAATACACTATTTGGACCCCTGGGCCCTATGCACACACATATTCGTCATAGTGGGAGAAACTGCCCTGTCCAGGGTCCTATAACAGATCTAAACAAATGGTTGCTTCTATCCATCCCCGAACTCCTTACCCAGAATACACCCGAGACCACAATCAATGATACGAGCAGATACCCCTCCTGGAACCTCCCTTGGGATCCTCTACAATAGATAAAATAAAAAAACAATCATAGGGGAGTAGAATACACTTGATCTTTTATGATGTATCATTCATATAATCTACATATTCATTGGGTGGAGGTAGACGTTGGATAGGTCATGGAATGTTGAGTTGAGAACATTATGGGAAGAATCCCCAACCAGAGATGAGGGTTCTGTGGAGTATGGATTTATTTTTATGAACTCAATAATATCTGGTTATGGGAAAAAAGTGGATCACTGGTGAACGAAGAAAGCCATTACGGACATGTCTGATACTTTAGACAGAGACATAGTGTCCCCGTCTAAAGTATAGGTATGTCTCCTCAGTTTGATGGATCTGAGAGCTGAGGAGACATACCTATACTTTAGACGGGGATCAGCTGTCTGCCTGCTTCTGAGGGGGAAGAGGGGGGAAGGTGCTAGCAGCTCCCTTCCCTCTCCCTTTGTGCTAGGCTGACTCATGTTCTCATAGCCAGCAAGATGCTGTCTGGCACACAAAGGGTGCCCGGGCCGATTGTGACCCGATGTTTCAGCCGGTTGACTGTGCGTGATGACGTCATCATGCACGGATGATCAGCCACAATATCGGGTCACAATCTATACGAATATGGGGGGCTTAAGAGAGCAATTAACAACAGACATCCCAAGAATATTGCTACACTGAAACAGTTTTGTAAAGAGGAGTGGTCCAAAATTACTCCAGATCGTTGTGCAGGTCTGATCTGCCACTTAGGCTATTGCTGCCGAAGGAGGGTCAACCAGTTATTAAGTCCAAAGGTTCACATACTTTTTCCACCCTGCACTGATCAGAGCATTTTATGACCAATTCATGCAAAACTGCACATAATCCCTTCAGACTCTCTCTGGACTTCTACACTGTAACTGATTCTTTCCAAGATGCTATTGAGTTCACTGGGTGCCCACACGCCGGAACAAGTGGTCTGAGCTGGTTCCCAATAGGCAGATCCTGGTTTATATACTCTCTGCCCCCAAGTGGATCATGTGGCAGAAAACTAAACTTGGCACAGGACCGGAACGCTGGAGAAGCAACTAGGTCTTGGGTGGAGAGTGCGTGCTATTAGGTCCTCTGGCTGCCAGCACGCCGGTATGAACCTGGAGACAGCTGGATAGCCCAGTTGCTGCCATCTCATCAGGCTCCACTCCTCTGCCTCTGTGTCAGCTTTATACCCCTCATGCCCCAGAGCCTCATGGATCACGGGATTTAAGGGGACAGCACCTGAAATGGTCTAGGATACACTCTCCCCCTGTAACAGAAAGTACCTAGACAAATACCGCCATGGCAGAATCCTATTGAATGCAATGTGAGGAGCACACCAATGAAATCCATAGACAGGATACAATAGAGAGGTCCCTGCCCATACTCGTTATATTGATGAAACATACTCTACAGATACAGATCATTTAAACATCAAAGGGTTCCAAGAAGTGGCTAATGACAGCTACATAAACTACTCAAGCACTGCACCCACCAACTGGCAGCCAACGGCCTCGCCCAGAACTCTGGACGACCTACCAGATGCACCAACGATCCCTCTGGGTTTCTGTGAAACCTGGCCCCGGCCTCAATGTTCTAGAAAACATAGACATCAAGAGCAATTAAGTCATATAAATGAATTGCCAAAAGGTGGTACCTCTTCTCCCAGCCAGACAATGGGTGAACCAGCCTGGGACGGGCCCGAGGGCTTGGATGGATGCCAACCAGCCAATCATCAATGTAAATCACCATGAATCACTATCGGCCTTTTCAAGTTGTGGTTTATAAACTGAGGTGATATAGACTGAGAAATATTTCAAAACATTGTTGAGATTGTCAGGTGTCTAAACGTTCCCAGCAAGAACAAGCGTCTAAACCCAAGAACAAGAAGCTGGAGATTATCAGGCCTTCGATGTGGTAGATGCATTAATGATTGAATAATTTCATATCTAATGGGTAATATATCATAAAAGTTACGGTTGCAAAAAAAATTATGTAAACCCTTTGGGGGTCTCTTGGAGATGCAAAGCCATATGACCATGCACCCATCAATATCAGCTCCCCTATCTATGTCACACCATCCATACCGAAATTCATGCGACCTTTCCCGCATGACTTATGTGCACCCTTGGATATAGTGTTTGAGAACTGTAACAGCACAGGAATTAACAAGGCGACTTGACTGTTGATTGCACAAAACTTTTTATTCAAGACTGAGATCTCAACACAGAGGCAACAGTGGTGTATAATAGTCCTCCACATTAGGCCAACAATGAGTAGCAACAAGCTACAGTCCAGACTGAACGTCCAAAGGAGTGGTCGGTTGTGTTTGAAGGATCGCCACCCGGCGGGGAAGATCCTAATACAGTACCTCAACCTGAGAAGGGCCACAGCGGTATAGCAGGTCCCCACTGTGGGTAGA
>CM070043.1:49539593-49552199 GCA_036250615.1 Ptychadena robeensis | reverse complement strand
ACTATACTACATAGTTGTTGGTAGATCTGATGGAGGAATCTGAAGGTGTATGGGGGGCTTTAAGGATCGGAAAAACAGTACTTAGGGGGACAACAGGAGGGGACAAAGGGTAGGCCTGAAACCTAAACCAACTGGCAACTGCTACTTACGTATCCAACTCAAGGAAAGTCACAGTCTCTGGCTCCCGTGGCAACACAGGCTCCACACAGGATCCACACAGCTCCTGCGCTATGGAGGGCCAGGCCCGCCCAGTCAGGTTGGCGTGCCTGCTCGATTAGGGCCGCCTACTCATGTAGCCGTCCATCAAAGCTGTAGGTGTGCCCCCCTGATTGGCCACTCGTGCCCACTTGTTCCTGGTGCTCTGGCGCCGACCCTGGATCCAAAGCCTTGGCAGGAAGCTTGACCCCTCTTAGAAGATAGAACAGGGACAACATCTTGGGGGCCTGGAACTTGTAGATTGGTCTTTCAAATGGGCAATGTGCAATTCTGCTCTCCCGCTGCCCGAATGGCGGTTCAAATGCTTGAGAGTCCAACGTCTGGCTACAATCCCACTCGAAAACAGCCTTATCGGATATGACCGCTAATACGGCGATGTCCGATGCTTTGTCTGGGTCTCCAGGCAAAGCTCAGCTGAGGGGAAGTTGCCGGGGAGGCAGTTCTGCCCTCTCCGGCTTCTCCAATATCTAACAGCAGCGTGATGACATCATCGGACGGCTCGAGCCATCTGTACCCTGCTTAACTCTTCTCATTTCTACTGCCAGTGGCATGCTTTTGTTTGCCTTCCTTCGGCCTCTCGTACACATCCCCCGCATCATTGTTGATGCCGGGGATGTACTGTAAAGAAACAATGCCACTTCCATTACATGGAGGTCAATGACACTGCCCACCCCTGCCTCTCCGGCATCATAAATAACTTCATTGGGGCAGACCTGGAAAGATTGGTGGGTCTGCCGATACAGAGGAGTGCCACAGGTTCCTGGTGGACAGGGGAGAATGCCCGGGGGCCCAGGGGGTTAGGGAGCATTAAAGGTACACATTAAATTATATGATTGGTTTATAGTGGCCACGCATTTAGTGCATACAAGGTTCAGGTTAATATACTATACTCTTTATGTTCCCCTGTTAATGTAAAGCTCATGATTTTCCTTATTTCTACTTTTCTAGACTTAGTTTTGGAGAAGACTCCTCTCCGAAAAAGACAGACTGAAAGCAGAAAGACCCCAGTGGCCAGAGACTACAGACTAACCTCTACCAAAAGGCAGAGCGCTGAGTTATCACACACTCCAAGCCGCCCCCTGAATGTAAGAAGTACCTCTTTATCTAGCAGGGCAAGCCCTGTAACCAAAGAGTTCCAGAAGGTTAGCTCCGTCCTTCAATCTCAGAACCTACAATATACCAAAGCAGCTAAAACTATTCCCTCAACTGAGAGGAAAATCGAGAGGCGTCCTCCAACAGAAGACGTATCAAAGAAAAGTCACGTTGAAACTATCTCCTATTCTCAGAGATCCTCCAAACCCATCGCGAGTAATACAGCGCGGGCAGAAACAAAGGACCTGCCTTTTCAGAAGGTGGTTTCCAGTCACAATGAAGCAGTATTAACAAATACAGAAACTGTTGAAAATGGATTTCTGCTGCCGGGTGAAAAGGAAATTCTAGATTCTCAGTTAAAGACAGATTATTTAGAGGAGGCCTTAAAAACGGTAAAAGATCTTCATCCCGAGGTCCGTGAGGTTGCTCTGGAGGATCAACGAGATTCTTTAAAAGTTGAAGAAGTAGACTTGGTCAATGATAAAGAAGAGGTTGCTGTTGAAGTTGTGACATGCCAGAGAGTGTTATTTGAAAAGCAAGAAGTCGTGCAATCAGTCCAGTACCAAAATATAGAGGCAGTGATGAAGGAAGATGTTACTGATCAAGGTCCGTTAGAAGAACCTTATACATCAGATGCGAAGGCTGAGCCACTCCCCATAACAACAACCTATGAGCAAGAAACCCCCATTACAGTGGAAAGCGAGGAACCTCAAGAGCTTTCTTCTCATTTCGAACTTGAATCTTTGACACAGGAACCAGAATTTAATGGGCAACTATCATCTGACCTAAAACCTGAAGCTGAAATTAAATCTCAGGAAGAAGAAATCATAGATCAGCAGATCATAAGTACACTAAAGGAAAGCAGTATCCAGCAATTTACTGATGAAGAAGTAATTGAGGAGGAAAGCCAAGGAGAAGAGAAACCTGGTGGACAAAGTGACATTAAAGATGATATTGTTTTAGACAGTGTTGACTCAGAGGAGGTCAATCAAGAGATTGATTCTACCAATGCTGAACTAAACTTTGATGAAGTCATAGTTTCTCAAGAGATTCGTATGCTAAGTTCAGAGGTTGACAATAATCAACTGATAGACGTCCATGGAGAACTCAAGAGAGAAATTGAAGACCTGGAAGACTTTGACCTAAAACCTGTGCGATCTGAAAGTCTTCTTGAAGAAAGTAAGGACTCTACTGATTTGGTGGAACAGGAAGAACACATTTTAAGTGAAAGCAAACAGGAAATGTGTTATTTTGAAGAAATTAAGGAGAGTCTTGTAGAGGAAAGTTCTCAAGAACATCCTGTTTTGGAAAAATTGGTCAAGGACTCTACTGATTCGGTGGAACAGGAAGAATACATTTTAAGTGAAAGCAAACAAGAAATGTGTTATTTTGAAGAAATTAAAGAGAGTCTTGTAGAGGAAAGTTCTCAAGAACATCCTGAGCATCCTGGTTTGGAAGAATTGGTCAACTCACTTGAGGACACCAATGAAATATCTGAAGACTCTGCAAACAACCAACAACTAAACCAGGAAGAGGAGAGTTTGGAACTGAATAGTATAGTGCAAGAAAGTGAAATATTTACAGAACGCAAAACTCAGATAATTTGTGTTACAGAACAAATTATCGAGGAGTTCATTGTGGATAATAAAGACGATGTTGGTCGGTTGGATGCCGAACAGCCAGAGAATACTTATTTACCGGAAACTGAACTAAAGGACAACGAACTTGAAAGCGTGAAGCTTGGTGACCAAGAACCAGAGATTTGTGATGTACTTGATACTGATGAAGTCACCCAGATAGTCGCTGAGAAGTTGGAGTCAGAAGAAGCCACAAGTCAGTTAAGTGAAGCTACACAAGAAACCGTAGAGGATAGGCAGGACATTGAACTGGAAGAGCAAAAAATAAAAAGTACTAAACAGGAAATCAATCTTGGACAGGAACCGGAAGTTCAACTATCAAAGGACGATGAAGATCTTAATGATCAAGAAATTGTTCAGCTCTCAAATGTAAACGATGATGGAGATTGGTCATTGGAAAAGAGTCAGGAGGAGATATGGGACATCAAGGAACAAGCCAGTGCAATACCTGAAGTAGAGACAGTGGACAGCCTTCAGTCTTCTCAAGAAGAACAAAAAGACATTGACCTGGCTCAGAAGCAAGAAGTCATCAAAGAGAACCTTGATAAAGACAGTTTACCACCAGAAAGTAAAGAAACCATTCCTTCATCAGATGATGTGCAAGAGGAACCACCATCTGATGAACAAATTTCCCAGTCGTTTGATGAAAATGCTGACAATGATGTCAATGCCATCGTAGAGGAGCATGCTCTAAATCAGTTCCGTGAACTGGAAGAGGATGTACAAGCATTTGCTGTCAAAGAAGACGTAATACTAGATGAGTTGAAGAGTTCTGAACCACAAGTTGTTGAAGACGTGCCCACAGAAATTGATTCTACCATATCTTTAGAGAAAGAGCTTGTTGAACAACTACCTGAGGAAGAACCTCAAGTCAAGCAGGATATTCTTGAGGAACCTTCAGTAGCAAATACAGTACAAGAAAACCAACCAGAAGAAGAACCAGAGGAAATTGTTAATGAAACTAATACATTTGAAGAAGATATTCATTTTAACCAACCAGAAGAGCCTGTTGCTTGTGCTCTTTTGGGTGAAGAGATAGTGCTGGAGAGCCCTGTAACCACTGATGGTATCCAAGAGCCACAACCTAATTATGAACAAGTCAGCAAGGGCAAAGTTTCTTTTCAGGATGAAGTTGAAGAAATAATTGAATCCACAGAAAAGGAAATACTACAAGAAAGTTGTGAAGTGGTTTACACTTCAGCAGAATATACCATCTCTGAGGATGACATGCAACCGCTCACCAAAGTACAGGATGCTACCGATGAGGAAGAGCCAACAGTACAACATCAAGAATATGAAGGTCAGTTGCTAGAAAAAGAGGCAAATGAATGGAAGAGTGAAAGTGAGATCATTGAAGGTGACCAAGAGCCAGAACTTGACCAAGAGCCCCTCTGTGATACGAAGCCTGAAATAACATCTCAAGAAGAAACAACTACAGAAACACAAGAAGAACCAGGTCATGACAACCCTGAAGCAGACCAAGAATTAGAACTTGAACAACATGTCTTGGGTACAGAGTCCAAAGTGATGTTGCAACAGGAAAACACAGAAGAATATTCTTGCCAAGACACGGAAGTAAGAGAAACAACCGAAGATCCCTTGATAGAAACTGAGGGCAGCAAATACGCCACAAATCCTGAAGATGAGCAAGAACCTGAGCTAGACCAAATGGATGGCACTTGTGTTTCAGTAGAGAAGGAGACTTCTGAGAATGAAGAAGACAGCATAGATTCTAAGAAACGAGAAGCTGACCAACTTGACCTTGAGCCGTTCTCCAGTGCAGACTCTACCAACACCTATGAAGAGGAAAGTGTTCTTAACAAAGTAACAGAGGAGGAAATTATTGAGGAGAATTGTGAAGTAGTGTCAGCAATGGTTGAGAATGTATTTTCTGAGAAGAATGAAGTTGAACAAACAGAAGTGGAAGCTGATAAAGATGAACCTGTAGAAGAAAACACAGAGGATGAAAGTCAAGCACCAGAAATCAAGATGGAAGAATCCATTAGGGAAACTGAAAGTGACACTCACGTAAGTGAGATTGAAATAGTCAGCCATTCTGACCAAAACCCAAAACTTGACCAAGAGCCTCTCTCTGATGTAAGAGAAAGTATCCACCAACATGAAGATGAATATACCTTCAAAGACCCAGAAGAACAAATAAGCCAAGAAAATGTAGTAGAAGTCACTAAAAAGACAGAGGAAGACGAGCAGGACAATCAGGATTCTCGGGATACAGGGCTTGACCTTGAGCAGAAAAATGAAGAAGCAAGTTTCGGAGAAGCTACCGAGGAGGAAAGAAGTCAAGAGAGCAATGAAGCAGCTTTAAAAACAGCAGAACAGGATATTATTGTTGAGCATCAGGAGGACATTAAAGATTCCAAGGAAGTAGAAGAAGGACAGCAAACTGATGAAACCAGCACATTTCCAGAGGAAGCAGTACTTCATAGCTTGGACAGCACAGAGGAGACACCTCAGCTGGATGAGTATAAAGCAGATGAAGATATTCAAGCCAAGGTTTCATTGGTGGAGGATCATAGTGCTTCAAAAGTGAGCCAGAGTGAGCAATTGGTACAGAATAAGCTTGAGCAAGAGGAATTCACTCCCATAAGTTCTGGAAGTCTGACTTCAGAAAATGTTTCCGTAGATCACAATCAATTCAATGACCCTGAAGCAACCATTCAAGAATCATTTGACTCTGTGGTCAGCACCGAGTTGAGGCTAGATAGTTCAGTTAACACCTATAACCAGGAAACAGAACTAGACTCTGATCAATGGACAGAAGCTGAAGCCACATCTCAGCAGGAAATCAAAGTTAAAGAAAATGAAGTCAGTGAAGAGAATTATGAAGCCTCTTCCACAGCCAAAGAATCTGAGGAGACTGAAGAGGTCGTTTCCCTTCGAAAGGAACCTGAAGAAGACCAAAATATTCCATTTTCACTGAGCATCATTCAAAACAATCTTCGTTTTACAAGTGAATATGATGCAGAGGTCCATCCTGAAATTCAAGAGAGCGAGTTGCCCATAGAAGGTGCAAAAGCAAGTGGAGATCAGGTTGTTGAAGAAACTAGTGGTTTGCCAAACACTGACAATGAACATGAGACCTTGTACAAGGAAGAGGACATCTCAGAAGACAAAGACTTGGCAGAAAACAAAGTAAATGATAACGTAGAGAAAACGGAAGATGTAAGTAAACCTTTAGGCCAAGACTCAACATCTGCCATGGAAGTTGATAACCTAGTACTTGAAAAGTACTTGGAACCTGAAATCAATGAACAAAGAGAAGCGCACCCTACCGGTCCAGAGACAGAAAGTGAAACCATCCTTGTGGAATGTAACATAGAACAAAAGCTCTACGCTGAGAAGCCTGCTGAGGCTTCAGATTCAGAAGGACCAATAGAGAAGACGAGTGAGATCGAAGATGTTCAAACACACTGCAATTTAGAAGATGAGAACTCCAAATCTGACGAATCCCTGGACACACAAGACATCTCAATTTATTCTCACAGGAGTGAAGACTTTGAAATTAGCAAAGACTACCAACTAGAGCAAACTCTTCCGGATTCCACACCGTTGCCTAATCTCGATGACGAATTTGAGGAATATGCAGAAGATAAAGTATTCGTTTCAGATGACGCTCAGAATGTTGCAGGGTCTGAAGTTCTTCCTGAACTGAAAGCTGAAGAGTTAGATGATAGTTTGGAGTCACAATCATCACAAATAGCCATTGAAGCTGAGGAACCTAGACAAGATACAGAGGTTCTTGCTGAAAACACTTGTGGAACATTGGAGGAACCCTCGTTTGAGAACATGCAGTTAAAAGATAAGGAAACTAGCAAAGCAGAAAGTGAAGATTCCGATGAGTCCTTTAACTCACAAGAAGAGATGCTAATTTCTTCCCAGAGCATTAATAAACTGGAGACACATGTTGACTACAAGTTAGAGGACGCTCTGTCTGACACAACTCCATTACCTAACCTGGTAGATGCCATAATTGTCAATGATAAAAACCAAGACTTTACTCAAAGCGATGAAAACATTGAAGAGCTGCAAAGTGACCCCGTTGAGATCAATTATGACTTAAAATCTGAAGTTGAAGTTACTGATACCTTAGAGCATTCTCAAGATGAAAAAGAGGTCATCGAAGAAACTCCAGAAACAAATGTCAATGAAACCTCACCAGAAGTGATGGCTTTTGTCCACGAGACTGGACCAGAAGAAGATAAAAGGGACATTCAGGAAAGTTCTGCAAAAGAGAGCTCAGAGGAAGTTGTATTAGAAAAAGAAGAGACTCGAGAAGATGAGGTCTTACTGACTACCAAACTCGGCCAAGAAGCTAGTCTTCCAGAACTTCACACGTCCGATGAAGAGAAAGACACCACGGGTGAAATCAGTGACTCTTCCTTCGACTCCAACAGCGGCAATGAGAGAGAGGAACAGCATTCTTCTCCAGTAAATGGAGTGCACGAGAATACCATCATGCAAGCTACACTTGACTTAGAAGACCTTATAGTCAATGGACACTCCACCAGTGAGAAAAGCAACATAGTCATTTCTGGAATCCAGACAATAGTCAAAGTTGAAGAGGATATCCTAAAGACTCACGCTCAGGATATCATCGAAGAATCTGTTCTCAAATTCGCAACCTCAGAAGGAAAGAGCGAAGGCCTCTTCCAATCTTTACTGGAAAAGTCAGAGAACACCAGGCTGGATGAATCCTCGGAGTTAAAGAACACCATCCACTCGGTTGTCGAGTATGTGGACTCGGCCGAAGAAACCAACTTCGCCAAGAAGACCTTGCCTTCCATGATCGACGAAGACCTTTTTGTTGACAAAGATGTAAACCAACAATCCATTAAAACACACCAAGAGAAAGAAGAGTCGTGGTCATCTGACGAGTAAATTGGACTATTATTCCCTGTTTGTGAAACAACAAAAACTTTATTTATTTCTTGGTGACAACAGCCATGAGTCATTTTGCCCAAGCACATCCAGTTGGTGCAACTTATTGAATGTTTGACATTCTTAGACCAGCGCTGGTGAAGTTAAGTGGATGCCAAGGTGGCTGGAACTTGCCAAATTGTTAAATGGATGTAATAAGGGTCCATTTTTGTACCAATAAGTCTAGCCAAGGTGACGCCTATCCAACTTACCTCCTACATAGGTGGCATAGCATGCATGAGTGGTGTTTTTTTTTTCTGGTAACCTCTTGGATGGTTCCAGTGAGGACAAGGAACGTTCATCAAAACTCCAAAAGGTCAAGAGCAGAATTTTAGACTGAACTCAAGTGACCTCTCTCTCTGCTTTTCCTGCCAATGAGTTATTGAGCGAAATTTGTATTCAAAGCATTTTTATTAAGTGTCTTGCACGGCGCACTGCCTCTATCACGTATGATCATATCAATATTCTTCTGTGCTTCAGAGGTAAAGCTCAATCCATGTTTCTTTCAGTTTATCATGAATGTACTGTGATATCGCCAGAGTAAAGCTCTCATTTTTGAGGTTCCTGTCTAGCTTTGAAATGTATCAATGGAGCAGTCATCTTATCCTTCGGGACTGTTGGCCAATATTCATGGCTATTAGTGCCCAACAGTCCATGGGCAATGCCAATGCTTGTTATAATGAGATAGAAGGAAGGGAACAGTCTGTGTGTATTGCCCCCCCCCCCATGCCCTTTTCAGATGACGAGCAAAGCCTAGTTTCAGATATGTTCCTCAGAGTAGATCCAAACACAAGAAGGTCTACCAAGCATCCAGTGCCAATGGCTTCTCATTCATTGACAATCCATGAATAGAGCCTACAACATTTCCTCTATCCCTTTGGCCCAGTGGGTGTCGTAAAGGTATTCCAGGGGGCGCGGGCCCTCATTCTTAAAATGTTTGAAAAGGGAGGGGGGGGGGCTCAATAATGTTCCTAAGTAGAAAAGGGGGCCCTGCAAGGAAAGTTTGGGAACCCCTGTTTTAGCCTTTGCCACAAATTCTTTTTGGTACATACAACTGATTTGGTGTGCGAATTCAAACAATTAGTTCAGTCATCTTTTAATACACCAGTGGTTCCCAAACTGGGGGGCGTGAAGGTATTCCAGGAGGGCTTTGGTCCTCATTCTTAACCCGTGTTTGAATAGGGAGGGGGGGGGGGGCTCAATAATGTTCCTAAATAGAAAAGGGGGGCCCTGCAAGGAAAGTTTGGGAACCACTGAAATACACCAATGTAATCAAAGGGGGTTTCAACATTAATGAGCACCCGCCTTATGGTAGAGGCAGCCATGTTTTCATTGGAGACCCCATGACCTAGAGAAGGTCCTTCCAAGTGGTCATTTGCACTCAAGCCGGCCATAGACATTGTGATCCTTTGCAATCACAACCACTTTGGGGAATCAATTCTTGGCCAATACTTTGGTTGAGGGTCTACATGCTAAATAATGCAGATCGCCAGGAGAGAACCAACATGTCTGATTGCTGTGCGATCGACTATTTGTTCTTTTCTGATCAATCGCTCAAGGTGGGCAGCATTGGATTCCCTAAGGATCAATCACCATGAACGTGCATGGCGATCAATTGTTCAGGAATCAAACGAAAAATCGATCCATGTATGGCCAGCTCAAGTCACACACAAATGTAAAATTAGCACCTACCATTGGCCATTAAAGGTCTTCTTGGGAACTCATGGTCTCACAAAATGGCCGACTCTACCATAATTGGACAGGATCCATCATTTTTGGTACACAACCGTTTTTTAATGCTGTAGATAGCATTTTTGTATGTTTTTGAAAAAAAAGTATCATTAGAAGGCATACGCCGCTGATGTGCCTAGTGCAAACGTGGGCAAACTAAGGCACGGGGGCCAAACCGGCCCTTGTAGTCTTTTAATCCGGCCCTTTGTCACCTTGGTGCCAAGATGGTCCCCTCCACTCGTTTCCTGCAATAAGTGGAGATAATGCCTAGAGGGGGATTGTTTGGGTCAAATTTTAAATTTCCCGTCCTGGCTACAAGGACTTAGGACACCTATGCCAGGCGGCCCCTCACAGGCTCATGGTCTGACCCCTCAAGTTATTGTGGCCTACAGGTGAAGAAGTTTGCCCACACCTTGCCTAGTGGCATTTGGGAGCCCACAGTGCTCTGTCCGGTTAGCACTGTACGTACGCCAAATGCCCAAACGATATATCCATCAATCTTCCAAATAACCTGTCGGGGTATAGTGGTGAGATATGGGTATGGTTGAAGGCACTAACCCTCAAGACTCTACCTTCTAAAAAGAAATGCCAATGGTGGTTTTCATAATTCTGTGCAGGCCGCTGCCTATAAGACTTGTATACCTGTGCCTTCATATGATGACTTAATAAATCGGACAATATTTTATCATCTTCTGACGTCTATTGTATTGCTGGGAAAGTAATGTTCTGCTGAGGAGATTCTGTTATGGCTGGAGATGGAAGTATCTTCACCCTTACAAATACCTGTTGATTGTTAAATGACATTCAGTGATAAGGTGGCAACTAGTGATGGCCGAACATCAGCTGTGACTGTTCGCGAACAGGCGAATCGAACTTCTGCAAATACCCACTGCGAACATGCGAACGACGAATCTCCATTGACTTCAATGGAGGGCGAACTTCTCACACCTTTAGGTCATATTTGCAGCCAAAATACCAATACCTGGACAGTGTCATGCCAGAGGGGGGTCAATGGCTAAACTTCTTCCCCAAAATATGGATTTTTTTAAAATGCTGTTTTCTTCAGGTCTAATGGCCGGAAATCACATCAAGATCATAGATTTTGCCAAAAGTTACCGGACAGTACATTCTGCAGCGCATCACATAATGTTCGCAGCCATTGCGAACTGCGAACATGCTATGTTCACCGTGAACTGTCCGCCGGGCAAACTTTTCGGCCATCACTAGTGGCAACTGCCTGTACTACATTGGGAGGACACAGGTTAAGAATGAGGGCCCGCGCCCCCCTGGAATACATTCGCACCTGCTCCCTAGTTTGGGAACCACTGTCCTATGGGAAACGACGTGCCAGTCTATATTGGCGTGTCATGACTATGGAAAGTATAGGATTTGATATTGCCGACACAGGGAATACGGCGTCGAGAACTGCGGGCAAACCAGGAGTAGCCACGTGTTATGCCGATGTGCCCATGACGCCACCCGCTGTCTAGTATAGACCCAGCCTTGCTGTGGATTCACAAAGTTACATTCTTAAGCTGGCCACACGGCTCGATGAAGTAACAGATTAGAGGAACATCGGGCGGCGTGCACACTCATCGCTCCTGATGTTTCTCTAATCTGTTTCTTCATCGAGCCATCCACAGTTCCTTTGAGCAGGATCAATGGAACATGTTGGAAAACCTTGGTCGAAACCCATTACATTGAATGGGGACAGCGAGTCACCACGGGCTGACGGGTGAGCCGCACACACAAGCTGTGTGTGAAGGGGGTGGGGCCAGCTCTGCCAGGAGAGGGGGGGGGGGGGGGGGGGGGGGGGTGTGCAGGCTGGCTGCTTCTCGGGCTGGGGAAAGGAGAGACCAGGGGGACCAGGAAACCGGCTCCCTATTGTACGGTAATTGATGTGGTGCACATTGATTACTGTACGATTGACCCGCGATCAATCACAGCATGGTGAGGTCACCACACTGTAATTGATCACCGGTCGATTGCACAGGAATCTAACATGATAAAATCCAACTCTTCCAGATGTTCAATGATAAAACAAGGACATATCACCCCACACTAAAGGCCCCCATACACGGCACGGATGCGTGCCGGATTCCGGCGCGATGGATTCCGGGCGCGTGCACGCGGATCCATCGTGCCGGAATCCCCTGCAGCCCACCTTGCCCGTCCGATCGCGTCCGATGGATCAGGGGCACAGAATCGGATCCGAGGAAGAACCAACCTGTTGGTCTTTTCGGGTCCGATTCTGCTCTGATCAGGGGGCGTTGCGGTCAGGGAGGCGAGCCATCGGACACGGATCCCTCCCGGATCCGGCCGTACAAGGTGGGCTGCCACGATCGGATTCCCTAATTGGCTAATCGTTCTCACCTGTGGATGCCGGCGGAATCACCGGAATCCATCGGATGCTGAATCGATCAGCCAGGGAATCCGTGCCGTGTAAGGCTAGCTTTAGGGACCCCCATACACCTTTAGATTTCTGTCAGATTTCCTTTAGATCTCCTTTTGTTTTACCAAAACCATGTAATATGAGGGACTTTCTAAACCATCAAGTCTACCTGTTTTCAATCGCAGAGGACCCGGCACTACATAGTTGTTGGTAGATCTAAAGCATATCTGACAGAGAGATCTAAAGGTTTATGGCCAGCTTAAGGCTATGGCTACACTGGCACTAGAATCCCCAGTGCACAAGCCAGCCATTGAGGGCAATGGGGCTATGACAGAGCTGTCGACACATCCCTCATAGCCCTAAAGGACAGAATATCCCAAGTTTGGTTATGACATCATCATTTAAGACCCAACTCTGGTGCCATTCATTCTCAACACAATACAGAACTCTTGCCATGGAGCGCACCATAGCGCAAGATGACCATGGTGGTAGAAAGATGCGTACTGGAAGGTAAGTTAGCAGAGATCACGGCAGTGGTTCCCAAACTTTCCTTGCAGTTCCCCCTGTTCTATTTAGGAACATTATCGAGCCCCCCCTCCC
>CM070043.1:49524635-49539571 GCA_036250615.1 Ptychadena robeensis | reverse complement strand
CCCCCCCCCAGGGAAGCCCTCCCCCCAGTTTTGGAACCACTGGATTATGGCAATGTGCAAAGGTGTGGATGGGCCCCTAGGGTACTAACTTTTCTAGAAACCTTGGTCAAGTGCATTTAATAGAATCTTGCAGAGACATAAACACAGCTGGTATATAAAGCGCATTGCGGCCAGATGGATGGATGTAAATATTTACCGGTCTAGGATGATATACATTCAACTTTCTACATGGAACCCAACCAAAGCTCTGGGTAGAATGGGTGCAAATGAGATCTTGTCCAACAAGCATTTTTCCAGTTTCCACCAGTTAAAGAGGTTTTAAACTAAAAATAAAAAACACACATACATCAAATAGACATAATACTCACCTGTCCGCAGTTTACATCTTGGGAAACTTCTACACACAAAAAAACATACTTACCTTCCTCACGTTTTCATTCCTGGCGCCAGCATCTTAAGTACTGGCGAACCAAAGCCACTTGGCTTTTCCCAGTGGCTTTGCACCTCTTATTGCTTCAGCCGACATCCCCCCGGAACTCCTACAGAGATGAGCCTCTCTCTAAGGTGCCCATACACGTGTCGGATTCCATGTCCGATCGATTCATCATCCGATCGATTCCGGCGATTCTGCCGGGAATCGCAGGTGTGATCAACCGGCCAATTAAGAGTATCCATCGCAGCATACCACCTTGTCAGAGCGGATTCCGGGACGGATCCGTGTCCGATTGTCCACCTCACAAATGGCAACTCCCCCTGATCCGGGCAGAATCGCATGAGAAAGACCAACATGTTGGTTCTCTGTCGGATCCGATTCTGAGCCCCTGATCAATCGGACCTGATCGATCAGACCAGGTGGGCTGCACACGATTCCGGCACGATCGTTTGGCGTGCACGCGCCCGGAATCGATCGTGCCGGAATCAGGTGCGAATCCGACACGTGTATGGGGGCCTTAAGGTGCCCATACACGCATAGATATGTGCTAGATCAATGGCCGCTTCGAGTGCCATGCGTGTTCACGGCCCTCTACACGGCCCGCTACACGGCCCGCTACACGGCCCGCTACACGGCGCACATCTAATACATCCACCCCTGTCTTTGAGTGGCAACAATCAATCCCGCTCGTAGACAGGGTTATCGGACATAACAGTAAATCACAGTTGATGTCCATTGTTTTGCATGGGGATCGGCTTCGCTAGATGATGCAGCAGTGCTGCACCTCCAGCTCCTTTAATATCAGACTCGTTGAGGCCATCATGCAGAGACCCATAGACATAGACCCGAGTATGGCAGCCTCTCATCACTCAAAGTCTCGCAGATGTGACGCTGCCATCACAATCCAGCGGGACTGGGCAGGCACAACTTCCTACAGCCGCAAGGGCATTTGGGACTGGAGATGATCAAATTTTGGACTAGCTGACTTTGAGCTGATTGCAGAGCCTCGGAACATGGTATCATCACCAAAATTGCTGGAGATGTAGAGAAGGGTTGGGGGAACATTGGAAAAAGTTTTTCTCTAGCATATGTAGCTTTTGCATAAATTAAGTTCAAAGTTGAAATTTCGATTTTCTAAATTTTGGCTTAACTTTGAACTTAATTTATGCAAAAACTGTTTGTGTTAGACCTAACCCTTCTCTACATCTCCAGCAAGTTTGGTGATGATACCATGCTCAGGGGTTTTG
Organism: Ptychadena robeensis; assembly: GCA_036250615.1. Classification (NCBI taxonomy): domain Eukaryota; kingdom Metazoa; phylum Chordata; class Amphibia; order Anura; family Ptychadenidae; genus Ptychadena; species Ptychadena robeensis. Next base: position 49,537,891 of record CM070043.1, on the reverse strand, counting down.
CAATTAACTCGAAATTGTCGTCGTTGGAACAGATGTCCCAAATGCCCTTGCAGCTGTATGACTCCGCGCCTCGGCGAGACGTCACACAGTGGGAGGGGCGATCTTGGAAAAATCGCCCCTCCTGCTGTCAGAAAAAGTACTTTTTTCGATCACTGATCTAAGTGCACGAGGTGGTAGGTCCACTTTCAGGTCAGGTACTTGAAACAGGAAGTGAGGAGGAATACTTGATCCATTGACAACGAAGGGGGTACTTCACCTACTTTGAAGAAGTTGCCTCATACTTCCTGTTGTCTCTATAGAACTGGAACTAAGGCTTCCCGTAAACAGGTTGATACTCGCTTGGTCAATTCATGTAACGGCACCTTGCTGCGCTCAAGCGTTCGCCAACCCTGGTCCCCATCCACTGGTAATGCAGCAGGGGTTTACAACATGTTGGTTCCCTGATAGGTCTTCAAAAGAGTGGCCATGTTGGATTCCAGAATAATCAATCTTGAATGTACGCCACTGCGATCCAATGTTGGGTTATCGAATGGAAAATCGACCCGTGTATGACCACCTCAAAGGGAACTTCCCGATGGAGCTCAGACACCAAGCTCATAGACAGAAATGCAAATGTGATTTAAGCGCCGTGCGCGCTCACGACTCTATCTAGCGCATATCTAATGTGGCCACCCCTGTCTTCGAGTGGGACCAATCAATCCAGTTCGAAGACAGGGTTATCTCACATGATGGTAAATCATGGTTAATGTCCATTGCTTTGGATGGGCAAAGCATCGCTGAGATAGAAGACACAGCAATGCTGTGTCTCCAGCTCCTTCCATATCAGGCTGACATCATCGTTGAACTCAAAGGCTGATCCATCTCACAGGCATTGACCCGTGTATGGCAGCCTTTAAGCTAGCCATACACGTGTCGGATTCCATGGCCAATTGATCACTCACCCGATCGATTCCGGCGATTCTGCCGGGAATCGCAGGTGTGATCGATCGGCCAATTAAGAGTATCCATCGCTGCATACCACCTTGTCAGAGCGGATTCCGGCACGATTCCGCGTCCGAGTGTCCACCTCACAAATGGCAACTCCCCCTGATCTGGGCAGAATCAATCTGATGGAACCAACATGTTGGTTCTCTGTCGGATCCGATTCTGAGCCCCTGAACGATCGGACCTGATCGATCGGACCAGGTGGGCTGCATGCGATTCCGGCACGATCGTTTGGCGTGCACGCGCCCAGAATCGATCGTGCCGGAATCCGGTGGGAATCCGACACGTGTATGGGGGCCTTTAGAGTTGGGGTTGTCTAGCCCAGGGCTAGTGCGGGGGAGGGGGGGGGCTTCTAGCAGAAAAATCCCACCCACCCCTTTCCTCCCAAAGCTGCCCGGGCCCAAGACAGGAGTCCCCTCTGTCCCCCCCTGACGGCGGCCCTGGTCTAACCTCACTACTCTAATCCCTTTATTTTTGGACACAACACTATCTATGGGTTGGTGATGGTCCTCTGGGTCTTTGTTGTGGTGGACACCACACCTGCTAGGAGAGACCCTTCGTCTACATTGTGGTGGACATTGGTTGCCATTGAGTAGACACATACATAAGGTAAATATACAACATTACGTGATTTTGGATATCAGCATCTAGATTTGCTCCACCACAGTGACCCAATATTCTCATTTGAGAGGAACGACTTGTAATCTCATAGCTGCCTCGACCATGCATGACTAAACCACGTCCGGTGCCCAGTAATAGGCCCGACCCTCACAAAGCCCCCAGAACCCAGGAGCCGCCGTCCAGCCATTGACATGTAAATACCCTGAAAGAGCTCGGCGATTCTGATAAGAATGGACAGAAGTAATTACGTCAGGTTTTGGCCGGTTTCTCCATGCGCCGCAGCCGCGGTGATCACTCCTATGGAAACCCTCCATACTGCTAAAGAATGAGATGAGGGCGATAGAGGAGCTAGAAGCTGAACGGCTTTCGGCTCCATTTTTATTTCATTATCGCGGGCTAATCTGTGGAGGAATGCAATGACTTTCAGATGAAAGGAGAGGAGGAGTGGAGGGGCAAACAACCCACACAGACAACATTAAAGACCAACTTGATTGACGTTACGGACTGGTTCACCCCAAAAATTTTGAAGGGATTGACCAATTGCAGAAGCATTTTTGGATTAAAGTTATACAATATTTTATTGGCTTGACCCATATCCTGGCTTGGGCCCTGAAAATGAAATCCCTGTCCATATATATATATACACCCATGTACATATTTCGGCATAACACAATAACATTATGACAGTAATGTCTACATACTGTCTGGCCATATTTCACTGGGACATTGAGTGTAACTGCTGACCATAGTGCATCATGGTATCATCCACAGATGACCATACTAACCGAACACATAAAGGTTGGTCGCCCGCAGCTACAGGGGAGCCCAACTTGAGGATCCAACCAAAAGGCCCCCATACACGTGTCGGATTCCCACCAGATTCCGGCACGATCGTTTACGGGCGCGTGCACGCGAAACGATCGTGCCGGAATCGCATGCAGCCCACCTTGTCCAGTCGATCACGTCCGATCGTACAGGGGCCCAGAATCAGATCCGACAGAGAACCAACATGTTGGTCTTTCTGATCCGATTCTGCACAGATCAGGGGGAGTTGCCATTTGTGAGGTGGACAATCGGACACGGAATCGTCCCGGAATCCGTTGGACAAGGTGGTATGCAGCGATGGATACTCTTAATTGGCCGATTGATCACACCTGCGATTCCCGGCAGAATCGCCAGAATCGATCGGGGGAGTGATCAATTGGCCATGGAATCCTACACGTGTATGGCTAGCTAAAAAAGCCAGCAGGATGGATCACACGCGGATCTGTCCTGCTGGTTCTTTTTGTGGCCGATCCTGCTGCAGGCAGTTAACTCGGAGGGGGATTCTCCGCCCCCTCCATGTTAATTTGCTACAATCTGACAGGAATCGAGTGTGTTGGTGGAGCACACAGGATTCCTGTCAGTTCTCTAGCCGACTCCTCGCAGCATTGGTGATGTCACCACGATGTGAGGAGTCTGCTACAAGCCGGCCATGGATCGAGACGTCTATGGCCGGCCTAAAACTGAAGAACATGATGACCATACCACACTGTGGTAGCATCAACAGGTGACCATACTGCATTGTGTAACCTTAAGCCGGCCATAGACGTCCCAATCCATGGCCGACTTTGAGGCACCGCTGTGAGGTGAGCTGCAGAGAGGACAGGAATCCCGTGTGTTCCACTAACACACGCGATTCCTGTCAGACTGTAGCCAATTAACTCGGAGGGGGAGGAGTCATATTGCAATGATACCATCAACAATGGCCAAAGCGAACCATGATGTTATCTCCAGATGACCACACTACGCTGCAGAACCATATACTGAGGACCATATCGCACTGTGGTACCATCAACAGGCGACCAATGTGCACCATGTTACCATCTACAGATGACAATACTGAACTCTAGAGCCATATACTGATGGCTGTATTGCACTGTTGTACCATCAACAGATAACCATACTTAACTGCAGAACCATATACTGATGACTATATTGCGCTGTGATACCATTTACAGTTGACAATACCACACTGTTGGACTATAGAGGGACTTACGTTGACCTGATAGACTATGTGACCTGTAGTGAGGAGACCATATTCAACTGTGGTACCACAATGGTCAAAGCGAACCATGGTGTTATCTACAGATGACCACACTACGCTGCGGAACCACATACTGATGACCATATTGTGCTGTGGTACCATCAACAAGTGACCAAAATGAACCATGGTACCATCTACAGATGACCACACTATGCTGCGGAACCACATACTGATGACCATATCACACTGTGGTACCATCTACAGATGACCAAAATAAACTGCAGAACCATATACTTATGACCACTTTGCGTAGAAGTACCACCAAGAGGTGACCAATGTGCACCATGAAATCATCTACAGATGACCACACTTAACTGCAGAACCATATACTGATGACCATATCCCACTGTGGTACCATCAACAGGTGACCATACTGCACTGTGGGACTATAGAGGAACTCGTGTTGACCTGATAGACTATACAAATATGATGATATTGCAATGTGTCTTGCAATCATCTAGAAGTGATCATATTCCACTGTGGTACCATCAACAATGGCAAAAGTGAACCATGGTGTTATCAACAGATGACCACACTACACTGAAGAACCACATACTGATGACCATATTGTGCTGTGGTACCATCAACAAATGACCAAAATGAACCATAGTACCATCTACAGATGACCACGATATGCTGCGGAACCACATACTGATGACCATATTGCACTGTTGTACCATCAACAGGTGACCATACTACACCGCAGAACCATATACTTATGACCATGTTGCGTAGAGGTACCACCCAGAGGCGACCAATGTGCACCATGGTATCATCTACAGATGACCATACTGAACCATATACTGATGACCGCATTGTACTGTGGTACCATCAACAAGTGACCACACTGCACTGTGGTACCATTTATATTTGACAATACTACACTGTGGGACTATAGAGGGACTTGTGTTGACCTGATAGAAAAATTACCATATTCCACTGGTACCATCAACAAATGACCAAAATGAACCATGGTACCATATACAGATGACCACACTATGCTGAGGAACCACATACTGATGACCATATTGCACTGTGGTACCATCAACAGGCGACCAATGTCCATCATGGTATCATCTACAGATGACCATAATATCTCCAGAACCATATACTGATGACCGCATTGCACTGTGGTACCATCAACTGGCGACCAATGCCCATCATGGTATCATCTACAGATGACCATAATATCTCCAGAACCATATACTGATGACCACATCCCACTGTGGTAGAACCAAAAACAACTATTCTATAAGCATTGAGCCAGCATCCCAAAATACATAATACAAAACAACTTGATATTGGATGATGAGTAAGTGTCATCAATCCGAATACCAGAAAATTCCCCTTACCCGGGGGCTAGGGGACTTTAAGGGCTCAAAAGGTGACAACAATTAATCAGGTATAGTCATGCATAGAGGTTTAATAACGATAAAATAAAACAACAGCATCAATCGGCACACCACTTGGTTGATATTGTACATGCATTGAAATTGGTGTGTGTTAGATGCAGTTCAACCGGGTAATATGGAGTGGTGATATTCCCAACCCGAGAAACTTCATCAGGGCTATCTTTTTGGGGGAACAATTCAACTTGAGATCAGCATGGGCCAAGTGGGCCGATGTGGCTGGTAAAAGTCCAATGGGGACCTCACCCCTGGTCCAGGAACGGGGGGTATCTGAGGAGTACCAAGTATGCTGTCAGGGGGTGTCCAGTCCGAGATTACTGGTATAGAGATCAGTTCGTAGGTATAGTAGATCTTAGAGGACAACCGTTTAGGTGAGGCAGTAAGGGGTCTCCTCCAGGTGCCAAGACCAGCTGGGGTACCATCAACACATGACCAAACTACACCGCAGAAGCATATACTGATGATCATACCACACTGTGATACCATTTACAGTTGACAATACCACACTGTGGGACTATAGAGGGACTCACGTTGACCCAATAGACTATATAAAAATGGTCATATTGCAATGGTACCATCAACAATGGCCAAAGCAAACCATGGTGTTATCTACAGATGACCACACTATGCTGAGGAACCACATACTAATGAACATATTGCGCTGTGGTACCATCAACAGGCGACCAATGTGCACCATGTTACCATCTACAGATGACCATACTGAACTCTAGAACCATATACTGATGACTGTATTGCACTGTGGTACCATCAACAGGCGACCAATGTGCACCGTGATATCATCTGCAGATGACCATACTGAACATCTGAAACGTATACTGATGACCATATCCTACTGTGGTACCATCAACAGGCGACCATACTGCACTGTGGCACCACAGTTGACAATACCACACTGTTGGACTATAGAGGGACTCACGTTGACCTGATAGATTATAGAAAATGGTCATATTGCACTGTGTGACCATGAACTGTGACACAATAGTCAACTCCCTGCATTGCATTCCAGAATGATGGACCAGCGCCCATGCTGTACAATGGTGCCACTGACAGGTGCCCATAGTGCTCCGCTCTAACATTACACAGGGACTGTTTAGTTGAATGGGACAATGTGGAAATGCCCATGTACTTCAAGACCATTAAAAGTTTCCTCTATTACACAGCGCGGCCATCAAGTCTCACCAATATTGCATGTGTGGCTAAAGTAAGGTACACTTGGGGTACAATTATGACATGGAGATCTACCACCATGCTTTATTCCCCCTTATCTCACATTAATCCTACTTTATATCATGTGACCGGTTGACAGGTTCTCTTTAAGAAAATCTCAGGCCGCACGTCCATACATTTCCCATTAATGTCAATGATACGAATAGCCCAGATAATGTGACTGTAACACGTCAGGAGGGACATTTTCCATATTCCTGGGGTGAGGGCTGCACCATGCATTGGATATCCACCAATTAGCAGCTGGGCATTCCACACATCATGTGTGTGCGGGCATGGACAAAGGATCGGGTTCCTCCAAGCATGGCATGCTGGGATATCATGCCACAACTTCACATCACTTCAGGCTTCTGTTATTATAACTTGAACATATGTCAGTAAAGCTCCTCGTAGCATGTGTCCCCATGTTTCCGGGATATAGACAACCCTAAAGTTCCTTAGTCATGTCCTACAACCCTAATGCCAAGCGCAACGGCTACCAAGAGCTCAACCAACCTTTCATGTCATTAGAGACTGCAGAGAAGCTGTTACCTAAAGTCACATAGAACGAGGCGGACCACCATGTTAAGCAGGATTTATGAGACACTCTGTGCCATATGGTCCCTTCTGATCACTCGTGCCAACCAAATCATGTCCCCTTGGATCACGCTGTCCAAGTCATTGTCACCATTCTAATCAAATAATGTGCCTTCATTGTCCCCGTTGATCACTCTGGGCCATCATTGTCCACTTGGATCATGCGGTCCCAGTCATTGTCCCCTTCTGATCACTTGTGCCCATTCATTGTCACCCTTATAATTACTCTGTGCAATCATTGTCCACTTCTTATACTCGGTGCAAAATTTTTTTTTCAATTGTCCATTTGATCACAGCTTTGGTACCAATAATTGTCCCCTAGCGGATCACTTGGGCCAGTCACTGTCCCTTCTAATTACTCTGTGCAATTCATTGTCCCCTTCTGATCACTCTGCCATAATTGTCCCTTGATCACGCGTTGGTTTCCCATTCATTGTACCCTTCTAATCACTCGTGGTGCCCCTTCATTGTACCCTTCTCGGATCACTCTGTGACAATCATGTCCCCTTTGATCACGCTTGTCCCATTCATTGTCCCCTTCTGATCACTCATGGTGCCATCATTTGTCCCCTTCTAATTACCTCTGTTGAATTCATTGTTTCCCCTTCTGATCACTCTTGTGGCAAATCATTGTCCCCTTCTGATCACTCTGTGTAAAAACAATGTCATGTGTCCCTTCTGATCACTCGTGTGCCATTTTCATTGTCCCACCTTAATGATACTTGTTGTGACAATCTCATTGTGCTCCTTGTCTGATGCACTCTGTGCCAGATCATTTGGGGGTTCCCCTTTGATATAGTAATACATTGTCTTATGATATCTGGCCATTCATTGTCCCCCCTGTTCTGATCCGTCTTGTGGCCATTCATTGTCCCCTTTCACTCTGTGCCAATCATTGTCCCCTTCTGATCACTCTGTGCCAATAATTGCCCCGTTTGATCACTCTGTGCACCATAGTATCCTATACAGATGACCATAATACCTCCATAACCAGTGGTGACCTCCTCTCTCCCGGATGCTAGCGGTGTCTGACAGGGGTAGCGGTATCTGACCAGGGGTTGGTGGTAGCGGTGTCTGACCAATGGGGGTTAAAGTGTCGGACTGGGGGGAGTGTTCCCCAAAGATACAACCACACCCCTCTTCAGTAACCACCCCCTGTACTAAGCTCCTTTTCTCCACTGGATGATTCTGGGGGCAGCATAGCCATGATACCTCCCGCACCACGATGCCACCCTGGGCAAGCACAGGTTCCTAGGTCTCCAGCCATTGCCTAGGGCAGTCTATTTAGTCTTCTCGGCTCCTCTCGACAACATGGTGCCATGGGTCTCCCAATGGAGACATGCAGACGCCATTACAGAGAATGAGTGGAGGGGAGTGAAGCACAGGCCCTAAAATAGCTGAATGGGCTGGTTTTGGCCCACAGGGCATAGTTTGCCCATGACTGGGTGTAAGCCAATGGGTTTCGGGAGCTCAGGCTACCCCTGTCATCGGGGTTGTAATATCAGAGGGCCAAAAAGATAAGGGGGGTCTCTTCGACACAACATGGGCATTGTGTTGTGGGGGCATGGGTGGGGGCTTATTGAGTAGCTTTAACAAAAGGACCCCTGGATCCTGCTCCCCACCCTTTTGAATAATATCCCAAGGACCTCTTACCCATTCAGAGGGGGTTTGAAAAACCTAGAAATAATAGCTCAGACCACGAGGGACGATATGGAATACAACGTTGGAGGCCCTTTTCAGGCAACTTTGTGGAAGGACTAGACTTTTCAAACCCCCTGTGGATGTTAAGAGGTCCTTAGGACCACTGTTCACATTCAAAAGGGTGGGGAGCAGGGATCCGGGGTTGCTCTTGTTAAAGGGTAACCCTGTACACTCAATAAGCCTCCACCGGCTCCCCCACAATGCCTGGTCCCTGTTGTGGGGAAGAGACCCTCCTTATGTAACAAAGGGTCTCGCCCACATTAAAGTATGGCATGGGTCCTGGAAGGGTCCATATTTACAAGGGGGCCAACCACTCCTGGAAGGGCAGGGATTGAAATTGCATAAAAAGTTGGGATGGGGGACAAAAACATTTTTGCTATGGGGCCCAGTCATTTGTAGCTACGCCCCTGTGTGGTATGCACTGCAGTGGACCCCAATCTATTTGGGTCCGCCTTTTTAGAGCCTACCATACCCTTTGCATGTAGGGGGAATGGTATTTTTTTTTTGGGGGAGGGGGCCCTACGCTTTTTTTAACTCTTTAAATTCTGGGGAAAAAATTTTAAAGCATTGACCCCCCTCTGGTATGACATTGCCCAGGTGGTTGCACCCTTGTGACATTTATTTTATTGGTATTGTGGCTACAAATATGTTATAAGTTAATGGCAGTCTGCCGCAAACATGTGAATGGCGGGTATTTGCGAAAAATTCGATCCACCCATGGAGTTGAGGAACTTTGGTTCTCCAAACCTTGACTTCTTGTTGCCATCGTGTGTAGCTTTGCTGTGTTTATAAACACGAGATCGAGTTGTCCTCAGGAACGTAGAGAACGTTGTAAGGTCACCCCTAAGCAGACCATCACCGCCCCTAAGGTCTTAAGTATCCAGATGACACTCATGCTACGTGCCTGAGACCGTTTGTACGCCACTTCTCACATGTAAGTACATTAATGACCCAGAGGAGGACGACAGGTACCTCCATCATCAGGAGACCCCGAGGAATCATCGGCCACCACTTATCGTAGAAGGGAATGTCACGAGGTGTAGTTCTGATGTATGGTTCCTCCCTGATGCAAGCTCCTCGCAACTTGCATGAGACTATTTTCAGCCATGAAAACATAACCAGGAATTCTATCACATGATAAATAAAGCTTTCACTGGCCTCCTGCTTGTGCCAGTCCAGTGTGTGTCCTATGACAAAGCAAGTTTGGGTTTATTTAGAGACCGTGACATTCAGAGGTTCCTCCGTCATACACTGTACTATTCATAATGCTTGAGGATTGTCAGGATGTCCACCAGACTGTAGAAGACCTCATGCTTTATAAGCTAATCCCGGCCTATTGCTCATTGTCCAACTTTGGATCCATGTTGTCCTGTCCATCTTCTTAGCTGACCATTTTTTATATCTAATATAAAATACTGGATCTCTATCTTCTTGAGAAGTCTGGTTGAAGACCCCAAGAACCACTTTTAAGGTAAATGTCTTTCCTTACGTATCGTAAGGAAAGAGATTTACCTTAAAAGTGGTTCTTGAGGTCTTCGACCAGACTTCTCCCCTTTTATAGCCATCAGAGCCTGGCCATTGGTTTTTGATGGATCTAGAAGAGTATATGAGGGACAAGCTGGAAGATCCATCATACGTGGGTTTGAGGTTATCCAGGTGTTCTCTGTTCCCAAAATTTAGGAACTTCTCCAGATGTTCTTCAGTAGTGGATGTTAAAGTCCTTTCCTGAGGGCTGTACTTCTCCCTATACACTACCACCTACCTGTCAACTTCAATCGAAGTGACGCGCAAAGTAGGCGGTCCATGGAAGAAGAGTGGCGGCAGAAGTGACATCGATCTCTTCGGAAAGAAGAAGAACCCCGCCTTCCCTTTCTGACTTGTGGTTTCTGGATTCATGGTGGTGGACTTGTCACAGCGGGTGGGTCCATTACGGTGCCCACGGATAAGAATGGTTCAATCTTTATGGGATGACTTGCTGGTGGTATGGCATGCACCAGGTATTACGTACCATTGGGTCCCATGACTGGGCCCCATAGCAAAAATGTTTATGCGTCCCTCCTCCACACATCCCAACCTGTCACTCCAATCCCTTCCAGGAGTGGTGGGCCCCCTTGTGAATATGGGCCCTATAGCACTGCTATGGCTGCTATAGTGTTTCCTACACCACTGGTTCAGGTTAAAGTTCCCCAAATAAATGGGGAAGAAGCGAATGCGTTGGAAGTACCTACTGAGCGTGGAGGGCTAGTTGCCGGTACTGATGGTAGTGGAGTGTGGACACCATCTTGGACCTTGGTTACAAGTTCATGAGAAGATGTATGTTCAATTTGAATAAAGCTGTGGCCATACTTTGTATCCACTTTAAAATCCATTGTGCGTCAAGCGTATTTTATTAGCTAGGGGAAGAAAAGGAGGTGAAGGGGGTGAGGTAAAGGTTCAATTGAAACCACTTAGATGGTACACCCCCCTCCCTCCCCATCATTACCTTTGATGAACTTAGCAGGACAGGGGGCCCTTTTCTGTGGGACCCCATTGTATATAGTGACTGGTCTGTTGTTGGAGGGCTTTGACCTGCTGGAGGTTGGAGGTGACCCCATTGAGTAAATATTTGTTTCCAGCCCCTAGATATGACCAGCGTGCTCTTCTCTCCGTGGATAGCCTGGGTATTTATAGCTGATGCTATTTTAGATGTCTTCCTACTTTACACCAGGAAATTCCCTTTTGCAAAAATTTATAGCATATACTTTTGGTACAAAGTTCTAACTTTTCCTATAAATGTTATAAATGAAACTGACCTTGGGTGGTAGCTTCATACATATACAATATCTCATATTGGGGAGCTGTCTGTCCAGTTCTGAGATGAGCAAAGCTCTGTCATATAATATTCATGCCTTGGAGAACCCTTGTACCTGTACAGTAGTACTGCTAGTATTGTCCTACAACCCACTGCAAGTTGCTCAATCAACAACTTGTGACTACCTTAGTGGCCTGTAATGGTCTTCTTGCTGGGCATGGTCTTCTCGCTGGGCATTGCACAGTTGCCAGTTTGAGTCAGAAGAGCACCAAGAATGTTCCCCAAAACAATACAGACTCTAGGAATCTTCCCCAGAATAACATGGCCTCTAGGAATCTTCCCCAGAATAACATGGCTTCCATGAGTCTTTCCCAGAACAATATGGCCTCCAGGAGTCTTTCACAGAACAACATGGCCTCCAGGAGTCTTTCCAAGAACAACATGGCCTCCAGGAGTCTTTCCTAGAACAACATGGCCTCCAGGAATGTTTCCCTGGACAAAATGGCTTCTAGAAATGTCCCCAGAACAACATGGTCTCCAGGAGCATTCCCCAGAACAACATGGCTTCCGGGAAAGTTCCCCAGAACAACATGGCTTCTGGGAACATTCCCCAGAACAACATGGCCTTCGGGAATGTTCCCCAGAACAACATGGCCTCCAAGAGTATTCCCCAGAACAACATGGCATTCAGGAACGTTCCCTAGAACAACATGGCCTCCAGGAACGTTCCCCAGAACCACATGGCCTCCAGGAACGTTGCCCAGAACAACATGGCTTCCAGGAACGCTCCCCAGAACAACATGGCCTCCAGGAATGGTCCGTAGAACAACACGGCCTTCAGGAATGTTCCGCAGAACAACATGGCTTCCAGGAACGTTCCCCAGAACAAAATGGCCTTCAGGAATGTTCCCCAGAACGAAATTTCGGCATCTACTCAAACAAAAAAAAAACAAGCTGCCTGGAAAACGGATTTATTACCTGAAAGCAATGACACCTAACTTGCTTAGAATTGACAGGCTGCGGAAAAAATGAGGCTTTTGGCGCACAACGTAATTAACTGTCACCTATCGGAATTCCATACGACATCGACCATTTAAAAAACTCCAGATTTTCTCCTATGAGCTGTTACCGGAGGCTCGGTGCAATGGGCATGGAATGTCAGGCTCTGAACGTCAAACGCCTCTCTCCACATACTCGCGCATTGTTCTGTGCTGGAAACTGCTGAGTAATAAGTCTCGTTACACAGGGACGCCGATAAATAGACCTCATTGTCCTCCTGGCAGATCAGGTTCCAGCACACGCATGGCTCTGCCATCAACACTGGCTGAAAGAATCTGTTTTCCTTCTCTTTCCCCATAACAGAGGGTACAGTGTACCCAGGAGAGGCCTGGGTGGCTTGTCCCAAGCGCCACTGGTGCCATTTTCTTCAAATATTTTTCCTTGTCCCCTTTGTGTCCAGTGCTTGAGATGAAATAAACAACGTCGCTCTGGCCCAGGGCCTGGTGGGCGTTAGTGTTGTTGGGTAGCTGTCGCTGGCGCAGTAAGTGGCGTATTCCGTTTCACGTCCATCTCCGGTCATGGGCAGTTTGTTCTGGTGGCACGTAGGCCCGGGCTACAATCGCCTGTTGTTTGCAAAAATGGAGACATTTTCCTAAGATCCACAACGTGTATGTCATGGGTTCCACCATGTATGAGTGGAGTGAAGTATGGAACCTACCTGTCTCCTTTATCTTTCATAGTTCTTCCTGGAGTGTCCTTCCCACTAGGTCATACCAATGTTATATGTCATGATAGATAGATAGATAGATAGATAGATAGATAGATAGATAGATAGATAGATAGA
>CM070043.1:49469620-49479997 GCA_036250615.1 Ptychadena robeensis | reverse complement strand
CCTGTACTATGTCTGCAGTCTCTGACCATCTCCTGTACTATGTCTGCAGTCTCTGACTCTTACCTCCAGAAATATAGATCGCTGTTTTTCCATATTATGATACATTTATATTTTGTTTCTCCGCCAGGAAAACATGAAGTGGAGTCTGAAGTTGCTTCTGCTGGCCGTAGTGTTGGGCTCTCCCGCTTTCACCTCAGAAGTAGAAGACATTTCAAGTTAAGTCTCGTCTTCTATTGTTGCAGAGCCAATGTCTTTCCTTTTCTGATATTTCATCTTTTTTACTGCCAATGAATGTCCTATTCACACACACACTGTCAACTTCAGCATGGGGATCATCATGAAGGAATATGTACAGTCTATATACCTGCTGTTGAGCCCAGTCAGCAGGGACACAATAACAAGATACTTTTGGACCATAAGACGCACCCAATTAGAGTAGAATAACAACAACAAAAATACTTGAAGTGTTCCCGCAATACCAAATTTCAGCCACAAGATGTCACTAGTAGCAACTTCACAACACATCACTGCATCTTCCTCACTCATCAGGGAAGAGGGGAGCCGAGGGGGAAGCTGCTTCAGATGTCTCCCCTCTACAGCTGTAAGTGTGAAAGTTGCCACGTGAGTGCAGCTCTCATGCACAGGCAGAGATAGATAGGAGAGATGCTGGCTGGCAGCTCTTTCATCTATCTCTCTCTGCTCTTCATTGGTTATAACAGCAGGGCTCCAGCCATGGGTGGATCTCCTATCTTACAGCTCCTCCACCTCCGTGGCTAATCTTTTTGTCGGGAGAGCAAAAAGGCTGGTGGGAAGCCAAGGCACTCAACCATGGGTGGTCCCGCATGTGGACTATAAGACGCAGGAACTTTTCCCCCTTGGGGTATGGAAAGGTGTGTCTTATGGTCCGAAAAAATTGGTAGATGAATTACGCCAAACAAGAGTTGTACTGCTGTCCAGAAAGTTCTTAACAAGGTTCCCTTTGCTGACTATTGGGGAAGTCATATTCCCTTTACCCCACGCCCAGCAGGAGGAGTTCCTTAACACTCACATGGTTATGCTGGTTGCTGTAATTCCAGGGGCCTGTATCGCACAGGAAGGGCCATTTCTCCCGTTATGCTGACTAGGCATATACATAGTACACTGGAGACCCCAGGAGGCCCCCAGTGCCCTCTCTTGCATGTATATCTGGCACCCTCCCTCCCTGTGCAGATTGGAACAGCGCGAGCTGCTGATGGGGTGGGCGGGTTTTAGTGCTGGAGGGAGAAGGAAAAAGAACATGTCCGCACATGCCGCTCCTCCTTCCTCTTCTTCTCCTTCACCCTAGAGCACCAATCCTCCGTCGGCAGAAAGGAAGGGGAACATCAGCAGCTCAACCAATAGCACAATCCTCCAGTCGACAGGGGGCCCTATGCCAGAACTTGCATAGGGCCCCCAAAAGGCTAGAAACGACACCGCCCACAGGGTCTCTTTTCTTACACTAATGGAGCAGGAACAGCTGCAACAAGCTGGATCCAGAGCATACATAAGAACCAAGAACCCCTGGCTCCTCCTTTCAATCTCCTTTATACCCTTCTGGGGGGCAGCACCACCTTTGTTCTGGGCAGAACCAAATACAATTCACAGAAAAATAAACTTTAAACTATTATTAACTTTCCACTGCACTACAGTAGGGATGGACCGAACTGTTCGCCGGAGAACAGTTCGGCCGCGAACTCGGCATGTTCGCCGTTCGCCTCGCCGGCGGACAGTACGGGTGTTCGACCCGTCCTGTTCGCCGGCCAGAAGAAGATCTAAATTCTTCCTCCGGCAGGATCAGAACCTGCGAGATCGTGCCGGAGGAAGAATGTCTTCACTACAAGACCGGGCATGAAGCCGGTCTTGTAGTGAAGATTCCGGCTCAGAGTAGGAAGTGACGTCAGTGACGTCACATCCGGCTCCCGCAACCAGGAACGATGCGTTCCAGGATGTGTTCCATGGACCGGATGTGACGTCACTGACGTCACATCCGGTTTTTCCGATTCAAATTCCCCGCCTAGAGGCGGGGAATTTGAATGTGTCCGCGAACAGGGCGGACGGCGGACATCTTTAAAAGTTCGACCCGCCCTGTTCGCGGACACTCCGGGCTGGTGTTCGCCCATCTCTACACTACAGGTCTACCAGGTCTGGTAAGTAAGTAGATGGGTCATTGTGAAGCATTGTAACCGTCGCTGGCCCGGAATCCGTCATGGTTGGAAGGGAAGACATTCACCACCGATCTGTGGTTTCATGTAAAGTACTCACTGCTCAGATATTGATGGCTGTTCGTTCTAAGAGCTTTCTGATTTATGATTTCCATCTTTCCTTTCGAAAATGTCTACGCTGAACAAGAAAATGTGTGTTAATTTCCTGTAAATATGAAATGTTCTGTGGTCGGTCAGATGTGGGTTTGGCGCTGGGCCTGGCCAAAGCCTAGCTTTTCATTAATGTTCTTTCCCCTTCCAGAGGATTACAAGAGCTTGAGGGTGAGGATTGGAAACTCTTCAACCAATGCCGTGTTGTCTGGCACATTAACCATCCCGTGCCACATCACGTACCCGTCATCAGCGGAAGAGGTGACCGCAGGACGTAGGGCCGTGCTGGGCACACCGCGGGTGAAATGGACCTTCGCCTCCAATGGGAAAGAAGTGGAAGTGTTGGTGGCTCGGGGCCACAAGGTCAGGATAAACGAGGGGTACAGGCAACGTGCCTCACTACCATACTACACAACGTCGGCGTTTGATGTCACTCTGGTCCTCAAGGAGCTTAGAAGCAGTGATTCGGGGGTTTACAAGTGTCACGTCCAACATGGCATTGAAGATGATTATGACATGTTGGAGGTTAAGGTCAAAGGTAAGCCGCCTCAAACGCGGAACTGATAATCTACAGGGTGGGCCATTTATATGGATACACCTTAATAAAATGGGAATGGTTGGTGATATTAACTTCCTGTTTGTGGCACATTAGTATATGTGAGGGGGGGGTGGACTTTTCAAGATGGGTGGTGACCATGGTGGCCATTTTGAAGTTGGCCATTTTAAATCCAACTGTTGTTTTTTCAATAGAAAGAGGGTCATGTGACACATCAAACTCATTGGGAATTTCACAAGAAAAAAGATGGTGTGCTTGGTTTTAACGTAACTTTATCCTTTCATGAGTTATTTACACTTATAAAATGGGTTCAATGTGCTGCCCATTGTGTTGGATTGTCAATGCAACCCTCTTCTTCCACTCTTCACACACTGATAGCAACACCGCAGGGGAAATGCTAGCACAGGCTTCCTTATCCGTAGTTTCAGGTGCTGCACATCTCGTTGGTAACAAAGACACTTGCAGAAGGACAGGTAACCCAAACACAGGATCGTCCCCAACCACACTGCTATACAGAGACTATAACAGGCAATGGTGTACATGACAGATCCTCAATCACATTGTGCCACCTGGTCGTATAGGATTGGTGAACAATTTCCTTTGGCTAATTAGGCCGCAGGAAATTTGACCTAACGTCCCACACTGCAGCTATACAGCAGGGCCCCCTGGACTGTACTGTGCTGTGCACATCCACAGGGACACTGGGATGCCAGTTTGTCTAATGCCTGCCATGCACATGCCGATAAGCGTCCGATTTTTCACCTGACCGACGGGTGTGTGTGCTCGCGCCGTCGGTCAGCGGAAAAATCGGCCGCTTATCGCCATGTGCCCACATGGGGCGACAGATCCCTGTCGCCACACTGCTCGGCCGGCCAGAGAACGGACATGTCCGATAATCTCTGCCCGATTGAAGCCGATGGCATTAGCTAGCTAGTGGCCGGCACACAAAGGGTACCGGCCGACTGAAGGGGCCCCATAATGCACCAGGGTGCAAACGTGATGACGTCATCACGTTTGCATCCCGTTGCATATAGGGACTGGTCTCTTTGCACCCGTCGGGGTGTGTATGGCAGCCTTAACAGTGGTTCACACTGAGTGTATCCCTCTGCCAGATCGGGGAGATATGCCAGTAGTTTGCTGTGCACATCCACAAGGAAACTGTTGCAGTTTGGCCTGAGCAGATTCATCCACCAAATCGGAGAGACATGATTCAGCCATGCTGCCTGCTGTGGAGGCTTGCTCTTTGCTGAGGATGTTGCTGTGTCGTCGCCAGCGTACATACCTTACACCAGGTTCTCGAATGGAGCAAGAAAACTTTATCTTATAGTTATACCGATCTGAGTTTGATAATCAAGCATGTGCTAGGTACAGACCAGAGGACAAGGAGTGGCTGTTAATGCTTAAACTGTAACTTACCAACGAGGCCCGGCAAGGGTCTGGCTATAACCACACTGGCATACAGGCAGCTGAAATCCAAATCTTCCTCAGCAGTTAGTCCAAAGTAAATAACTCAAGGTAGCTCCCACCACAAAAAGAGGCAGTATGGGCAGCAGGCTCCTTACCCCACGTATCTCCAGGGGCCTCAAGAGTAAGCACAGTGGTTGCTGGGTACATGTACTGTGGCCCAGAGTAGTAGGCACACCAGCAGTGGCTCCACGGAAGTCTGGGCATGGCCCAGTGATAGGGGCCGAAAGTCAACCCCACCAGAACGGTAGCACTGGTACCCAGCAGGAACAGCAGTGGGGCACCAGGACAATGGTGAAGTGTTGGAGTATTGTAGTGCCGTGCAAGTGTAGTGTGTGTAACCACTCATGCGGCCAGGTTCTTTAGGGTGGATGTCCTCTGCTCGATCACCAAGTTCCGCTTGCAGCCCAAATAACTCCAGGTCCACGCCAGCAGGTGGGGGCTATTTACAGTTTTATTTAGGAATATTTACACGCTTTCACCATCACCCAGAGTCAGGGATGGGGTTCAGACATGGGGATCTACGTTCCAAACTGCGTTGTTCACAAGCTGCTGGACCAATGGCTGGGTGTTGGGGACCTTCTCCAGGGTGTAACGCTGGAGGCTTGTAGTTCTCTCTCTGGAGTCCCAAGGAGAAGCCAGGTACATTCCGGGAATCACAGAAAAAAGCCCAGAAGTTTCCAAAGGACTTCTATTTATTTCATAGGAAAGGGGCAGGCATAAGGCCTGGTACTAGGCAGGACTATGTTTGTTACATTTTGAAAGGAAGGAATAAGTACACACCCAGACATGAGTCATGGTACCAGCTTTTTGTAAACAACAGGTGCAACCCTTTACAGGGATACACAACAATATATGGCATATACAGCATATATACAGTTAAGTGACCGTTTCTCGGGCCACTACACTATCCTGCACACACGCCTGGTTAAACTGTGTTGAAGGCCTTGGGCAGGACAGCATCTCTTGGTCCAGGAGGCATCTTGGTCTTGTTTCCTAAAGGGACCACTACTACCTTCTAGCAACCCCTTGCCACTACACCATTAGCAGAGAAACCCACCCTTATTTTCTTCCCTAATGGCAATGGTTTTACCAGACAGGGGGCATTGGGTTCACCGGCAGAACTGGTTCTGGCTTTCCCTAATCTGCTCAGAATATTTTTTTGTACTATAGCCCTAACTTCTTGAAAATAAGGAACCTCGTTCTACCATAGCAATAAACTTTTATAAGATGGTAGGGAATGAGTTTTGCACTTTAAGTCCTAGCAGATTGGAAAAGATTATAAGCAAAGAGTGAATGGAAGGTCAATGCTATAATCCCCAATATAACATATATACGACTTGAGTGAAATGTTAAGTTTTACATTTTGGGAGATTTATACAAAATCTTGACATTGTAATATAATGCAATACGCCTTTCATCAAAAGGAAAAAAAAAATCTAATTTCTTTCCAGTTCTGTGAGCTAAATTGAGAGTTTCCACTTCTTTCCACTAATTTCACCAA
This sequence comes from Ptychadena robeensis, assembly GCA_036250615.1. Lineage (NCBI taxonomy): Eukaryota > Metazoa > Chordata > Amphibia > Anura > Ptychadenidae > Ptychadena > Ptychadena robeensis. The sequence goes on along the minus strand of CM070043.1, from coordinate 49,474,143 downwards.
ACTCTGTGTTCTTTAGTTCCAACATGGGAACACTCACACCGTGGGGGTGAGCGGACCCATAATTATTATTATTTCAAATGGAAGGTGGTGAGGCACATGACTCATTCTATTGCCCGCTCCTCTACGCCCTCCAAATACTGTTCAAGAAGTTTAAGTACGTAAAAACAAGGTTTGCATTTCCATGGCAACGTTTCTTTCCAAACCATCGGCCATAACAATGAACCCACCTACATAATAAGGTCCACTTAACTAAGGCAGCTCTTACCCATCAAGGCTCCAGAATACCTCTGAAGGTGTTCTGTGGTATGTCCATCGGATCCATTGAGACCTGTTGTAAGGTGGGTCCTCCATTGAGCTGATTGATAGATCAATGGAGTTGGGTCCTCCATTGAGCAGATTGATAGATCAATGAAGGTGGGGCCTCCATTGAGCAGATTGATAGACCAATGGAGGTGGGGCCTCCATTGAGCAGATTGATAGATCAGATTGAAGGAATGTGAAGACCAAGTCAAAATCCAGAAGAGCCGCCTCCATGTCTCATTTTAACCAGAACAGCTTTTTGATTGTAGTATTGCAAGTCAATATCAAGATCTGTCATTTCATCCAACCCCTACAATGTTTATGAAGGTGGATGGTGTCTAGTACGATCCACATGAATGTTGGAAGCCATCTTTTCCCAACAGACCATTGCCAAAAGCATCAAAATGCCTATGGTGGTCTACCTCCTTCCCATAAGTCATCATGCTGCTATGTGGTCCTCAGGTAGATGATACACATCCGTATGAGGCCATCCACATTATATAAAGAACAACATGATTGCCAGTTTTAATGCTTATGTTCCCATTGGAGTCTTCTTCATGGTGAACAAGGGTAAGTGTAGCTCCATTGTGTTCTAGTTCCTTTCTCTTGTGTCCAGCATTAAAGCGGATGTATACTCTTGGTTTGGTGTTTTCACTAGTTCTTGGTCTTATTTTGACATTTTCACTAGTTCTTGGTTTGGCATTTCTACTAGTTCTTGGTCTTAGTTTGGCATTTTCACTAGTTCTTGGTCTTAGTTTGGCATTTTCACTAGTTCTTGATCTTGATTTGCGTTTTTCACTAGTTCTTGGTCTTGGTTTGGCATTTTTGCTAGTTCTAGATCTTTGTATGTCGTTTTCACTAGTTTTTAGTTTGGCACTTTCACTAGTTCTTGGTCTTGGTTTGGCATTTTAACTAGTTCTTGGTCTTGGTTTGGCATTTTTGCTAGTTCTTGATCTTTGTATGGCATTTCACTAGTTCTTGGTTTGGCATTTTCACTAGTTCTTGGTCTTGGTTTGGCATTTTCACTAGTTCTTGATCTTTGTATGGCATTTTCACTAGTTCTTGGTCTTGGTTTGGCATTTTTGCTAGTTATTGGTCTTGCTTTAGTATTTTCACTAGTTCCTGGTCTTGGTTTGGCATTTTTACTAGTTCTTGGTCTTGGTATGGCTGGTCTATGGAATTAGACCAGGCAGGCTAGGCTAAGTTCCCATTCACTTGAGTTAGACACTAACCTCATACCAGAAACACCCCACAGAACCTTATTCTCTTGAACACCCAGTCAAGCCATCACTTGCTGTCTAATACATCTCACCTCTTGGAAGGTGTCATTGTAACCGGATAATTAATCTTGTGGTTTTAAAGCCTTGTCTGGTCATTGTAAATGTTTATCTCTCAGATATTTTATATTCCATGTCTGCCCCTCTAAAAGTTTTACCCAGCTGGACAGCCTGGTGTCATCACCCCCAATTTAACCTTTCTGTTTGGGCCTTTTAGGTGTTGTGTTCCTGTATCGCGAAGGAACTTCTCGTTATATGTATACGTTTCCCATGGCCCAAGAAGCCTGCATCAGGATTAAAGCAAACATAGCTACAGCCGACCAACTCTTGGCCGCCTACCATGGTGGATATGAGCAATGCGACGCCGGCTGGATCGCCGACCAAACTGTCAGGTTAGAAGATTGGTTGTCCTGTTGAAATGAATGAAGTAGGGCAGGGCTGAAACCTATGCCAGGGTATTTATGTATACTTAGATATCCTTAGGGAAATTTAATATCCTGTCCCAAAATTCCATTTTAAGGAGTAATCTCTGGAACCGGTGTTACCATTGGATGATTTACCTTTATCTCAATAAAGCAGTAAGGGCTTGTTTCCACATACGTCGGGACCCTCTTCGCTAAGCATATACGCTTAGCGGGGACCCCAACGTAGCAGATACACTTACCTGCTCAGCGGAGGATCTGTCTTCACGGTGCCGAGCCACTCCGCTGCTGCAAGGATCAACGTAATCAAATACGTTGATTCTTTGCACCGGCGGATGTGTAGACAGACCATCCGCCGTGCAGGCAATGTCTATCTGCTACGTCGGGAGCCGACGTATGTGGAAACTTACCCTAAGCCTTCCCATGTCTCCTTGCCAATGCCATGGCAGAAGGGTGGAGCAATGTTGGCCTATACAGATTTTTTCATGGCAGATGAGGTTTTTTATATAGTGGAGTATATGTCTGCTTTAATATGTACTCCTGCCTCTCAGTGGTGCCCAATTTATGAATAAGCATCATTATCACAAAAAGATAGTGGGTAACTTTAAGCGTGGGTGGTATGCATTTTACGGATAGAGCTTTTGTTGCTGCACCATTTAACCAAAACATAGGAAATCTTCAGATATTATATATATGTTAATTTATTATATAGCATTGGAAATTTGTAAGCTCATCCACTATCTCAAGAGTCCTAATGTCTGGAGCATCTCACAATGTCAAGGTCTACCCTTCTTGGTCCCTTCCCTATGCAGGTACCCTATCCAGACGCCTCGTGAGGGTTGCTATGGAGATATGGATGGATTTCCAGGAGTGAGGAACTACGGAGTCTTGGATCCTGATGATATGTATGATGTCTACTGCTTTGTTGAAGAACTCAATGGTGACTCTATTCTTTTTATTCCTAGTCAATGTGTATAGACAATTGTCTACTTATTCTATAGCTGGATATAGATGAACTAAGATACACAACTTGTTTGTGTGCAACCAATCCATATTCACGATTACATTTGTGCTTAAATATCCATAGACCATTTGCTATAACTTTGTTCTCATTTACTTTTGGTCACTATTAATGATTCTCAGGGCACCATAATGTAGATTCGCAGTTGATGGTTACCAGAACAACTAATTGTTGGATGTATAGTATACATAATGGCTTTACCACTCAGCAAGGGACACAACAGGTAGCGAATGATAATCTTGTCAAAGTAACCAGGCGGGTGCAGCTAGGGGGCCCAATCGAGCGGGCACACAGACCAGACTGGGCGGGCCTGGCCCCCCATAGCAGTGGCACTGGCATGCTTGCTCCCTGTCCACATAAGATGGCAGCGTAGCCATGCTCCTTGTGTGTCCATAGACATACACAGAGAAGCTTCTCTGTTTTCATTCAGTAGTGTGTATGTGTGGGCTGCATAAACACTTAAGGTTGCTAGATGACACTCAAAGCTCCTCTGTGTATTTCTTTGCATGCACAGAGAACATGGCCATGCTGCCAAGCATGCTCGTGTGTCTCCTAGTTATAACCAAAAACAGACTGCACAAGCCTCAGGCTAAAGACAGGAATAAGAGTGTTTGAAGATTTGATTTTCAAAGGTGAGATAATAGAAACCATGCGGGTAAGAACATTTATATTACTAAAGTTTTATTATGTACGTTATTCTATGCAATAATGTGTTTTTTTTTTGCCAAGCGTTTAATAACCCTTTAATGGAAGGCTAAAAGGGGTTTCAGTGTGTTTTAGTGTCTTAAGATTTTAGATTGGGCTCAGGTCATAAGGCATTTGTGACTGTCAACATTTGTGAAGGCCTAACTTGTAAATTCTCTTTGCATCCCTGTTTTAGGTGAGTTGTTTCTAGGTGCTTTGCCAAACAAGTTCACTCTAAGTGAGGCCAAAGACTACTGCAGGACCTTGGGAGCGGAAATGGCAAACACTGGTCAACTCTACGCTGCATGGAATGAAGGGGTCGACCACTGCAATCCTGGCTGGCTTGCTGATGGAAGTGTCAGGTATCCCATCGTAACACCAAGTGAAAAGTGTGGTGGAAACTCACCTGGAGTCAAGACGGTCTTTCAGTTCCGCAACCAGACAGGCTTCCCAGACCCCGAAGCAAGATATGACGTCTACTGCTTCAGAGGTGAGGTCGTTGATAAATCAAGGAGATGGTCTTGTTGACATCTTTAAAGTTATGCTCCTGTGTAATTAAATTCCCATTTGTGAAACTGTAAGGGTTGGCACCGCCCCTTCCATGACTAGCACCTGTGTCACGTTCCGGTTCATGTCTGGATCATCATCTTGGCTAGACTTCTGCAGACCATCCCTCCTGGTGGCAGGACAAGCTCCTCACAACACAACACGCCAACACAGTCTGTAAAGAAGGAAAAGGGGCGATGTCCCCAATGCAGAAACGTTGCACAATGTCTCAATGAGTCCAAACACCCGTTCTCTTTGGTGTAAGTTCTGGTA
>CM070043.1:49451171-49463014 GCA_036250615.1 Ptychadena robeensis | reverse complement strand
GGTAGGTCTCATGAAAGTTGTATGGAGGAATCTGAAGGTGTATGGGGGGCTTAAGATGAATGAAGTTCAATGTACTATACCCTTCAATTTTGGGCACACCTGCAGCTTCTCTTTGTACCTTGTGTTGTAGATGTCTGCTACCCCAACCCCTGTGAGAATGGAGGGACCTGCATTGAGGAAGATGATGCCGACTTCCACTGTTTGTGTTTGCCAGGCTATTTTGGAAAAGTCTGTGAGATAAGTGAGTTCCAAAGTACAATTTGACTATGTAATCACCAGCTGGTATGTGATTTTAAACATTTTACACCAGGACAGTACATGCAATATAACTGCAATGGAGGGGTACTGATCTAGGTTCAGAGCTCAGAGTCCAGCAGCTGAAACAGCAACACAGGTGCTGGCAGGATCAACAGTGGTAATCAAGGTCAGGAGCCAAAGGTATTCAGGAGCCTAAGCGTAGTCCAGTAGTCAGCAGCCAAGGGTCGGTACACGGGTGATGATGGCGAAGGTATCGAAGCAAAAGCAGCAAGAGTAAGATAACGGCAGGAACACAATAATCTGGCAAGGAAGAAGTGCAGAGACATGGTTTTTAACAGAAGTATTAGGGAGGGGGCAGGGTTTCAACAAGAAGTGAACTAGGTCTTATGGTAGTGTTGTCCAAGGGGCCCAACAAGGTGTAAAGGCAGACTATGGGCATTTTTCAACTTGGGCAATCTGCCGCGATTCCAATCACGGCACAGAGATGTCCTGTCCCACCCCTCACTTCCTGCCTGCATGTGCCATGCCAAAATTCTAATTGCGGGAGACCGAGCGATCTCCTGCAATTAGAATTTAGGCACGGCACATGCAGGCAGGAAGTGGAGGGTGGGACAGGACATCTTGCCCAACCCGCCTGGTCGCGCCCATAGAGAATGGTTTAACTGTGTCCATTCATGTCTATGGCAATCAGAGGCAATCAGCCGTGGTAATCCATGTTTTAGATTGCGGGGCAGCACCACGCCCGATCGCAGCTGTGGGGATGACCCCATTTAAATGCATTGGCGGGATAAAAAACCACAGGTGATCGCCTATCAAGGTCTATCAGGTGGCTCAGCAGACAGAGCTGCAGCTATACACTAAAGCATCCCTTAGTTCAGATCCTGACAGGGGATATACAACACCTCTGTTGGGCATTTTAAAGTTTCAAAAATGTCACTAGTGTGGGACTTGGGTCCTTAGATCTTAGGTTATACCTTCAGCAATTTGAGGGATGGTACCATGTTAAGGGGCTCACAAAGTCAGAGAGTGAAATTTTCACCATCTTTAGAAAACATTTTTTAATCCTCCACAAGATGGCGCTGCTGCCTTGGTTTATTTACATTTTACCAAGAATGAGATTTTTCAGCTTGTGCCTGGCTAGCAGGGGAACGAAGGGGAGCACAGAGCTGAGCAAGACAGAGTGTCACCCCACTCTTCCAACACCAACGCTGGTGTGCCACCTCCAGCGATCTCTAACCCCCCCAACCACTGCATTAGAGCACTTGAATGTGATGAAAGTGGGGGGTATCCCTGGCTATTTAGCCTGGCCTCTGCTTGTGAGAGAAAAGGGCTGTGCCATAGTTTGCCCACCACTGATCTAGACACTTTCATGTTTTAGGACCTCTCTATTATTTTAACATTTTATGTATGTATACATGAACTCAATGAAATGCAATCCCCTGACACCTAAGGGGGGAATGCTGCTCCACAACACTGACCGCTGAATATCACTGTCTCTGGATAGATGTAGAAAAGTGTCCAGATGAGTGGGACTCATTCCAGGGATTCTGCTACAAGCATTTCTATGGCAGGAAAAGCTGGGAAGAGGCCGAGACTCACTGCAGAGACTTCGGAGGCCATCTCGTCAGCATTGTAACTCCAGAAGAACAAGACTTTGTGAACAGTAAGTGGTGAATGGCAGAGCATCAGTGCTTCAGACAGCATAAAACTTGTATAAAATGTGTTGCTTGATCACATTAATATAAGTTCTAAATAATTCACTTATTCAGATCTTCATGGGGTCTTCATGGGGCCTTTATAGGGCTTTCGTGGGGCCTTCATGGGGTCTTCAGGGGGTCTTAATGGGGCCTACATAGGGGCCTTCATGGGGTCTTTTTGAGGCCTTTATGGGGTCTTCAAGGGGCCTTCGTGGGGGTCTTCATGAGGTATTCATTGGGGCCTTCATGGGGTCTTCATGGTGCTTTCATGGGGCCTTCATGGAGTCTTCATGGAGTCTTCATGGGGTTTTCACAGGGTCTTCATGGGGTCTTCATGGGGCCTTCATAGGGCCTTCGTGGGGCCTTCATGGGGTCTTAATGGGGCCTACAGTGGGTCTTCATGGGGTCTTCTTGGGACCTTCATGGGGTCCGTATGGGGCCTTCATGGGGTCTTCATGGAGCCTTTATGGGGTTTTCATAGGGTCTTCATGGGGCCTTTATGGGGTCTTCATGAGGTCTTCATGGGGTCTGCATGGGGCCTTCATGGGGTCTTCACAGGTTCTCCAAAGTAAAATGATAAATTCAAGATCTACTATGCATTATATCAACATCTAGTGGCAGAATGGGAAATTGCAGCTACGGTGTAATCACATGAAACAACACTCAGAAGTCATTTGCTAATTCTTTGTTAAAATCGTCACTTGCGCAATGCATGGTACTTACCCCAGAATCTCAAATATTCCAGATTACAAAGATAAAGCGCTATATTCCACATCTTCATGGATTCTTGAAGTGCTGATATTCACTATAAAAAATTGTGATTTGAATATTTGTGCTTAACATTAATGAAATGTCCTACTCTTCCGTCTGGAATGTAGAACTGAGAATGGCAACATCAAAAGGTAGGAAGGAGCAACCAAAAACCAGAGAGATCCCTCAGCTCATGCCCACAGCTCATGCCCATTGGGCATCAGCTAGTTTTAACACTTTTCCCGACTGCCCCATGTTTGCCACCTCCACCACCTGGCTAAATCATAGCTTTCAATATCGCCGGCCGGGAATCCGGGAAGAGACGCCACTTCCGGTTTTCGACCATCACCTTCTGTGTTCTAGATGCCGCAAGTGACATCACTTCTGGTATCAGGAGATTAGAGTCCCCTCCCTCCTATTTAGTACCTGCCTAACTAAGGAGGGAGAGGGCGTTACTCTCCCTAGTGATATCTAGTAATGTAAGTGGGGTAGGAGTAACGCCAGCCACCCTCCGGGAAATCCGGGATTTTGTGAAAGCCACAGGTATGGGCTAAATACTGGTTTGGGTTAAATATATATATACACTATACACAGTACACTATTTAATTATCTCCCCGATGATCAGCAATACCTGTCATCAGTGGTTCCCAAACTTTCCCCTTTTTCTATTTAGGAGCATTATCGAGCCTCCCCTCCCCATTCAAACATAGGTTCAGAATGAGGGCCTCTGAAAACCTTTGCACCCACCCAAGGGGGCCCGCCCCCCAGTTTGGGAACCACTGCCTGTGGTTGGGCACTTACTGTTATGGGGTGACAACTGTTTCCCAGTCATGTTCCTGTGTTTTTACCTTGCCCCAAGCTTACTGGGTGGGTGGGCACAAGAAGCAGCTTCAACCCACAATAATCCACCATGATCAAGTGATATCCAGCCGACACTGGAGGAAGGTTTATGCAGTTAGTATGTAGCTTAAATTTATCAGCCGTAAAATAAAATAAAGAATCCTAAAAAGGTGTGTGAGGGGGGGGGATAGTATGTTATGAAAAAGTTATCTATGGCCATATTATAATGTACAAGGTGCACAGATGAAATGTAACGACAGGTCACTTTTACCACTACCCCTACGTCCATGTTTGTAGCTTACTCAGCTTAACAATCAACACGTTACAGTATACGTATTAGGAATAATAATTTTCAATATTCTCCCAGACCGGTACAAAGACTACCAGTGGACGGGTCTGAACGATCGGACCATCGAGGGCGATTTCCAGTGGTCAGACGGGAATACTGTGGTAAGATGCTGGCAATCAAACATAATGGGTATTCAAAACCATATCAGTAAATGAGGTAAATATATACAGTGTGTATATCTATCTACACAGCAGGGTCCTGGATGGGAGATGTGTCTCCCCTTTCTATGGTCCCAGGTGTATACTGTGTAAAGAGTCTAAGATTGATAAGTGCAACTATTGTTACCACTAATAAGTTGTTACAGGACCACGGACTCTGGAATGGGAGGGAAGGAAGTGGGTGGACCTTCCCATTCCACCCAGGTACATACCAGCATTTTTGCCCATCAGCCACAGAGCGATCTTGTCTGAGAAGGCTCCAGTGACCAAAGAGAGAAGTGGATCGTAGGAACTACAGCCAGGTGGCTTATCTGTATGGAGTTCATCTCTCACCCTATCAATCACGCAGCCGCCTAGGGAGAGAGAAGGCAATCTGGAGGAGGTCTGTGACTCAGCAACAGCCCCCTCAGAGAGCACTCCGTCAGTGACCAGAGATGCTTTCCGGGGGGGGGGGGGGGGGGGGGGGGGGGGGGGGCAGTGATTGTTTGGTGGCTTGGGACAGAGTTTGTAAGTCTCACCAGTGCTTGCCCTGGGAGCCGATTTACCCAGGATTGCCCCTGTCTCTACCATAGTGTAGGTTCACATGGAAGGCCCAGGAGAGTTTGGGGGACTTCAGGAACCCGTTTTCAAAACCCTTTATATAAGTACAAATAAACGTTGCCCCCCAAAAAACAAGTACATTCTTTGCCCCCCAAAAAATGTAGTTTGGGGGTCTAAAATAGATTTTTTGGAGAGCAAACAGAAAACTGTGCTTATTTGTGTAAGCACAGTTTTCGTTTAAAGTACAACTGATTAGCTCCCTTTGCTGCTTCAAGCTTATTTTTAGTTGAGTGTAGTACCTAATCAGAGCCAGGAGGTGTCGCTGTTGTGTCACAGCATTGAGCGGAATGGACTATATCTAAGCTTGAAATTCTATTATCTCTACATTTCTGTTTCAGCTCTTTGAGAACTGGAATGAAGGGCAGCCGGACAGCTACTTCCTCTCTGGTGAGGACTGTGTGGTAACGGGGTGGCACGATGCCGGTCAGTGGAGCGACGTCCCGTGTAATTATCACCTCCCGTACACCTGCAAGATGGGGCTGAGTAAGTGGAGTCATGGCTCTGACACCGATAGAGAATGGCCATTTATTGCACATTAAACCGGTTTAGTTTAATGGATACCAGAACCCCAAGTGGCCACGTCCTAGTCTTGTACTTACCTATCCAACAAGTCATCAATTGGCCTTTCCTTTCTGATCTCTACAAATGGGCTGGGCTTTCAGAATGAGCCTGAGAGTTACATGGCTACACCGAAAATTGACTCAAGGCCATAATAGCTTCCCTTAAAATGTGGGTGTTCCATAAGTTAGAAGGTTTACTCACATGTGTATGTTCTCTAGTAACCTGTGGACCTCCCCCTGAGGTGGCCAACGCATCTCCATATGGTCGACCCAAAACTCGATATCAGATCAGCTCGGTAGTGGGATATCGCTGTGATGACGGCTTCAGTCAGCGCAATTCTCCGGTCATCAGGTGCCAGTCAGATGGAGCATGGGAAGAACCACAAATAAACTGTCTACCATGTAAGTAGAATAACAACCAACGTAAGGTGACTGACCAATAATCCAATCTACAATTGTTCACTCTGACGGATATTCTTACATTTTCACATCAAGTTCCAGGAAAGTGTCCCCATATGTGGTTGGGTCATCATAGCATGGTATGATCCTGTATAGTGTCCTTGCCAAATCTCACTCTAGTGGTTGGGTCATCGTACTGTGGTGTGATCATGTCATGTATAGTGTCTTTCCCAAAAGATGGTGTTCTTGCTAACTCTCACTCTAGGGGTTAGATCATCATACCGTGGTGTGATCATGTCATGTATGGTGTCCTTCCTAAATCTCACTCTAGTGGTTGGGTCATCGTACCGTGGTGTAATCATGTCATGTATGGTGTCCTTCCTAAATCTCACTCTAGTGGTTGGGTCATCGTACCGTGGTGTAATCAGGTCATGTATGGTGTCCTTGCCAAGTCTTGAACAAGTGTGTTAAGCCTAAGCCTGATTAAACTTAAAAGCAGACCTTGAGGCAGCAATTATAACTTCAACATTTACATTTTGGTCCCTACTTTATATGATTACATCCTTCATCTCCCTATTACCAACACCTAAAGCCCTTGGTGGCACTATCAATTATCACCTGTAGACTGGAGAACACAACAATGGGATGTGTCCTTCTGCAACCATGTGTATTCAGGTTTCCATTATACTAGTGTAATGGAGTGGTTGAGGGATGATCTTGATGGAGGACGGGACACCAATCTTCTTGGTAAGCTTTTCCCCTCTTCTATCTCCTCTGGGGTTGGGGAGGGGGCATTAGCTTCCTAATGCCTGCCAGACACACGCCGATGTGGTGTGAAGGCAGACTACCCCCGATGTGTCGCTACGGGAGGCTAACGGTGATGAGTACATCAAGTTTAGCCTCCCCATTTGCATTGGCTGGTTCGGGGCCCCACAGCGGCCAGAGGAACCCGTGCGGTTGTATTTTCCATGGCATAATTGTCGTTAGCTTGATTGTGTGAGTTGACTGTGTGTCCGTTGTGATGTTTGTATGGCTTGGCGTATTGGTGGCAGTTTTATATTCGGCTGTATCTATTATCGGTTGCGTCTATAGACGTTCTACTGTTACGTTTCAGTCGGTTACGCTTGGTTGTCCGGCCGAGAAGTGGGGCGACAGGCATCTGTCGCCATGTGGGTGAATGCGATAAAACGGCCGGATTTTTATACTGAACTATTGATTTTCTTGTGACGAGAGCGCGACGCATCGTCGGTCAGATAAAATTCCGGGCCTTTATTCGGTATGGTGTATGGCCACAGCATTAGTTGTTCTTTCCTAAGCCCTTTTAGGAGAAGATAATCATCTACATGTCCTTATCTCGGCATAACATCACCGAGCAGTCAGAACACCTGCTCGAGATGCGATGATGTAAAGTGATGACTGTCATCACTGTTTGCATCCCGTTGCATTGTAGGGGCCCTTCAATGGCCAGGCACCCTTTGTGCGGCCATTAAGCGCGATGGAAGACGCGTCTTCAATTGCAGCTTATGGCATCGGCTTCCACGGCTCGCGTCCGGACAGAAGATTTTTCCGCATGTCGTTCTTGGCCGGCCCATGTGGGCCATGGCGATTAGCGGCCAAGATTTTAACATGACCGACGGCGAGAAGCGGCCCGTCGGTCAGATTAAAATCCGGCCGTTTATCGGCATGTGTATGCCTAGCATTAGAAGATCCTGCAGATCCTTGGGCCAGGAGGCCTGTCCCATGTGAGATCCTGGCAGGAGCTGATGAAGACTAGGTCACATCCAGGGCAGGAACTGACCAGCCTCTCCCTTGTATCATATTTATACGTCTCCTGAAGCAAGGCACCTCGCTTGAATTGGGTAGAACCATGTACAATATGAGAACACACATCCACTGTTTCATGGCCAAGTCCATTACACTACTCAAGCAGTATTTACAAAGACATTCTTTTGAACTGATACATAATGATATTAGTTATTTGTTTATATTCACTTCTTGATTGTTATTTTTTTTTTCTACAGCTCCTCAGTGATGTGACCACTTCTAGGAATGCCCCCACCCCTCTCTGTTGTTTATGGCCAATGGGCATAGACATTACCCTGGGCCCTGATGCTGTAGAAAAGGCAGCCTACGCTCACCCAACACAATGCACAGAGAGGTGTTTCATTCTTTTAGATAAGACCACTTGTCCACCCAACGAGTACCCTCAACCCTTTTGGTGAAAAATCATGGAATGTCCATCAGCGAAGAAGACTTGAAACTTTGTACCTATGGATATGAGCACTTATGTAAACTGGTTCTTGTGTAATGAGGACAGAATATTTTTGTAGCCATTAGCGGCGATAGCAAGATTGATCAAATTTTACATTACCCGAGTTTGGCCCGCATACTTTCTAATTATGTCATGTGACTGCTGAAGAGCTATATAAGTGGTAGCCAAGCAATCCATACTAATACACAAACGAGACCAGAGCTTTTAATTTAGAGGTTAGAGGACGTGAGATGTCATGACGATGCCATAATAAGACGTGGTTAGGGAATAAGAAATCACAGGACCAATGTTTTTGGGGGGTGGTTAGTCAGTGGTCTATATTCACCCATTTTACACTGCTGGTACTGGTTCTTATCTTTCAGCACCCCATGAAATGGTTGTATCCAATGTATATTGTGTGCATAGGGCCCCGGGGAAAAAGACAGTTGCCTACGTACTGGCATGTTCTTTTGTTCCTTCCTCCACCTCCCCACCCCACTGTCGGCAGCTCCACCAATAGTTGCCTCCCTGTTCAGCACTCTAGTGGTTGGGTCATCGTACTGCGGTGTGATCATGTCATGTATGGTGTCCTTGCCACAACTCACTCTAGTGGTTGGTTCATCGTACCTTAGTGTGATCATGTCATGTATGGTGTCCTTGCCAAATCTCACTCTAGTGTTTGGGTCATTGTACCTTAGTGTGATCATGTCATGTATGGTGTCCTTGCCAAATCTCACTCTAGTGATTGGGTCATTGTACTGTGGTGTGATCATGTCATGTATGGTGTCCTTGCCAAATCTCACTCTAGTGGTAGGGTCATCGTACTGTGGTTTGATCATGTCATGTATGCTGTCCTTGCCTCTTCTCACTCTAGTCGTTGGGTCATCGTACTGTGGTGTGATCATGTCATGTATGGTATCCTTGCCACATCTTACTCTAGTGGTTGGGTCATCGTACCATGGTGTGATCATATCATGTATGGTGTTCTTGCCAAATCTCACTCTAGTGGTTAGGTCCTCATACCGTAGTGTGATCATGTCATGTATGGTGTCCTTGCCACATGTCACTCTAATGGTTGGGTCATCATACCATGGTGTGATCATGTCATGTATGGTGTCCATGCTAAATCTCACCCTAGTGGTTGGGTCATCGTACCATGGTGTGGTGATGTATGGTGTCTTTGCCACATGTCACTCTAGTGGTTGGGTCATCGTACCGTTATGTGATTTTGTAATGTATTAGAGGTGAGTTTAGAGGTGGACAGCCTTCATACACTTATATAGACAGTGCAGTTTCTCCCGTTATGCCAAATATGTGTGCGCATTGGGCCCTGGGGAAAAGTCAGCTACCCACGGGAACGTTCCTTTGTCCCTACCTCCCAGTCAGCAGCTCCACTAATAGAACCCCCACCCGTCTGCAGCTCCAGTGGACACTCTTAGGGTTCCTCGGTTCCTTAGGGTTCCTCGGTCACTGACCTTGTGCTACACAATGCATGTGGCCTGATTTCCGCACGTAGGTTGGCCTGTTCATGGTGTGGCTTCCTGCACCATGCCACGGTTAGGGTATTTTTACCACTATTTGTTTTATGGATCTGTGGTTCTACAGTGGCTGCCCACACAATACCTCTGTGATGTCTTCAAATGACCAATCACTGACTTCCTCAGCCCCAATATGTCTGCCTTCTCTTATGTAGGCAGGTGCGCTTGGTCACTCGGATGTCCTCTACCAGTTTTGTATAGGTGCTATGTTATACTTTCTATGTGTTTTTTTTTAATGTGCAGTGCATCATGGGAATAACATTATTAGTACATTATAAATCTTTTGACACTTGAACAATTTCTTTTACAGATGGTCTAAGCCTGTAATAAAAAGAGAAATAAAATCTGTGTATGCTGTGTGTATATTTACCTGTGGTGTGTTAGTGGCAGCTGTCTAAGGTACGGACAGAAACATGGGGTACCATACAGTGTAGGGGAGTGGTCCAGTGTATGGTGCATAGAGGGTGGTGGTCCAGAGAATTGAGAGATTGAGTGTAGAGTGTATTGGTCTAGAGCAGGGGTCTTCAAACTACGGCCCCCCAGGGTAGTTTACCTGGCCCCATCACCTGGCACTTGCACCCAGCACCTGTATCCAAGCCGAAGCTGGGAAGCTGTCAGGGACACAATCTGCAGGTTTGGCGTGGCAGCAAGGATGAATCTGATGGGTGCTGCGCCTGTCAATCAACTTCTTGACTGCCCGCCCCCTATGGCTCTTCACAAGGTCAGTGAGGCAGCCAATCTCTGGTGATGCTCTCCTCTGGGATTTTGGAGCTTTGAGGGGGGTGGTTAATAGATGAAATATGTATATTATTGTTTATTGGTGTTTGTGTGTATTAATGTATGTTTTGTGTTGTATTTGTCTGTTTGGTATGTGTGTATCTGTGTGGTATGTGTCTGTTTGATGTATGTGAGAATTATAGAATAGTCTGGACCCCCAACAGTCTGAGGGACTATGAGCTGGCCCTTTGCTCATAAAGTTTGAGGACCCCTGGTCTAGAGGATACATGATGCAGCACAGTTTATAAACAACCACTAATAACCTCCCTAGCGGTTGAGATGAAGTCAGTCAGTCCAGGGTTTGGGTTCGACCCAACTACTAACGGAGTGGGGATCGGAACAACCCGAAATACCCCCAACATTTTCAGGGTTCCTGAACCTGTTAATGGAGAGGCGTTGCTCCCAGCCCACATCACTGGCATCATTGGTCGTTGATGACAGGTGGAGGGAGGGAAATTTAAGCAGAGTACGCTAAAAACAGCGCGGTAGGGGCGGACCGCTAGGGAGGTAAAAAAATTTACTTTTTTTTACTAGTGGTTGTGCTTGTTCTGACATTTGTTAGGCATTTAGGAATGGGTAAGAGGTCTTAGAGACCTCTATACTCATCCAATAGGGTGGGGGATGGGGTTCAGGTTATATTCATTTTTATATTTAATCATTTTATCCGACTATTTAAATAGAAATTTGAATCCAATGGTCAGAATTTTAGACCATCTCTATCGAACACAGTGTATAGCATGTAAAGTTCATTGATGCATCACACCCTCTGGGCGTTATGCCCCTTTGACCTCCAGGGATGTGAGGACCCAGGGCTTCTTTGCTGCCCTTCACATGCAGGTTAATGGGGCGACCCTACCTTTCCACCTCTTCAGCATCATGGTTGACTTTTGAGGATTCCGGAGGGGTCGGCTATATTCCCAACATAGAGGGACGCCGCAGGCTAATCTGGAACAGATACGCAACCTCATGTGTAGCTCGTGGTGAGTAATAATTGTAAACACTCAGGATTAACCATTGGGATGTTAAGTCTGTAAGTATTTTTAGGAACAAGGACACAAGGAGCACAACCAGGTTGTGCGCCTCATGTCTTTGTTCCTATTTGACTACAGGGGGCCACACTCCTCCATTTTGAGAGCTGCACACCAACACACAACTTAAACACGCACCTCTCATACTGACCCTATTTTACTCTGTGATCTTTGCCCAGGCCCTATACACCCACTGAGGGCCCTTCTGGTCGCTGACATTACTGTAACTGTGTAATGACTGCTGAAGGTTGTGTGCAACTACCCATTATCTTTATAAGTATTGTTACCAGGGCTTTTTTTCTGGGGGAACACACAGGAACGGAGTTCCGCCACCTATTTTCAGCCTGGCCCCAAAATAAGGGCACTGGCTGCAGTGCGTCGTGGGTGGCTGCCGGGGGGGGGGGGGCATGTGTGTGGTTTAGTGGGGGGGAGTGTTGGCCATTTAGCGCGGGTTACAGGCGCTTTTGTGCCTACCCTCTTCCCCTCCCTCGCAATGTGCAGCGAGGGAGGGGCGGCACCTTCCCATTGGTTATGGGCGGTGGCCCTATGATGGGGCGTCTCCTTCCCCATCCATGCTCGAGAGATCTTTCTCTTCAGCGTGGACTGGAGTTCTAGGCAGCCCTGTACGGGGGTGTGGG
>CM070043.1:49367011-49389516 GCA_036250615.1 Ptychadena robeensis | reverse complement strand
ATCTATCTATCTATCTATCTATCTATCTATCCCATATCTATCTATCCCATATCTATCTACTCAAAGAAAGCTCAATCAAACAGGGAATCAACATGTTGGTAAATTGCGGTCGATTGTGGATGGGGACCAGACAAGCAGTGCGAGACACATTCCCTGCAGCCAGCGCTGCCCGACACACAGCTCAGCCTGGACACAGAAATAGGCGAAGAGCACAGTGCAGGGGGGGGGGGGCCCACCTTGCAGCCTTCATGTCCCTCTCTCTCAGCACTGCCTGTCAGCAGCTCCCAGACAGTGTTCTGAGATATTTTCCTACCCTATAATATTTTCCTAAATATCATGGGTAGGAAAATATCTTACAACACCAGGTGAACACAGAACCAGGATCCCCATCTACTGTATTGAACAGGAATCACATTAGATCGACCCGCAATCGAGCACAGCTTGGTGACGTCAATCAAATGGGTATCAACCCGCGTATGTCCATCTTTAGTCACCACTGCTCACTTGAGGACCATCTCTGTCTAAATGAAACCTAAAGGCCCCCATACACGTGTCGGATTTCCACCGGATTCCGGCCCGATCGATTCCGGGCGCGTGCACGCGAAACGATCATGCCGGAATCGCATACAGCCCACCTTGTCCAATCGATCAGGTCCGATCGTTCAGGGGCCCAGAATCGGATCGGACAGAGAACCAACATGTTGGTCTTTCTGATCCGATTCTGCCCAGATCAGGGGGAGTTGCCATTTGTGAGGTGGACAATCGGACACGGAATCGTCCCGGAATCCGTTGGATTAAGGTGGTATGCAGCGATGGATACTCTTAATTGGCCGATTGATCACACCTGCGATTCCCGGCAGAATCGCCGGAATCGATCGGGGGAGTGATCAATTGGCCATGGAATCCTACACGTGTATGGCTAGCTTAAGACATACTGCGCAGACTGAAAAGGATGGAAAGGGTGTATTGTAACTCTAAGTTATTTAGCTTTCTGTTGAAGGATCACCAAGCTATTTATGAAAAAAGATGATAACAATTGATGTAAAACAATCCTAACACATCAATGCTCAATTTTGCAGATATTTACTCACCCAACAGTTCCATCTATCTCCTGGCTCCCCCGATTATTGGTCTTCCACATATTGCTCCTCCTTACAATACCATCCATTTGGCTTTCTTGGTTAGGATGTTTGGAAGTCCTGTTACCTGGAATATCTCCAGAAAACTTTACAATGGTGATGTGGCTTCTTATTTGGAGGGACCTGGTGGTACCTTGAATGTTCTAGGTATCCACTCACTTCCCAGAGACAGTTGGGATTATGGACATCATGTAACCTGTGGAGCCAGGCTGAATTCATCGCTTGTCATGCTCCACTGGAGAATTCCAGAAACAGGTGATTATCCTAAAATGTATTATATTTTTATATATATCTATTTGTAGCTAATACCCTTCCTGGTTCACAGCTAACATGGGAATGACTGAACCTAACAAAATTACATGTGCTAGAGCAAAACTGAACGTAACAAAACTGAACCGAACAAAATTACATCTGCTAGAGCACAACTTTTTTTTTCAAATGTTCTCACAACCCTTCTCTACACCTCCAACCATTTTGGTAATGATACCATGCTCAGGGTCTTTGCAATCAGCTCACAAAATTAGCTAGTCGAAAAATTCAACCATCTCTATTAATGATGCTGGATGTGTGGGCTGAAAAGCAGACGCCCCTCCATTAACATGGAGGTCTATGGCCCGCTGACCTACCTACCTGACCTACCTACCACCGAACAAACTGGGTTCTTAACCACTAGGGAGGTTTATCCTACCTACAATAATCAATATTCAAAACATTTCTAAATCCAAGAATGTAAGATTAACATTTATAGATTATCTAAACCATCTTCCTACTAGAGCCCACATGCAATGTATGGCCTTCCAAGACTTTAAGTCAGCCCCCCACCTCTAGGAGTCACCCAGATGTATTTAGATCTGTGAGAAAGCTGGAGCTCACAGAGAAAGCCTGAGCTGTGATACATAGTGATGGTAAGGGTGCACCGAGGGTGCATTGTCCAATTGAACTGTTTAAAGTTGAAACACATTAACCTTCTGAGCGTTTTGCCCGTGGCACAGTTTTTTTTATAACCGTGCCACGGGCAATCGTGGCGGGGCACAATATGCTCCACCGCGATTGCCTGCCCAGCTAAAGGTTGTAAACATAAGTCCGGCGTCACTGGAGATGCCAGACTTATGCTGGAAATAGGCGATGCCCCTCCAGTTACACGGAGGTCTATGGCGCCGCCTACCCCCCCTCCGCGTCACCGGTGACGCGATCCGGGGCGGACCCGGAAGCATCGGCATACATGCTGATGCTCCCGACCGCCATAGGAATTTGGCAGTACCTAGAGCGTCGCTCTAGTTAACTGGGGCTGAGTTTCATGATGCATGAAACTCAGCCCGAGTTAATTCGGTCTAAGCATTCAGAAGGTTAAGTATCTGTATCAACAGCTTGAATCATATATCCACTTCCAGATAAAATTTTTAGAACACCATAATAAATTGACTATTGAAAACCCACAGGAGGACCCCTGATGTGAACCCAAGAACAATATATATATATAATGTGATGTCATGAAATTCTATTTTACCCTGTATTTTTATCTGGTGTTCTTATGAATATCAAATGACTTGTCCAAGAATGGGTACACTTAATTCTTTACTGTATCTATTCTGCCTTAACTAACTGGGGCTGAGTTTCTCTTTTGTCCACCGAAATCCCCCATCTTTTAGGTGGAGGAAAGAAAACAAAAACAAAATAATGTGGTCTTCTAACTGGGGATGTACCTGTTTTCAGAATTAAGCAATCACTTCAAAAAGGTTGACTCAGATAAAAATGAACAAGGCCTGGATTGCCACTGATTTCTCAACTCCACCACAGAGAGCGGAGCTGATGATGAACATAAAGGGAATTTCAATCATCATAATTTATAATCTTCTTTAAAATACAGGATTTGGCACATTGGCAGACCCGCCAAGCAATGCTTCTGGGTCTGCCCCGATTCTGTCAGATATGGTGAAGGAGGGGTGGGGGAATTGACCTGGCGTAGCTTTAGAGTATATCTCCAGTATTACCAGTGACGTTTGGGATGTGTTTTTGGTCTCCTAGAGGGCATTGCGCACATGGCATGCTTATCTTAAAAGCGTGCCACATGGACAACACCCAGAAGGTTAAGGAATGCATAAGTGTCAGAGACTCCTCTTCTTAATTGGGATACAAGCGTCCTTCATCACCAAAATGTGAAGGATTTTAAATTTCTGCAAGATTAAGGGTTATGTTTTCACTGTGTATTGTGATCCATCAGGGCCAACTACGTTAAACGCAGTGCTTGTCAGGGGTCCAGATGGATCACATACACATTACCTGCCTGGCAGATGCTCTGTTCTCACATCGCTAAGCCGACCCAGCGATGCAGGGGTTAACGTACCGGACAGGTTGTGTGTGATCCGTCAGGACCCCCACCAAGCACTGCACTTAACGTAGGGGTCCCCACGGATCACACAACACTGTGGAGACATAGCTTTAGACATGAAAAAAAAATTCTTAGCAATAGTAGAGTGTTGTACCGTGTTAGCCATGTATGAATATAAAGAGTTTGGAGTTCAAGTCATCCCCTTTATTGGCTAACTGAAGTCACTATAAAAGCAAGCTTTATCCTTTAAGTTATCTTATTCTTATTGTTTAAAATTCTGGATAACTTTACTTGTTTTTTACTTGTGTATTTCTGCCATGGACCAACAAACCTTTTTGACCAACTGTTCTTCATATCTGAGATACGTTGTTACTTTCACTGTGTTGGTGTTTTTTTCTCTCTCTGTACATCTTGTGAATATGATGAGGTAATCTATATACTGAATTTAATTTAAGAAATAATTTATAATTAAAAAGAGATCTAGGAGACCTCTGTACTCAGTTCATGGGGTGAGAGATGGGGATCAGGTTATATTAATTTCTATATGTAATCATTTTTTAATGATTACATTTAAAAAAAAAAAAAAAAAAATGAGTGAAAATGCAAACTTAAGTCAACTTTTTGACTTTTGATAAAAAAGTTGTTATCATCCTGTGGAATTTTTACTTAAAATATTGGTGGACGGAGTTTGGAGCATCTCTACTGGGTGGCATCAGAGAGACTCCGACATCTCTGTTGGACAGGGAAGTGTCATCAGAGAGAGGCTGAAACCAAAAGCTGTGGGTGCAGCAGCACGTAGCACAGGGTGATGGCTTGAGCACCTGAAGCCACAATAGCATGTGTTAATTGTTGGCGTTTAGAGCTGGTCAGGTGTCACGTAATAAGTAGGCAGTGATGGCCGAACTGTCCGCAAGTTGGAGAGTTTGTGGCGAACATTGCATCAGGCGTGGAAGAACAATAAACTTCTTCTCACCGGCAAACAGTACAGGTGTTCAACCCACCTTCTTCACTGGCCTGAAGACGTTTATTGCTCTTCTATGCCTGATCCAGCCGGCAGAAGAACAATAAACTTCTTCTCTTCTGGAGGAAGAATTTTTTCACTAGTCTCTAGTAAAAAATCAGGTCAGTAACTTCCAGCTATGCATTACAGATACAGGAAGTGATGTCACTGACGTCATTCCGGTTTCACCTGCTCCATTCCCTGCGAACAGCAAGGGGAATTTGAAGTTTCTCTCTAACAGGCAGACGACAAACTTTTCTAAAAGTATGATCCACCTGTTCGCGAACGGACAAGGCAAGATGTTCGCCCATCAATATCACTAATGGCATTTCCAGTTAGGCAATAGATAGTTGATTAACCCCCCCCCCCCAAAACTGACGACCTACATTATATTGGAGGGGCGTCCGTTTCCCAGCCCAGATCACCAGCGTCATTGATGACCCGGTAATATTGACAGGGGCAGGTGGGAAATTCACAGCGTACGGTGCAGTAGGGGCTGACTGCTAGGGAGTTAAATAATTAAACAGATTAATTTTTTGTTGTACATGTAAATAAACAGAAAATAATTGGTTACTTTTTTTTTTTGTTTCAGGAAATTAAAACCAAATATTATTGGACATAAGATACGGATAATTAATATAGTAATCCTGTAGAGGTCCTGGTGATCATACCAATAGGCTACAAAACTAAGGCACTGTTTCAACACCTTCTTCTTCGCTGTGACTTGCTAATATTTCATTTTTAATAGCTCGATAAATCTGTATATTGATCATAATACATTTTGTTATCATTTTAGTCTTTTAAAATTGGAAAAGTAAAACAGATGGAAGTAAATAACATTGTAAAGAGCTTGGAGGATTATCTGGTGGGACTGACAAGTGTAACGCTTTTATACATTTCATATTCAACTTGTTCGTTTGATTTGGTGACTCTCAATACAGGAATCATTTATGGTTTGGATTGTGAGTCTGTGTAAATGTCACCCCAGTGTGCATGTGTCCGAATGTGGTGGTTGTGGTCAGTTTATGAAAAGGAAATAAAGCATTTGGC
The DNA here is from genome assembly GCA_036250615.1 of Ptychadena robeensis. Taxonomy (NCBI): domain Eukaryota; kingdom Metazoa; phylum Chordata; class Amphibia; order Anura; family Ptychadenidae; genus Ptychadena; species Ptychadena robeensis. The sequence goes on along the minus strand of CM070043.1, from coordinate 49,383,998 downwards.
AGGAAACAGTAGATGGCACCCACCCATGTGTTTTCTGTTAAGCCACAAGAAATGTTAACAAATCAAATAACATATTGTAAAAAAGATCAAACAGATATGTACTTGCACCATAAGAAAGAAAGCCAAAACAACAAGACTGTTGGGACTGAAAGGATGAATAGACACAGTGGCTAGCAGTAGGAGGGAGAGACAGCCACAAGAAAGAAGGGTGGGAGTTAGAGGCTTCAGAGATACAGTCACAAGAAGGAGGATAGGAGCAACAAAAAAACAATATTTTTAATTAAAAAAATACCCCCTTTTATTACAAATAAATGTGTATAGTGGTCGAAATTTGTACTGCAGAATGCTATATTTAAAAATAACCCCCATACACATTTATATTTAATAACTAAAGAAATTACTACATATAACATGCAATGAGTATAACGGCAATATTGATCCCTTATTCATTCCCAATGGGTTAACTCCTACCCACCATCTGGCAATAGTCTCTAAGTTAAAAAAAACTATTTAAAATGTCTCCAAAACCTTATCACCATAATTTCTGTTTTAGCAGAAGACTGCTTGACACTATTAATATATGCAGTAATAAAAGATCTGACATGTAATTTATAGTGTTGAGCTTGAATATTCGAATTGCGAATATATTTGACGAATATCGGCTATTTAAGAATTTGCAAATTCCAGAAAAATGGCGGCGGATATTTGCAATTTTAAATATTCGAAATATTGTGCATTGGGAAGCTTATGGCAACGTGAAAATAAATGCCCATTCCTTTTGAAGGTAATCGCGATGCGATTATAATTGCAAATCTATTTTTGCAATGCATGGCCATACAATTGGCCAATTGTATTTTGAATAGAATATTAGTGGAATTTTTTGCAAATTGTCCCAAATTCGAATATTGCCTATGCCGCTCATCACTAGTAATTTGAAGGATTCCCATACAGACAAAGGGGAAGCTGTGTCTTGGTTATTATAAAAAAGAATTCCATTCTCTGGATAGAATCTTAGGGTCAGGGAATAGGGTCACCCAGTGTGGATTCAATCTCCAATGAAAAGTGGCCGAAGGTCTCAAAGGGTTTAATACCACCCAACAGGGGGAATGGTCAGATAAAATTTAAGGGGAGTACCCCACAAGCAGATAAGGCATTAGTAAGGGGGTCAATAATATTAAATCAATAGGGGACATGGTATTATGTGTGGAGGAAAAGCACAAGTAAACAGATTTTCAGAGAATTTATATCTCCATGTGCCAAGAGCTGGCCAAATCAAGCTAGATGGTGATACAATAGCATCGATGCGTCTCCTGTCCATTGACAAAACCAGAACCTCATTAAAGTCGCTCAGCCAGCAGACACTCCCAGATGTTGAGTCATGTACGCTAAACCTTCCGTTATCACAGTGGAATAATAGGGAGGAGGTATAAAGCATCTCAAGATTATATAGGGGAGTGAGTGGAAAGTACCATAGAGTAAAAGATAACGATTCAGAGGCGCTGTCTGTAAATCAATTCAAAAAGGATATCAGGATATCAGTATGCTGACTCTACATAAGTTAGGGTATAGGGAGTATGTTATGCCTGTTGCAACCTGGGTCAGCAAAAAACTAAAAGCAAATACCCCTCCAAGTGAGTTCCAAATAACTCTACTACACTATTACTATTACACTTCAATTCTTAGTTTTTTCGAGAATGTTAGAGCAGCAGTGTGTTTAATTTTATCTCTGAGCCCCCGACATTCCAAACCATTCATTTAAAATCCATCAGACCCTGTTATGACATGATGTGCAGGTGTACTATAAGAGACTGGCCAAAATTGCTCCAGTCCCAGCTCAAAGTATCGCTCTACAAAAAAGAACTATAACATGAATACATCCATTGACCACAGTTATGATTATTATCTTGTAGTTATATAGCGCCGACATATTACACAGCGCTTTACAGAGCATATATAGTCATATCACAACAAAACAAGACAATGACATAAGAACTTCCCTAACCCTGCTTTACACTGTAGGTAAGATGTGGAAGAATATATTCCTATATGACAAAAAAAAGAACAAGGACCTAGCTATACACATACAAAGCAAGTGTGCAAAACATGTGCGTCCAGTAGGTGTCGCTGTTGGACAAGAAAAAGGTGATCTCAAACACATCTGCTTCTCAGATAAAAGAAAGGTGGTCCCCACAAAGTGTGTGCAAAACTATAAAAAATATTTAAATATGTGTGTGAAGGAGACACCAGAACGGTGAAGAGGAGGAAAGTGTATGAACAGGGTAAAAAAAAACAAGAAAAAACCAAAGGAATAAAGCCCCCTATACACACAGATTTATCGACTGACCGCCGTGCGCGGTTGGCCAAAAAATCGGATGCTGATCTAAAACATAAAGAGCCAAAATCGGCCCCCATCTTAGCCATTACGGACATGCGTGTAATTCTTAGTTCGGTCTTATACTTTAGACAGGGACACAGTGTCCCCATCTAAAGTATGGGTATGTCTCCTCAGCTCAGCTGAGCAAACAGCCTGTCTGCCTGCTTCTGAGGGGGGAAGGGGGTGGAGGGGAGGTGCTAGCAGCTCCCTTCCCTCTCCCTTTGTGCTAGGTTGACTGTTCTCAGAGCCGCCTAAATGCTGTCTGCCGGGTCTCCCTAGGAAACAGTGCCGGACAGTGCTGGCACTCAAAGGGTGCCCAAGCCTATTGTGACCCGAAGTTGTTTTGGAATTACAAAGTTAATCTTACGAATTTCAGTGGCAAAGGTTACTGGGTGTCACTGGCATGATCTGGTTTCCTTTTTTCATCATAGTACTCAAATATCACCACAAGGTGGCAGAAATGAGTTACATATAAAACATCTACAGGTGATCCTTGTGTCCTTGCAGAACCTGAATAGCATTGTACCATATTAGCAGAGGTGCACATAACTTTTTAAGTGAGCTGCAATACAAGTTTCAGCCACCAGGGACATGGGAGGAAGGAGGGGTGAAGGGGAATCTCTCCTCTGGCTGACAGACTCCGTGTTCTATGGAGTACAGCCTCCCCAACACCGGCAGCGGTGCAACGAGAAGGCTTTGACATTTATTTATATACCCTTTATTGACTAAAAACAAGATGGACAAGATGCTTTTGCCATTCCTTGCACGCCTTCTTTGGGCAATTTCATATTATAAGTAGAAAGCATGTAAGGCATCACAACACTTTTTTCCCTAACACGATGCTATAGAGCAGCAACGAAAACTTTTTCACAGTACAGCTGATGTGGCCGTGGTGAGGTTGTTGTCCTGTCACGAACACACTAGCAGTTACACTGCCACATCCTCTACCAGCGACAACCCCTGGGTTTTAAACTGCGCTGTGCTTGCATCCTGTATGACAGTGGTTCCCAAACTGGGTGGAGGCCCACGAAGGTATTCCAGGGGGCGCTGTTTCTCATTGGTAACATGTGTTTGAATAGGGAGAGTGGCCCGATAGTGTTCCTTAATAGAAAAGGGGGGCCCTGCAAGGAAAGTTTGGGAACCACTGGTGTATGGGAATGGCTTTGTCACAGCGGGTGACACTAGAGCAAGGGTGACACAGGATATGCAAGAGTGTGGACCCACTGGACCAACTTGCACAGTTGGCAAAAGTGCAACTTAGGGTGGAGAGTCTAAGGGATTGTCTGGTGTTCACCAGAGATGGGCTGTGCTGCAGATGAACCCCAGGTTGCGGTTCCTGGATGCACCTGTGCAAGTTGGCTGCTGATGATATACCAAAATGTAGTGCCAGGAGTGTAGAGATAAGCGGAGTCTGTGAGACAAGCCGAGGGTCTGGAGCCGGGAAGACAGAGGAGGTACTGGAACGAACTGCAGAGGATCGAGAGGTAGGAAGAATCTGTTTATACAAGCAGAGAGTCTGGAGCCGGGAAGTCAACAAGCGAGGAGGCTGGAGGTAAATGTTAAGGGGTTATGCTGCCACTAGGTGGCAGACCAGATATTATTACCAGGAAGTGTGTATAGAGTTTATCACAGGAAGTTGTTTGTTGTTGTTGTAACCTCCATGTTTGTCACAGGACCTGCAGCATGAAAAAAGCAGCTCTGAGCTGATTTGCACTCTGCAACTTCTCTGCATTATTGAACCTACAGAAACAGTAAACACATGAGACATATTGTCTTGGCACCTTCCTGGTGCCTAAGACTCTCTTAAATAGGGCAGGAGGGAGGAGCAGCTGACAAGGTAAGGAGCTTTACATGTATCCAGCAGAGGGAGCTCTGCTGCAGGAGAGTAAACCCTCTGAGGCAAGGAAGGTATTAGGAGCTAGATGCAGGAAATGCAGAAGCTGCAGACACGGATCCCCTTGCCCTGTGGAGATTTATGACAGGCTTGGGCTGCAAATGCGGGGCTAGTGTGAAAAGATAGTTATGAGGTGGAAAATGCGGCTGATCAGACCAAGTCTTGTGCATAGTTGTCTGTTCTCAACTGACAGAAAAGGAACGTAGTGTGCTTCTCTCCATGCCTTGGTTGTTACAAGTGGTTATGTACAGGTTCAGGATCAACCATGACAAGAGACGGACGCGCTGATAACTTCACATGAAACAGGCTTTTGTGCCAAACAAAGCAAAATGTATCAGAGTCCACACAGAAATGGATGCGCCTGTCCCCAATTCATGGGAAACGCTTTCCGCTGAGGGGAGTAGGCTCTTCCGAGCCATGGAAGGGTACGGTAGCCGTATGGCCCGACCGGCGCAGAATAGGTACACCGGGCGCTCCACCAGACAGGGCCTGGAGGCTAGGGGGCTCCACATTTGAAGAGAGTCCTCAGGACGCAACTGGGTCTTAACGGATTAGCGCAGGCTATGAAGGTCCACATGGGCAAACTTAGGCCCGGGGGCCAGATCTGGCCCACTAAGCTTTTTAATCCACCCAGTTGTCACTTTAATGAAAAGATGCACAGGAACCCCTCTGCTTATTCGCTGCAATGAGCAGAAATAAGGTGGATGTTTAGATTTCTCTTGACTTTCTGCTCATTGCAGTGAAAGGGGGGGGGGGGGGGGGGGGGGGGGGGGGGGGGGGGGGGGGGGGTTCGTCTTGTCACTAAGGTCATTGTATTTGCACTGAAATATGGCAGTTGAGTTTATTTCGTCTTTTCATGTTTTTATGGTAGTATAATTTCATACCGGAAATGAAAAAAAGATTACAATATCCCTGCTGCACTCCCCCAGCATCATTAATGAAGCCAGGCAATTAAAAATTTGGGATACCTATGGCAGATGGCCATTACAGACTCTTGGGCCGGCCCATAAGAACAAGGACAGAGGCGCACAACCTAGTACAACAAATGGTTAAATCATGTGGAATAGGATAAGATAAAACAAAATGAAACAAAACAACAGACAAGATACTCGCATTGAAAACGGTTTACAAGGATGGATCTCTCAGGGCCATGTGTTTTCCAGGATGACCTCACTTCCTGGTCGGGGATGAGAGCACTTCCTGCTTACAGATGCTAAGGGAAGCAAAAGGAACAATGGGACGTGTTTCGAGCGGAGGCTCTTTTTCAACCATTTAAGAATCCATTGTGGCCCAAAAGTCTAAAAGTTTGCCCACCCCTGGTGTAGTGCAATAGGACAGTTGCGCAATTATATGGGTTTATATACATTGCAATGCAATTCTAGTAACCTAGGTGTGGTTGAACAATGCTCTTTTGTATGTTTAGCGCGTTCCCACCATCGGTTCCTTTTATCCTTTATATGTATGTTTTTATAATTGTTGGTTTTCTGTTTGTAATTCCTCATTGCCAAACTTCAGAAAGCTAATAAAACAAAGCAGTCCTTTGAAAGTTTTCAAAGTATATTCTAAATGGGAAAAGCTATATTATATATGTGAGTGTGTAGTGGCAACCCCTTGCTGGCTGTTCGAAAGCGTTGCCACCCACACGCTTCAGTTTCTCTAATAGGTCACCTGACATGCTGCTTAGTCCCTCCTGCAGGGCTGTGCAGTGTCAGAATAACAAGAAATCATGTTACTTGGATTTGAATAAAAAAAATCGATTTTTTTATTCATAATTTATAGGTTTGTTTAGTGTTGATGTTTCCAACTTTGTTTTCAGTCGGGGGGATGTACTTACCTGAAGCCCCAGGGGCCTTCTCTTTAACCCCAAGCTCCGGGCTGTGGTCTATAGACTTCCCCACTGGTGATAGCCAAACATCTGCCGCGGCCGTTCGCAAACAGGCGGATCAGACATTGGGAAAAGTCTGACGTCTGAGTGAACCGCCAACTCCAGCGGCGCGTCTGTGTCCCTCGAAGTCTACCGACGAAATGATCTTGTGTGGATATTCTTCTGTGGGCCAGATCTTTTTTAGAAGGGATCTAAAAAAGATCCGGCCAGAGGAAGAATACCCTCACCGCTGGCATCTGTGGAGATCATTTTTCAGATCCTTTCATGGGGAGCCACGCAGAGATCCAAAACAATAACTTGACAGACATCCGCAGTGTGGGTATTCTTCCGCCCGCTGAATTTTTTGATCCCTGTACGGGTGATACAACCAGCGGAAGATTACCCACTGGTAAAGCTGGATTGTAACGTGAGGAATAGGGATGGCCGCCGCGCAAACTGCTCTACTTTCTTCTCGATAGTGAACAGTACTGGTGCTCAACCTGCCCCCTGGCCGGAGAGAAGAAAGTAGAAGACGTCGTGCCAACACTACGGCCATCCCTATTTCTCACCTTACAATGCAGAGTCCAGCTTTAACAGTGGGCAATCTTCCGCTGGTCGGATCAGCCGTACTGGGATCTAAAAATTCAGCGGGCGAACGAATAGCCACCCAAGTTACATTTTTAGATCTCTGGCTCCCCATGCAAGGATCCAAAAAATGATCTTCACAGAACCCAGCAGTGAGGGTATTCTTCCTCCGGACGGATCTTTTTTAAGCTAGCCATACACGTGCAGGATTCCATGGCCAATTGATCACTCACCCGATCGATTCCGGCGATTCTGCCGGGAATCGCAGGTGTGATCAATTGGCCAATTAAGAGTATCCATCGCAGCATACCACCTTGTCCAACGGATTCCGTGTCCGATTCCACCTCCGATTCCACCTCACAAATGGCAACTCCCCCTGATCCGGGCAGAATCGGATGAGAAAGACCAATATGTTGGTTCTCCGTCGGATCCGATTCTGAGCCCCTGATCAATCGGACGTGAACGATCGGACAAGGTGGGCTGCACGCGATTCCGGCACGATCGTTTCGAGTGCACGCGCCCGGAATCGATCGTGCCGGAATCTGGTGCGAATCCGACACGTGTATGGGGGCCTTTAGATCTGTCCCACAGAAGAATATCCACACCGCCGGCATCTCTCAAGATCGAGAGATGGTCGAATTTTTTGACTTGCTAACTTTGTGAGCTGATTGTAAAGCCCCTGAACATGTTATCATCATCGAAATTGCTGGAGATGTAGAGAAGGGTTGTGGGAACATTTGAAAACAATAGTGTTGCTCTAGCACATGTCGTTTTTGCATAAATTAGGTTTAAAAGTCGAAATTCTCGATTTTCGAAATTTAGACTTGACTTTGAACTTAATTTGTGCAAAAACTATTTGTGTTAGAGACATATTTTTTTTTTTGGAGTATACCCCCAACCCTTCTGTATATACCCAGTAAGTTTGGTGTTGATACCATGTTCAGGAGCTTTGCAATTAACTCGAAATTGTGGAAATCGTCGAATTTTGGAAAAAAAATTCGACCATCTCTAGCAGAAATATGAGATGCTATAGCCAAAGCTTCAAGACTCCGCAATGTACCAGTCACAGGGGGGGGGGGTCGCATGACAGCGTGGTTGTTGAGGAAAACATTGGAGCACTTTACGCTTGCTTTCAAAAAAGTAAAACTTTTAAGTTTTTTTTTTTTGAATTGCAAGGGGTAAGTGCTTCCAAACTTCCTGAACACCACAGCAACTTGCTTTGCCCACGCCCCCTCCCCCCCCCCCCCCCCCCCTGTGACTGCTGCTGCATCTCATATGTCTGCATCCCCGGGAACCCTTTAGTTTCGAGGAGATGTGTGTGTATGTTTATATATATATATACTGCTCAGTTTCAGAGTTTCAAGCTCCACCTGCAGTGCATTGTGGGGAGGGGAGAGAGGGGAGGAGAGAAATCAACACATGTGCTTTATTTATTTAGAACAAAGATGCCATGGGGAGCAGAACTCTTCTTTGTTTCACTATATTCTTTCAATATATATATGGTGAGTACATCTAGATTATATACATGTATCTGTTAGGAGAAGTCAGGGGACAGGATTTAGTGTCTTGTGTGGCTTTGTTTCAGTTCTTTGTTTGTTGGAGTCTCATGAGTTAATGATCTCAGAATGGAGCTGTACGGAGGTTTTATACGCTGAGAAAAGTGATAGTCTGAGAAACTCTAATAATATTCTATGAGATTAGAACAGCAATGCATGTCTGCAGAATATGGCGCTTATATATTCTACATTTTATTTATTTTGGGTTTTTTTCCAACAAGTTTTGGGTGCTGAAAATCTGACTTAAGCCCCCCATGCACCTTCAGATCACTCCATACAATTTCCTTTAGATCTACCAACAACTATTAATTGCCGGGTCCTGCCTGATAGAATACATAGTGATTGGAAGGTATACATCACTGCTATCCGGGTCCTCCCCTGAATAGAAGACATGTGATGGAATGTATAGATCACTTGCTATGGTAGTGCTGGGTCCTCCCTGATAGAATAATAGTGATGTAAGGTATATTTCACTGCTATGTAGTGCGGTCCTGCCTGATAGATACATAGTGATTGGAAGGTATACATCACTGCTATGCGTGCCCTGTCCTCCCGATAGAATCATAGTGTTGAGGTATATATCCTGCTATGTGTGCTGGTCCGTCCCTGTAGAATACATAGTGATTGGAAGTATAATCACTGCTATGGTAGTGGCCGGTCCCCCTGTAGAAATACTAGTTTGGAAGGATCATCACTGCTTGTAGTGCTGGGGTCCTCCTGAAGTACAAGTGGTTGAAGGTAATATCACGCTATGTAGTGCGGGGTCGCCCCTGCTAGACTACATAGTGATTGGAGGTTACATCACTGCTATGTAGTCCTGGTCCTCCCGGATGATACATAGTGTTGGAAGGTATTCACTGCATGTAGTGCTGGGTCCTCCCGATAGAATACATAGTGGCTTGGAAGGTATATCCTGCTATGGTAGGCCGGTCCTCCTTAAGACTACTAGTGATTGGAAGGTATATCCCTGCTATGTAGGTGCGGTCCGTCCCGATAGAATACATATGGTTAAGGTATAATCACTCTATGTAGTGCTGGGTCCCCCTTAAGAATACCTATATGCAAGGTATACATCCTGCTATGCTAGTCCGGTCCCCTGATAGAATACATAGTGATTGGGACGGTAATTTCACTGCTATTAGTGCGGGTCCTGCCTGATAGAATCATAGTGGTTGGAAGGTTATATCCGCTATGTATGCGGTCTCCCTATAAATCCCTATTGTTGGAAGGTATATTCACTGCTATGTAGTTCCGGGTCCTCCCTGATAGAATACATGTGATTGGAAGGATACCGCATGATGCCGGACCCCCGAGCCGGATGGCACCTCTATGTAGTGCCGGTCCTCCCTGAGAATACATACGTGCTGGAGGTAGATATCACTGCATTAGTGCTGGGCCCCCTGTAGAAATACTAGTGATTGGAAGGTATACTCACCGCTATGTAGTGCCGTGCTCCCTGAATAGAACCCTAGGATTGGAAGGTATCTAATCACGCGATGTAGTGGCGTGTGCCTCCCTGAAAATACATAGGATTGGAAGTATCTATCCTGCTATGTAGTGCCGGTCCTCCCTGATAGAATACATAGTGATTGGAGGTATAATATCACTGCTATGTAGTCCGGGTCCTCCCCTGAAGAATACATATGATTGGAAGGTATATTGCACTGCTATGTAGTGCCGTCCTCCCGATAGAATACATCGTGATTGCGAAGGTCTATAGTCCTGCTATGTAGTGCCCCGGGTCCTCCCGATAGAATACATATGTTGGAGGTATATTCCCTGCTATGTATGGCCGGTCCCCCTGATAGATACATAGTGTGAAGGTATATATCCTGCTGTAGTGCCGGGTCCTCCCCTGATAGAATACTAGTGATGAGGTATATACACTGGCTATGTAGTGCCGGGTCCGCCGGTCGGGGGGCCTGCGGCCTGGCCCCCGATAGAATACATAGCTGAGGGAAGGTATATTCACTGCTATTAGTGCCGGGTCCTCCCTGAGAATACATAGTGATTGGAAGGTATATTCACCTGCTATGTAGTGCGGGTCCCCCCTGAATACATTGTTGGAAGGTATATATCACTGCTATGTCGTGGGGCCGCCTGCCTGATAGAATACTGTGGGAAGGTATAATCCTGCTATGTATGCGGTCCCCCCTCCCTGGATAGAATACATAGTGATTGGAATGTATTCACTCGCTATGTAGTGCCGGGTGCCTCCCTGATAGAATACATAGTGATTGGAAGGTATATATCACTGGCTATGAGTCGGGGTCCTCTGATAGAATCATAGGTTGGGAAGGTATTACTGCTATGTTGCCGGTCCCCCTGATAGAATACAAGTGAGGAAGGTATATATCACTGCTATTATTGCGGGTGCTCCCGTGTAGAATACATAGTGATTGGAAGGTATATATCACTGCTAGTAGTGCTGGGTCCTCCCTGATAGAATACATGGTGTGGAAGGTCTATATCACTGCTAGTATGCCGTCCCCCTGATAGAATACATAGTGATTGGAGGTATAATCACTCGCCTAATGTACGGTGCGGGGGGGTCCTCCCTGATAGAAGCCATAGTGAGTGGAAGTTATCCCTGCTATGTTCGTGCCGGTCCCCCATAGAATCATAGTGATTGGAAGGTATATCACTGCTATGATGCCGGGTCCTCCCTGATAAATACATATGTTGGAAGGATATCACTGCTATGTGTGCCGGTCCTCCCTGAAGAATACAGGATTGGAAGGTATATCATGCTGTCGTGCCGGGCCTCCGATAGAATACATTGGTTGGAGGTATACTCACTGCTATGTACGTGCAGGGTCCTGCCATAGAGTACATAGTGGGTGGAAGGATATATCACTCGCTTGTATGCGGGCCCCCTGATAGATACATAGTGATTGGAAGGTATACATCCACAGCTATGTAGTTCCGGGTCCTCCTGAATGGCAGAATGTAATGTTAATACCGAACTATGATATCTAGGTAAATGGGCTTGCCATAAGTTGGTCAGTGTGTTCCAGAGCATGGGTACTGTAGTGCTAATGCGTATAAGTTCTCTTGCTTGGCAGTGTCATTTTTGGCTTGGCTTGAAGGAAGCGGGACATATTTCTGCCTCCTGGAATGCAGAGCCATGGGTCCCAGGATGGTGGGAGTAAAAAGAATAAACATTTCTTTACATTTTGGACAGAAGACGCAGGGACCTTTCCGGATGATTTTAATGAAAAAGTTAAATTAACTTATTTACACATTAACCTCCCTACGGTTTTGGTGACGAGTCCAGCTCGCCAGTGCTGACATGCGAAATGCACTTGTGTACGAGCTGGGACTCGTCCAACACGATCGAGCCCGCGCGCTCACTACCGATCCAGTCTTCCGCTGCGGCTCCGATCCCGGCGCGGCTTCTCCCTGATGAAGGGAGTCCCTCTGCACCCTACCCCCGGCGGCGTGACGTGATTCGCACATCCCGCCGGGGGCCGGCTTCGGGGAAGCTTCAGAATAAAGCCGGCATTGCAATACTATCCTCGGAGCCCCGCCACACAAGAAACAGTAAGTGAGCGCTCTTCGGGGCCCGGGCTTTACACGGTACATCGCCTTGGAATGGCGCCGTAAGTGAGGCGCCTGTGGGGCTCCCGACTTTACGTGTAGAATCGCCTTGAAAACATCGATCTACACCGTAAATCTCTGACCCGCGCCGCGCTCACTTACGCAGCGGGCGGCGTGCTCCTAGGCTTGTATATGCATGACAGCTCTCACTGATCATGGCCTGGGCATTTTGCATTTCCCATTCAAATGCCTGCCATGACAGTGAGCATCGTCATGCATCATACAGACCCTCGATCCGCCGCCGCCGCTGGTAAGTGAGCGCGTGCGGGCGCCGGAGCTTTACGTGAGATCGCCTGTTTTTCAAGGCATCTACAGTAAGTCGAGCCCCCAGTCGTCTTCACCCGACGCACCTACCGGCGGCGTCGGCGCGGGCTTCTGATGCAATCCCGTGACCTGCATCTACATGGCAGGCATTTGAATTTTCCCGCCGCTCACCGATTCGTGAGCGGCGGGAAATTCAAATGCCTGCCATGTAGAGGGAAATTTAAAAGTTGCAAAAAAGAATTGTTACTGGGCACAAGCGATTACTTGTAGCCCAGTACAATTTTTACAGTCAATACACACACACAATTTACATGTAAAAAAATTTTTTATTATATACATCAAAAAACTTTTTTTTTTTATGTAAATTTGTATTTTTTACTAAAAACAAATTTTACATTAATTCTTGGTGCGCTTTTGTACAGAAATCTGTACCTATGCGTGGGCGCTAGGGAAGGTTAAGGGTTGTAAATCTATTAGAAAATTTTACTGGACGCAATTTTATTTTCACCACATTCGGTCAACACAGCCTGATGTGGCTTCGGTTAAATGTGGGTCATTATCTTACATTAAGATATTATCTTGTTGCATTTGTAACCTCATCACACATAATGCTGGAACCAATAGCACACGAAGATGGAATAATGAAGGCCATAAGTAAATTAGGTTTTGGCTGATATAAAAGACGCCGTGCCAAATTGTTTAGGGGTTTTTAAGGGGGTGGGGGGCAGTGACGCAAACCTCTGCTCCTCCAAATGGAATTCCCAGTGGTCCATGTGGATATGCGAAACACAGTAACCATGCCTTTTGGAGGATCGTTCCCAGCAGGGGGGGGCCCTAGGGAGGGCCCAGCCCTTGGTGAGGGTTCCCCTTGTCACTCGCAACCCCCCCCCCTCCCCAGAGAGAGAACTCCCGGAGGGGGTGCTGCCGTCTATCCCTCTACCCCTTCTCCTCTCGGGATGGAGCGAGAAGGAGGATTATCGCAGATGCCCATCCGCCCCTTCCTGGATGTTCGTTCGTCCTTGGGGTTTTCTGAGGGGAGGGCGGATGCCACTGTTCAGATCCATACAACAACCCCAACCCTGCCTCCCCCCTGAGTCGGTAGCACTCGGAGGACATGGGCGGTTTTTCAAGATGCCCTCCCCCTCCCCCCACGATGCCGACCCTGGGCCCATATGTAAAACTGCCACTGGTTCCAGGCAATCTACTGTTTGGTCAAATGGCATCCCCAAATTTCCTGTGAATGTCCTGTGAATGGAACCTGCAGCCCAATCAGCTCAGGGGGTTCATCAGTCAATTATTTACCAATGTCATTGGGCAGTCCCCCTATTTAACGTGGATCTGTCATGCATACCATTGACCATTACAACCCCTGTAAAGCTTGGGTGAGCTCCTGCGTTTTGTTTATTGTCTACAAGTGTCTTTGTTGCCGGCCTGATTTTTGACATTGATTGAACCCTGCCTGCCCTGACCTCGAATTGTTCCTGACCACGCCTCTTGCCTTATCCATGTGAACTGTACTTTATTAAACTGACCTTTTGTATATGACCCTTGGCCCGGGCACATTACTTGGTGTTCCTATTAAACTCCCATACAATGGGTGTGTTCTTGTTGAACGTAGCAGTTGACTTTTCTGTATCAAAATAAACAGAATCACCAAGCCCCAACGGTATCAGACACACTATGGTAAAACGTATGTGTGGTTAACAGTTATCTTTTTTAAAAAGTGAACATCCTTCACACCCTTCTTCCTTTCACTCTTATCGTTTGTGTTGAAATTTGTTACTTTGTTTTGTACCAGAAGGTATTTACAGGCCTCAATCCATCACAAAGTTTAGGTAAAAATCCTCATTTCAGGACAGTGAGCGGAGCCATGCAAATCCTTCCTTTACACCCCATCGGCTTAATGCACATCCAGAACATTTGGCTGATGGGGTGTAAAGGAATAATTTGGCTCCACCCACTATCATGAAACAATGGTGTTTGCCCAAATGTTTGGGATTTGTGTTGGATTGGGGCCATGTAAACACCTTCTGTTTTAGAAAGGCTTGACTGTGTTATGCACTCAGTGGCGGTTTTAGGCATAGGCAATCTGGCCGATCGCCCAGGACGGCATCATGTCGGACGCGGCACGTGGGCATCAGAAATGTTTTTCCGATACCCAGATGTCTTCTCCCCTATCCGCATGCTCGCCTAGGGAGAGAGTAGAGGAGACTCACCTCCCCTCTCTCTCCCCGGGAGTGGAGATGTTTGCAGGGGACCTTAGGGGCAACTCCACCGCCGACCGCCCCAAATTGTGAGTGAGGGGAGACGAGACTCAGAGATCCAGAGTCTCACAAGTTTCACCTCACTCCCCTGGTGGAGGGGGGGGGGGGTGACAAGAGACTTTGCTGTTATGGACTAAGGGGGGGCGGCTGTCAGAGGGGGTGCCCAGGGCGCCGATCTCTCTAGGACCGTCCCTGTATGCACTGCTTGAGTTGAGGGCTTTTGGATTCCTTTAATCCCTTCTCACCATAACCTTCATGGTTGTTCCTCTATATATTTAGTACCAGAAAGCAAACTTGAAAGAAGTGCTTGGCCCCAAATAGATTTGGTTACTGTTTAAAACTGCTTCCTCACATTATATGAACAGGAACCACAGGAACAGGAACCAAAAATATAGTATCTATATCCATTTTGAGGTGCCGAATTACTTATGGATGGGTGCAAACTTTAGTATGCTCATTTGCCTGAAGAGTGTAAGGTTAAGGAATCAACCAACTACAAGAGGTGCGCTGCTAATAAACTTTATTTCAATGTCAAGGCCCAACAGCAGTGTTTCTCAACTCCGGCCCTCAGGGACCCTCAACAGTGCATGTTTTGCAGAAAACCATGAGGATTAATGAGCTCTGCTGAGACACTAATGTCGGATGCCTCATCTTTGAATGTTTCTGGTTTTCTGCAAAACATGCTCTGTTGGGGGTCCCTAAAGGGCCGGAGTTGAGAAACATTGCCCAACAGGGTCTTGCAAAAATATGAAATTCCAAAGAAAAAAAAGCTTTAAACCTATGGTTAGTCCACCAGTCCAAGGCTAGCAAGGGTGTAGTCTATAGTGGAGTACCAGCAGTTGACACTAAGGCTCAACCCACGTGAGGCACAGGGTAGCAGGGCCAAAAATGTCCTGTACTTGCGTGTCCCAGGAGCCGCTGCGGATGACAGAAGCAGCCTCGACACTGGTACTCTGGCTGGAACCAGCGCAGTTGAGAAATGGCTGCACTTCTAGGTAACTGGGGCTGACCGGAAAATATTGTGCCCACCGGAAGACTGAATGGGTGTGGGAGGTAGGGGACCAAACAGCTTGCTCAGTTACTCCATCTCCATCAGGACCTTCCCACTGAGCATGGCCCCAGTGGCCATCCACTCCCTTATATCGGCTCTAGGTCCCAGGGCACCATGGTACAGTTTCTTAAAGGAGACACCCCTGTCTTGCAATTCCTCATCGCAATAACCTGTCACTGCAATTAAGCATTGTATTGCATGGAGAACCTTTATCTCAACCTGTGGAGATAATGTGGCCCTTGCATTTTTTCTAATTAATTACATTTTACGAAATGATTTAATGACACAGGTATATGGATGTAATCTTAAGAAATACACATCAAGCCAAATTATATAAAACCCTTTTTCTCTGAAGCTTAGGTTACCCTTATAACCACAACCATACTTTTATGTAAAGCGGTGTCAGCTATCATCCACCCCTGACCTCCTCCATCTCTATGGGTAGCTGTGGGTAAGACACAGTTGTGGTTTTTGGGTTGGTACAGCAGAAAAGCTTCCTTCAGTATGATATGTAGTTCCCCAAATGTGTCTCTATATCATCATCCAAAATAATGGCACGGTCAGAAATGTGTAATATGTATAATATAATATAAATCTGCCAGAAGAACAACACATTAGCTGTATGTGCTTCATCTCTCAAAATTGTATTTGCCTGAATGTCTTCCTAAAGTCTAAATCAATGAGATGGATACATAGGATATATCCAGGGGCACCGCCGGGACAAGGTCCACCAACAACAGAGGCTGAACTGCCCAAGTGCGCCCCTCTCCCCACCACATTTGCATATGAACGGAACATTCATATGCAAATTGGTGGATGATCTGCTTAAACATTTGCATATCCAGTTACATGTCCAGTGCCCCCCCCCCCGGGACATTCATATGCAAATTGGGCTGGGAGAGGTGACATCGGCCAGCTTACAGCTGATCTGAGCTTAGCTGGTAGGCTCCATCTCGTCAACTGCAATACGGACAACAAAGTGCAGGACGAGATGGAGTCGTCAGAAGTTTAACCCCCTGAGCAGCGCCCTGACCTGACCAGCGCCCAGAGGCTGGAGCCTCTCCAGCCTCTGTGTTGGCTTGGCCCTGTCCAGGGGTGCACATAAGTGGTACTCTGGTACTCACCCCAGGGGCCACAAACCTAGCTCTGCGTAACTGCATTATTGTTACAAAACTCATATGCGTACAACTTGGAGGCGCTCCGTGTCTGGGCGGCCGCAGCTAAATGTTACATGTATACAATTTATGTCACTTGGATAACTGCAGGGAAACATGAATAACAATGAAAGGTTGCAGTTAGGGGGGTGACACTGGGAATGTAAGGGTGTTCTTCTAAGAGTGTTGGAGATCTGGGGAATGAAAGTCAGAGGAGCCATATGTATGGGTAAAATCTGACAAGAGAAAAGCACTGTGTGACAGTTAGAATATGACTATAAAAGGTTGATCTTTGGACTGCAGGTAGTCTCAGGGGTTAGCTACTAAGCCAGAAAATTTCAGGGTCACACTACTGAGGTATGAGATCTGGGGGTTCAAACA
>CM070043.1:49352624-49362677 GCA_036250615.1 Ptychadena robeensis | reverse complement strand
TCCTCCCTATCTCCGGCAAATGGGCTTAGCCTGTCTCGTCCCCCAAGCCCAGGCGTAACACATGAGTATGTCTCTAACACAAATAGTTTTTGCACAAATTAAGTTCAAAGTCAAGTAAAAAATTTTAAATCGTAATTTTGACTTTAACTTTGAACTTAATTTATGCAAAAACTACATGTGCTAGAGCAAAACTTTTTTTTCCAAATGTTCCCCCAACCCTTCTCTACATCTCCTGCAATTTTGGTGATCATACCATGTTCAGGGGCTTTGCAATCAGCTCACAAAGTAAGCAAGTTGAAAAAGTTGACCATCTCTAATTTTGATGCTCTGTAGCCTACTTTCCATAGGTCTTATATGTCAAATATGCTGGTATACAGCATGTTTCAGGAGAGAGGCACTCCACTCTGCTCAAGCATGCTGTATACCAGTATTTACTCAAGAGAAGGTTGGACATATAAAAAGTAGCACACAACCTAGTGCATTTTCAACAGGTTTAATCATATAAATAAAAAATGAGGTGATAAACTCACAAGGCTGAAGTGAATTAAGATGCGTGTAATGGCCCCCATACACCTTACAATCTTACCATACAATTTATGTACAATCAACTTTTGTTCTACCAAGACCATGTAATATGGGGACCTTTTGAACCCTTCCAATCACTATGTAATGTATCAGGGAGGACCCAGCACCACATAGCAGTGATATACACCTTCCAATCACTATGTATTCTATCAGGGAGGACCCGGCACTACATAGCAGTGATATATACCTTCCAATCACTATGTATTCTATCAGGGAGGCCACTATACTACATAGTTTTTGGTAGATCTAATGGAAATTGTATGGAGTGATCTAAAGGTGTATGGGGGGCTTAAGAAACACTCTGGTGCAGCTGGATCCCTGCATTCTGATCCTCCCTGGCCAGAGATAGAAGACAGGTGCAGTGTCTCACTTGGTGATGTCAGCATTGTGACCTCATTTGTAATTTATATTCTTAAATCTCTTGATAATGCACTAGGTTTTGCACCTCTTTTTTCTTTTTATATGTTTGAGTGGGGCTACACTTCCTCCATTCTGGAGCTGCACACCATCAACTACTACTAATGGACGAAGCTTCTCTCTGATATGCTTATCTAATGTAAATACTACTTCTGGACCAGTATATTTATGCCGTGATAAAGGAACCTTACCAGGACTGTACTTTGTTGGCAGGACTGGGCAGATTGACTCTTTCATGCTTCAGTAGACAGCCTGGAAAGATGAACCATGGTTTTTGGGAGGGAAATAAACATTATCCTGGAAAGATTAATACTGGGCTCTGAGGTGATGGATGAGCCCAGAATGAGTCTTTCCGTAAGTATTTTTTTCCTCCCAAAAACCATGGCGCATTTTATGGTCCGGTGTATCTTTATGATGAGCAAAATATGATGTATGAAATACAAAATAGCTGCATTGTTGCTGCTCAGGAATGTATCTTGGTACTGGTCTGTTCTCAGCAATGCCCAGAGGAAGGGAGGTTGAAGAGCCTTAATAACGTGTTGCACACAGTGGTTTGCAAAAGTATTTCTCATGTTGTCACATTACAGCCACAAACATGAATCAATTATATTGGAATTCCACGTGAAAGACCAATACAAAGTGGTGACACGTGAGAAGTGGAAGGAAAATCGTACATGACTCCAAACATTTTTTACAAATAAATAACTGCCATTCTGCCAACTGCCAAATGCTGCCATTCCAGCTGCCAGTCTTTAAGGGAATGTCTCCACCAGCTCTGCACATCTAGAGACTGAAATCTTTGCCCATTCTTCTTAGCAGAACAGCTCCAGCTCAGTCACATTAGATGGACAGCGTTTGTGAACAGCAGTTTTCAGATCTTGCCACAGATTCTCGATTGGATTTAGATCTGGACTGTGCCATTCTAACACATGTTTAGCGTCGTTGTCCTGCTGGAAGGCAAACCTCCGCCCCAGTCTCAAGTCTTTTGCAGACTCCAAGAGGTTTTCTTCCAAGATTGCCCTATATTTGGCTCCATCCATCTTCCCATCAACTCTGACTAGCTTCCCTGTCCCTGCGGAAGAGAGGCAACCCCCAGGACATGATGCTGCCACCACCATACTTCACAGTGGGGATGGTGTGTTCAGAGTGATGGGCAGTGTTAGTTTTCCGCCACACATAGCGTTTTGCATTTTGGTCTCATGTGACCAGAGCACCTTCTCCCACATGTTTGCTGTGTCCCCCACATGGCTTGTGGCAAACTGCAAACGGGACTTCTTATGCTTTTCTGGTAACAATGTCTTTCTTCTTGCCACTCTTCCATAAAAGCCAACTTTGTGCAGTGCACGACTAATAGTTGTCCTATGGACAGATTGCCCCACCTGAGCTGTAGATCTCTGCAGCTCGTCCAGAGTCACCATGGGCCTGGTGACAGCATTTCTGATCAGCGCTCTCCTTGTCCGGCCTGTGAGTTTAGGTGAACGGCCTGGTCTTGGTAGGTTACAGTTGTGCCATACTCCTTCCATTTCTGAATGATCGCTGGAACAGTGCTCCGTGGGATGTTCAAGGCTTTGGAAATCTTTTTGTAGCCTAAGCCTGCTTTACATTTCTCAATAGCTTTATCCCTGACCTGTCTGGTGTGTTCTTTGGACTTCATGGTGTTGTTGCTCCCAATATTCTCTTAGACAACCTCTGAGGCGGTCACAGAGCAGCTGTATTTGTACTGACATTAGATTACACACAGGTGCACTCTATTTCGTTATTAGCACTCATCAGGCAATGCCTATGGTCAACTGACTGCACTCAGACCAAAGGGGGCAGAATAATTACGCTGCACACCCCACCCCCACAGTTATTTATTTGTAAAAAAATGTTTGGAATCATGTCTGATTTTCCTTCCACTTCTCACGTGTCACCACTTTGTATTGGTCTTTCACGTGGAATTCCAATAACATTGATTCATGTTTGTGGCTGAAATGTGACAACATGTGGAAAAGTTCAAGCCACTGTACATTCCATTTACACAATGAAACTTTGGACCATATGATGTTATGGAACTTTTTTATGTTTTTATGTTTACGACATGCATCTGGGTTTTAATTTCTGGAATTCATGAATCAATATAGTGACAGCATGTCACAGTATACATTTCCTGTAGAGTCTTGTTACAAAGGAAATGTCCAGCCACACATGAACCGTACAAATAAAGTCTCATTAGTGTTACCACTTGTTAAATGTCACTGGAAACCACTCGTGCAGTGGTTTGAGATATACCGATCAGCGAAATACAGATTTTATATATTCCAATTTGTTTACTTCCTGAGTAGGTGGTGACCACAGCTGCGACTACAGGCCACACGATTATTTCCTCATGTTAGATATTGGAAAATATTTAGAGAACCAAGTAACAAATAATCTGTATGAGTGCAAAAGTGCAAAAAAAAAACCTGTAAACCAGGAGAACATTAACAATAAATACAACGGCCAATATCCATCAAACACAAAACTTTATTGATCACATGCAGGAAACCCATTTGTCATCAAGATGAAACAATATCTGTCCACTATCCATATCTGTCTGTACAGGTTCTCTTTCACCCAGGTGATGGTATATCTGGACTTGCTAGTCACCTGACTTGATCTGACAATTCAGAATAAAGCTGGCCATACACCTTTACAGTGGCATGCAAAAGTATTTGGCTTTGAACTTTTCCCCATTCTGTCACATTACAGCCACAAACATGAATCAATGTTATTGGAATTCCACGTGAAAGACCAATACAAAAGTGGTGACACGTGAGAAGTGGAAGGAAAATCATACATGATTCCAAACATGTTTTACAAATAAATAACTGGAAAGTGGGGTGTGCAGCGTAATTATTTAGCTTGTAGAAGCACCTTTTGCTGCAATTCCAGCTGCCAGTCTTTTAGGGAATGTCTCCACCAGCTTTGCACATCTAGAGACTGAAATCCTCGCCCATTCTTCTTTGCAAAACAGCTCCAGCGCTCACAGCCATCTATCTGGCCCATATAATATGTGACAAGTGAATCCCACTCGAAAACAGCCATATGCCTTGCCTAGAGACCGCAAATACTCCCAATTGGGGCCACCTTGACGCATTTCGGCCTTCAATGTTCTGCTTCCTCAGGAGGGGATGGAAAACCAATTCGAAGAAGTTTAATAAGACAGATGGTCCAAATGAGTGGCTATCAGGGGTCCTCAGCCGTCATCTATATGTCATGGGTCACCCTGGAGATGGTATCCAAGCCCTCCTCCATGTCCACTAGAGCCCTCAATTTCAAAGCCACTATACCAAGATGAAAACTGGTAAAAGGTTGGTGTCTGCGTAGGTTTCCTGCTGGAAAGCATGGACATCCTACTGAGGCACCTACCTTTTACCAGGTTTCATCTTGCTAATGTGGCTTTGGAATTAATCATGCCTATCACAGCTCCCCATCACATTGCAGAGCCCATGTGATTGCAGAGCCCATTCCACGCCAATTCCGAGTGAGAGGTCATCAGGGATCCTCAGCCATCATCTATATGTCATGGGTCACCCTGGAGAATGTATCCAAGCCCTCCTCTATGTCCAGTAAAGCCCTCAATTTCAAAGTGACGTTAGCAAGATGAAAACTTGAAAAAGTTGGTGCCTCAGTAGGTTTTCTGCTGGAAAGCATGGACATCCTACTGAGGCGCCTACCTTTTACCAGTTTTCATCTTGCTAACGTGGCTTTGGAATTGATCATGCCTATCACAGCTCCCTGCACCTGGATGAATAGTGCCCCGTACACAGGGCTTTTTTTCTGGGTAAAAGCACTGGAACAGAGTTCCACCACCTATTTTAAGTCTGGCCCCGAAATAAGGGCACTGGCTGCAGTGCGTCGTGGGTGGCCCTCCAGAGGGCCCCCATGTGTGTTGTTTAGTGGGGGGAGTGTTGGCCATTCAGCACGGGTTTATGTGCCTCCCCTCTTCCCCTCCCTCGCAATCTGCAGCGAGGGAGGAGCGGCGCCTTCCCATTGTTTATGGGTGGTGGCCCTATGACATGGCGTCTCCTCCCCCGTCCATGCTGGAGAGATCTTTCTCTTCAGCGTGGACTGGGGGGTGGAGTTCTAGCTGTCCTGAGGGAGGGGAGGGGTGTGCCTGCCTGCGCTGGCGCACACACTTGCCCCAGTTCGCCCAATGGGGAGCTATTTATGGAGCGGACACCCGACATAAAGGGGCGGATTTAGGGGGCAGTTCTAAGGGTGGGTAGGGGCGTGGCCATGGGAGGAAAATTCCACCACCTTTTCTCTGAGAAAAAAAGCCCTGCCCATACATAATATTATTATCATTATATTACTTTTGAATCTAACCTAATATAGAAAAATGTCTTTGGTCATGTGATTGCAGAGCCCATTCCACAGCCATCTATAAGTGTTGTGGAGACAAGAACCGATGGTCGATGGTGCAATGTGACTCTTCAGTGTTCTGTGCCAACAAACTCATCACCATTGTTCTACAGCTGGAATTACAGAGCCAGCGAGTCTGCTTTTAAAATTTCGGATGAACTTCACATATCGCAGAACTATTCTTGGGACATGGAATTCCAGTGTGTAGTAAACAATTCTGCCGACCAGAAAAATGTCTCCAAACAAGCGAGGTGTTCTGTTGCAGGTAAGACGTCCAATCATAGCAGAGCCAGAGCATTATGAATAGGGATGGACGAAAAAAATAGAAATGTGAATAAATAGCCTCGATTGCGAATATCTTCACTTTTTATTGTGGAAATCTTGAATATAACGCACCGGAACATTAGACACCCCGGACCGTAAGACGCACCCAGTTTTTAGGGCAGGAAAACCAGAAAAAAAAAGATTTAATACATTTTCACATCAATTGGGTTAATGCAATGAATTTAATGAATGCAATATTCAATTTATGCAGTATGTGTCACTAGCAGCAGTACACTCTCAGAACAACGTCATTCTCCACACTGATCGGGAGAAGGGGGGCCTGGGCTGCGCAGTCTACTACTCTCCTCTGCTGATCTTGCTGTTACTGTGTCCGAGGGAACTGCAGAGTGATTGCAGTTTCAGCCGAGGGAGAGAGGGCAGTTCATCTATGACTCTCTTCATTGCTTATGCAAGATCCTTCTGTTCGCGGATGGACCTGGCGGAAGTTCAGCCATTACTAGTATTAATATATAGTGCATATGTAGCATAAATAGTGGTTAAAGAGCTTTTAAAGAACCATCTGGATGAAAATGAAAAGTACCTACCAGAGAAACTGTAAAGGTACTTTCCATCATCTGTTTTGAAGCAGCCCGGTACTTGGGGACTTCTGAAGATCATATCCAGATATCGTTAGAAAATTGATAGAGAACCAGGAAGTGAACCCTTGTAACATCTATTGCACAAAAAAACCCCAAAATCCTACGCTGCTAATTTTCTAAATACAGCCAGAGTCTGTATCCCCCTCTGTTCTTTTTCTGAGATGGAGGGTCTTGGGGAATTAGCATTCTGCTCCATACCAGCTATGATACGATTGTAGGAAAGCGCATTACCCCTCTGTGCACAGAATGCACCACACGTCCTTGGGGGAATCTGGGGGTATCTGTCTGACGGCTATTGGCCACTTTTCAATTATCTCTGGGTCACTGCAGACTCTCCGCTTGGCCTTCCTTTTCTACCCATTTCCTTCGGCTAGTTTAAGCCTGGAGCAGCTATGCCAACATCTCTCATACTCACGGTTCCAGGGGCAGTGTTCCCATTGCAGGTCCTTGTTCACATACCAATAAAGGTCCAAACACATGGTGGTTTTGGTGTAAAGGCCCCCATACACGGTACGGATTCCCACCAGATTCCGGCACGATCGATTCCGGGCGCGTGCACGCGAAACGATCGTGCCGGAATCGCGTGCAGCCCACCTTCTCCGATCGTTCGCGTCCGATTGATCGGGGGCTCAGAATCGGATCCGACAGAGAACCAACATGTTGGTCTTTCTGATCCGATTCTGCACGGATCAGGGGGAGTTGCCATATGTGAAGTGGACAATCGGACACGGATCCGTCCCGGAATCCGTTGGACAAGGTGGTATGCAGCGATCGGATACTCTTAATTGGCCGATTGATCACACCTGCGATTCCGGCAGAATCGCCGGAATCGATCGGGTGAGTGATCAATTGGCCATGGAATCCGAGACGTGTATGGCTAGCTTAAGGTACGGTACCCTTTTATTGATGACACGCGATACATTACATAGTCTATGCCATTCCATGTCAGCAGCCGCTGCTGGTAAATCAGTCTCTCTCCAACCCGGTGACACACTTCAGGCTAGGGATGGCCTTGCCCCCAGCCGGGGGACAATGGAGATGTCTTTAACCACATCTCTGCTAACTCAGGGTCCTTGAATCTGCAGGCTTGTGTGGCCTACCTCCCACAGGATCCAACAGAGCTCCACTCACTCCATGCTCTCTCCTTCTGACAAAGACCAAGCTCCTTCCCAGTTTGGGCTTTATAACACCTCTGTCCAAGGCTGGCCACTCCCAAATGGCATGTCACAGATACATCAGATGGAAGATTCTGGCATGTTTCTTTGACGGGGACGGGGGGTTTAATGGGGTCTGGCGCTGCCCTTACACACTGATCCTCTTCGGGGATGGAGGGAGACACATATGTGTGCGAGGGAGCGTGCTGGAGCCCCCAGGGCCCAATGCACATGCATATGCCGAATAGCGGGAGAAACAGCCCTGCCCCTAGGCATGACAGAGTAACGTGTACAAGCACCAAAATGGTAGATACAGTACTTTACTACATATGCTTTTTTTAGAACAAGGAGCTCCTTGTTGTGCATACACAGCATGGTAATGTATTTACCGTACTGGTAAATGTAGGTGTTGCTTTGGCAAGGCACGCCTAACATGGTTATTATGAATTTGATGAATCTGACAGCAGTTAGGGAATAAATGCCTTGCAAAGAAATCTCCTTACCTATAGGGATTCCATACACTTTATATAAGGGTTGGAGCATGGATTGATTTTACTGATGCAAACACATAGCTGGAACAGAAAACTGAAATGTGTATAATGTATTATGCCTATCTTCTTTATAGACTCAATCTATACAGTATCTATAATTAATAATATTACATTGTTTTATTTATTCCAGGTGAGAGGTCACGGACATTTTGGCCATACAGCATAGTTATTATCGTGATTGTGTTACTACTCATATTATTCTTATGCGGTATGTGGAAGGGAAGAAAAGGTATGTTGATGTTAAGTACATTGGTTCACCCAATACCCAATGCCCTCTAAAACTGGTCATGCAAGCAGATTGGATAGATTTAACCAAGTCTGGTTTTCAAGCTATGCAAAGTATGCGGGCGTATAGGGCCCCAGCATCCCCACAATAATATCACAAGCATCATTTCTTCTACTTTTCTACTAGCACCCAACCTCTCCCCCCTAAACAACTTATCTGCTAGCACCTCCCACTCAACAACTTTTGACAGGGGGTCACAGGCAACAATTTTGCATAGAGCCCCCCCAGGAAACTTCCTTGAACTTAATCACATATTTTTTAAACATTAACAACACATCCATCTACAATAAGTTCTGTAATGCTATAGCTGGGAACATGGCTCATTATAGGAGCCGTTCGAGGTTTCTGGCAGCAGGGTGATGACCTCATCACACTGCTGCCTGATTTCGGAGGATGATACTTTGCATGGTGACCCCGCGGTTTCCATGCAAAGCAATGGACATTGACCGTGGTTTACTGTCCTGTCCGATATCCCTGTTTTCGAGCGGGATTGATTGGTCCCACTCGAAAACAGGGATGGCTGCATTAGAGATGGGCCAGATAGATCAGGGTGCACGGCACTCGACGCGCCCATTAATCTGGCCCATATCTACACACGTGTTCCCTGCTTATGTCTCCATGGCGTTCTCGCTCCCCTGTGCTAAGCACATTCCTTGGTGGGGGTCCTAATGGAGCCGATCAACATACCTTCCTACCACGCTGGCTATCTCATGACGTCCTGCCGATCCGCAGGCTGGAGGTTGACATACTGCACAACGGAGCAGAGAACGCAGTGGAGACATAGCCTTACTCACAAAACAGGAGATGGAAAATTGTACAAGAAAATGTTCTGTATAGAAAAAGTGATCTTTGATATTGCTTTGAATGCCAGTTGAGCTGACAAGCTCTGCTGATGGATAATCCTATCATGTAGAGACCATACTGGCAATATATTGAAGAACAAATGATCATTTACATCAGTGGATCCCAAACTTTCCTTGCAGGGCCCCCTTTTCTATGTGGGAACATTATTGAGTCCCCCCCTCCCTATTCAAACACAGGTTAAGAATGAGGGACCACACCCCCCTGGAATAACTTCACACCCGGAACTACTGATTTTATGTATCAGGTCACTTCATCTACCATGTAGGGTTTGACACTTTGCCATCACAATGATATGGTCTTGTCGGACATATTTTTATTAACAAATGCAGAATGTGGAGCTCACATTGTGGGTGGGTTAAACACCTGCCACCTTATTCAGTACCGACCGACTGATGATGTGTGCCTTTCCGTTCAGCATCTTCTATGCTATTGTTGATAGACCCGTGATAACAAGATTATTTATACTTATAATATTTATATTGCCACCAATGCTGGGAAGGTACACTCAGCTGTGTGAGCAATAAAAACAAACACTAAGGGCAGGGGTGCACATTAGTGGTACCGGCATAATGTGTACCGGCATTATTGTTACACAGCTCATATGCGGACTAACAACTTGGAGACGCTCCGTGTCTGGGCGGCCGCAGCTAAATGTTACATGTATACAATTTATGTCACTTGGATAACTGCAGGGAGACATGAATAACTATGAAAAATTGCAGTTAGGGGGGTGACATAGGGAATGTAAATCAATATTCCAAAAAGATTGTACTTCTAAGGGTGTTGGAGATCTGGGGGATGAAAGTCAAGAGAAAAGCTCTGTGTGACTGGAATATGACTATGAAAGGATGACATTTGGACTGCAAGTAGTCTCAGGGGTTAGTTAC
>CM070043.1:49333645-49347005 GCA_036250615.1 Ptychadena robeensis | reverse complement strand
ATTAGAATACATAGTGATTGGAGGGGATTATATCACTGCTATGTAGTGCCGGTCCTCCCGGTAGCATACATAGTGCTAGAAGCTATATATCACTGCTATGTGTGCTGGGGTCTCCTGATAGGAAGACATAGTGATTGGAAGGTATATATCAATGCTATGTAGTGCAGGGTCCTCCTGATAGAATACATCGTGTGGGAAGGATATATCACTGCTATGTAGGCCGGGTCTCCCTGATAGAATACAATAGTGCTTGGAAGGATAGAAAGCCCTCATATTAATGGTTTTGGAAGAAGAAAGATTGATTGTAAAGAAATGTATTGGGAAAGATTGTAAGGTGATGGGGGCCTTAAAAGAAGTTACCTGTGTTGGAATCTTATACTAAAAATTTGTGTGGGTGGTGTAGAGATAGGTTTATATAAAATATAAGATGTATACACACACACATATACATAAAAGGTATTCAGAGTTAAGAAGGAAGCCATAAACATTATGTCAGTAACAGGTTAGACAAGTGGTTTCGTACTAACAAATCCTAAATTTACATATTAAAGATCTTGGAAATGCTGTTACTTGATAGGATTGGTGGAATTGCAGACAAGGGACAACTGGAGATGACAATAGCCATAAAAATTCTTTAGGGTGGGGTAACCATTTTACACAGATGCTCGTTCATCACCAAATGTTTTATTTAATTGTAAAACTGTATAAAGAGGGGGGACATTTTGAATGTAGTGGACACAGATCTTGAGAAGGGAGAGATCTGGAAGGAAACAGATTTGGAAGGAAACAGATCTTGGAAGGGGAAGACTGAAGAAGAAAACATATCTTGGAAGGGATAGATCTTGGAAGGGGCAGATCTTGGAAGTACAAGATCAGGAAGGGGAAGATCTTGAAGAACAGATCTTGGAAGGGAGAGGAGAGATCTGGGAAGGGAACAGGAATTTTTTTCTTTTTGGAAGGGAAGATCTTGGAAGGCCAGATATTGGAAGGGGCAGGATTTGGAAGGGATAGATCTTGGAAGGGACCAGATTTGGGAAGGGGGACAGATCTTGGAAGGAGAGCTGATAGAGATATGAGTGCATTGAAGACTGCGTACCGTAATTGTCACATGCATATGGTCTGTAAATATTTAATAAATCAGGCAACTGTCTCTGGAACTTAAATTGCTGCGGAGGTTTTGTCTATCGATTAGTTCTAGTTAAGACAAAGAGAATACAATATACACATTTCACGATTACAACAACCTGTCTGAGATCTTTAAAGACACCTATTCTCCCTAGTCAGGCAGACTCCAACTTTACCATGGGCAAGATCAAGAGCTGTCACTAGAGATTGTCCTGAAGCGAAATATCGCATGTCGCGTTCGCGCGGAATACTCGAAAACATGGCAAGAATAGTTCGCCACCTAATCTTTTTACATTCACAAACTTTGACCATGTTGAGTCCAGTCAGCAGGCATAAAGCCAGCCAATCAGCAACCACCACATCACGGGGACCATCCTACCCTCTATCACACAGCAAGGCAGAACGATGCCATTACATGCTGCCTGAGAAGAGTGGAGACACGGGACAAAAGGGCTAGTGACCACGGGCAATGGTAGTGACCCGGACAAAGGGTCAGTGACACGGACATAGTTGTGAAACGGGCCAATTGTGGTGACACGCGCAAGGTGGGTGACACGGGCAATGCATGAGTGACGCGGGAAGGACAAACGCACGCGAAAACCCGCCAACGCGACGCGAAGAGACGCGAAAACCCCGCCAACGGACGCGATCACATTGATATCATTGAATCTTGGTTGCGGAATTTATTTGTGAAACAATAATTTTCTTGGGAGTTTGACATGGATTCCCCTCTGTCCTGTCATTGTCCAGGGGTTCAATGCCATGAGCGACGCGAAAAAAACCCGCAACGCGACGGTGAAGATGACGCGAAAAACCCGCCCAGCGGACGCGATCCATTGAATATCATTGAAATCTTTGGTGCGGATTTATTTGGGTTGAAAAATAATTTTTCTTGGAGTTTTGCCATGGCTTCCCCTCTGTCATGCATTGTCCAGGTGTCAAATGGCCATGAGCGACGGCGAAAAAACCCGCCAGCGAAACGTGAAGATGAGCGAAACACCCGCCAATGCGACGCGATCCATGAATATCATCTGAAATCTTTGAGTGCGGAATTGTATTGTGTGACAAAAAATTTTCTTGGGAGGTTTTCCTGGATTCCCCTCTGTCATGTCATTGTCCAGGTGTTAGTCCCCATGGATCCCCCTCTGTCATGTCATTGTCCAGGTGTTTGACCTTGAAAACAAACTTTCCCATACTAGTGGCCAGAAAGGGTCCCTTTGTTTTTTAAAAATTCGCGTCCCATTGAAGTCAATGGGGGTTCGGTGTTAGGTGTTTGCAAACTTTTACGGGAAGTCGCGTTCGCCGTTCGCGACCCGAAAAAAATTTGGGTTCGCGAATCACGAGCTGTCACCAGGAATTGTGACCTCCACAAGGCTGGAAAGGGGCTATTGGGGGCATGGACTAAGCAGCTTTCTGAAAATAGACCTACTGTTGAGCAATTGTTAGACAATGGAAGAGGATAAAGATCACTGCGGTCTCCCTTGGATGGGGCACCATGCAAGATCTCACCTTCGTGGGGTATCACTGTGATAAGAAAGGTGAGGAATCAGCCCAGCAGAATACACTGAAGGAAGCGGGTCATTGACAGAAGAGAGCTGGGACCACAGTTTTAAAGGTCGACTGTCGGTAGTAGAACATACACTTGTGCCTGGTTACAAATCATTGCATTGGCAGGAAGGTTCCCCCTGCTCAAGTCCATCACAGTCCAGGCCCATCTGAATTTGCCAACTGACCACCTGGAGTGACTCCAATGGCGGCATGGGAGAGAGTCATGTGGTGGATGAGACCAGTAGATTTTCAAGAGAAGTAGTTTTAAATCACTCGCCGTGTTTTGGAGGAAAAAAAAAGAGGCTGAGTGGCATCCAAAGAACACCATCCCTAAGTGAAGCATGGGGGGTGGTTAATATGCTTGGTGGGCTTTCGGTGAAGGGGACCAGGCGACGATCTGCACTGTAATAAGAAGAGGATGGATGAGGGCCATGTATTGTCCAGATTTTCAAGAAAACAACCTCTTCTACAGTCAGCAACATTGAAGATGGGTGTGGTTGGGTATTCCAACATGACAATGATGGAAGCCGCAGCCAGGATAACATAAGGAGTGCTCGTTAGAAGCATATCAAGGTTCTGGAGTGGGCCTCCTTGCCAGTCTCCAGACCTAAAATCCAATAAAAATCTTTGGATGGAGCTGATCTCAGCGGACCTGACAGATCGATGGTGATCCGTGTGGAGGAGTGGCCAAAAATCCATGTTACAGGTGTGTAATCTGGCTTCTAAACCAAGGCTATGGATCAAATATAACATGATTTTCTCACGGGTTCAAATAATATGTGCAGGCAGGCAATACAAATTAATTTCTTTACAAACCATTACAATGTGATGTCCGTTATGATTCCAACACTGCTGTCACAGTGGTAAATGCACCGACCATGTGAATTTCACCGTACGCGTTTGTGCTGATTTCTGATGACTTGGTTCCCTTCAAACAGCAATGAGGGCCACAGGAACAGACATGTTCCATTTTTCTTTGGTTGAGGGACCAGTGTTTGGATGGGGACCCTGGTATGGTATGAGAATATATGTGCACCACCAGTGTGACAGCAATTCCCGGTCACATGACATGTCGTGATGATGTCATTCACGCGATCTATGGCCAAACTTAAGTATGGTATGCTTTGGATAAATGAGAAGACGTTTTTTATTATTCGGCCGCACTCTCCTCCCTTCCCCATTTTTGTCTATCATCTGTGATTAATGACGAAGTTTTTCAACGACAGGTCACTCGTCAAAGCGGGGTG
The DNA here is from genome assembly GCA_036250615.1 of Ptychadena robeensis. Lineage (NCBI taxonomy): Eukaryota > Metazoa > Chordata > Amphibia > Anura > Ptychadenidae > Ptychadena > Ptychadena robeensis. Next base: position 49,343,085 of record CM070043.1, on the reverse strand, counting down.
GGTCCTGGCAGGTCCTTGTGTTAGACGTAGGTGAAGGTCGGTGTTGTGTTGGTGATGTACCACTATGGGGGTGGCATCACTTTTGGTCGAACCCTGAGTGAGTGTTAGGGCGTGTCAATGACCCGATGGGAGGATTGGTCCGGAAGGCCTCAAGGGGAAATGTAGTACCCACCGAGCTTTAAGGTGGTGGACAGTACAGACGCTGGAAGCTTGGTCATTGTTAAGGGCGCGTAGGGACTTCGCAGCTAGTTTCAATTGGTTATCGGTTTATGGACGTTCATCTATTTCATAATCTTATGTAAACTCTCTTTTCGGTGTATTTGTAAGGTGTTGCCCTTTAATACATCCAATGAAAACCTTTCATCATGTCTTTATTTAAGTTTAAGGTGTAAGTTAGAGGGGTTGATCGGTTAACTGGAGGCCACGTCCTCCGTCGGCCTGCCCAAGTCCATGACCGGCTATGGCACCTTAACCCCCCATTTAAACCCCTCCATGTTTGTTGCTAGTGTGGTTGAACTTTTTTAAAGAAGTCCACACTGTTCGCGGGCAGAGGTGTGTTGAAAAAAAGCGGAAGTGGCGTCACATTCGGTACCTGGAACGCATAGTTCCTGGTACGATAGCCAGTGAAGAATAGTGAGCTCCTTCCGCCAGCCAAACAGGGCGGGTCGAACCAGTACTGCTCGCCGGCTGGTGGGGGGGAAAAAGGAGTGGGAACTTGATGTTTGCGGCCCCGAACTGGTCCCCCTCACTAGTTGTTGCCCACATCTATACAGAGATGGGCGAACATCGGCCTGGAGTGCCGCGAACAGGGCGGGTCGAACTTTAAAGAAGTCCGCCGTGTCCGCCCTGTGCGCGGACACATTCAAATTCACGCCCCTGGAACGCATCTGGAAGCATAGTTCCTGGTTGCGGGGAAGCGACTGTGACGTCCTGACGTCCACTCTGTTCTTGAGCGGGGATTTTCCCTACAAGACCGGTTTTCATGGGGTCTTAGTGAAAAGATTCTTCCTCCAGCCACGATCTCGAGGTTCTGATCCTGCCGGAGGAAGAGAATTTAGATCTTCTTCTGGACCGGCGAACGGACCCGTACTGTCGCCGGCGAGCGGGCTCGGCGAACATGCCGAGTTCGCGGCCGAACTGTTCTCCGGCTGAACAGTTCGGTCTCCCGACATATATATGGTCGCAGTTTTTAAGCTGTTAAGTTTAACACTTGGCTCCTCTATAAAGCTGGACTTTTAGATACACTTTAGATCTCTAGTCGATTCCTTTAGATCTACAAACAACATGTAGTGCCGGGCCTCTTGCGATTGAACACAGGGTTGACTTGTGGTTTAGAAAGGCCCTCATATTACAATGTTTGGTAAAGCAATCGGAGATCTAAAGGAAATCAACAGAGAAAATCTTAAGGTGTATGGGGGCCCTAAGATAAAACTTGAGAACTTGATCTGAAAGAGCAGAAACCTCCCACATAAGATTTGTGGTAGATGGACTCTTCCAGCAAGGATGGAAAGTCCAAGCCTCTCCTTACATGTAATAGGACCGATACAAGAGGAACAGTGGTCTACTCACGCACGGATATTCCAGGACGCAGCTGTTTAATGTACCATGTATGCCCCGACAGAGATAATGTGGTATATAGATTTGTTATTACCCATAGAGTACATTTTTACCAAATGTGTACACTAAGGGCTTGTTTCCATGTACGCCGGGACCAGTACGCTAAGCGTATAAGTTAGAGGGGGTCCCGACGTATCTCACAGATCAGCCTGCCGGGGCGGACGGTCTGTCGTCATTGCGATTGAGCGATCCGCCGGTGTTCAGGTGAACGTAGTCGAGTACGTTTCAGCCTTTTACACGGCGGATGTGTAAACGACCATGCAGGCAAAGTCTGTGGGATACGTCGGGACCCCTGCTAAGCGGGGTAACGCTCCGCGGAGGTGGATCCACGACGTATATAATGGAAACATAGCTAAGGGCGGCAGTGCGTAAACCAATACATGCATTCTGCAATATTGCAATGCAGATCATATTAGTTCACTCACATGAGTTCCAGCCACCGTACACCCAAAAATGGCTAAAGCAAGAACCAGGGGGGGGGGGCGGGGGGGGGGGGGGGGGGTGTCGCTTGTGTGTGAAGTGTTTCCAACAGCCAGTACATTTAAGCTAGCCATACACAGCACGGATTCATGGCTGATCGATCAGCCACCGATGGATTCGGCGATTCAGCCCGGCATCAACAGGTGAGAACGATTAGCCAATTGGAATCTATCGTGGACAGCCCACCCGTCAGGGCCGGATCGGGAGGGAATTCCGTGTCCCGATGGATCGCCTTCCGGCCGCAACGCCCCATGATCAGAGCCAGAATCGGACCCGAAAAGACCACACAGGTTGGTCTTCCTCGGATCCGATTCTGTGCCCTGATCCATCGGCGGGATGCGGTCGGACGGACAAGGGTGGCTGCAGGGGATTCCCGGCACGATGATCCACGTGCACGCACCCGGCATCCATCGCGCCAGAATCCGGCAGAATGAATCCGTGCCTGGGTTTGAAGCCTTTAAAGTTACGTTCGTATTCAAAATTATTCAACCCCAGTGAAATTGGTGTTTTGGCCATTTTGACATTGATTGTGATCATTCAGTCATCTTGTTTACAATGGAACAGTGAGGGCTTGTAAGGTCGACGAATATAAACATAACATTAATAATGAAAATAACCACAATGTCTTTCCTGTGTCACATCATTCTCAGTTTTATTCACCCCCCAAGGACAGTTCATTCTTAGTAATTAGTACAACATCCTTTTCCCCAGTTATAACACTTTTACACGTGAGCATAGGGAAACAAGTGTCTTGCAGCGATTACGGATCTTCACCCCATTCTGCATGGGCAAAAGCCTCCAGTCAGCACATTTTAGGCATGCGCGCGGCAACTGCTTTCTTATAGTCCCACCAGCGTTCTCAATCGGATTAAGTTGGTGACTGCGATGGTCGCTCCCAAAAATGTTCCAGCCTTTACTCTGCAACCATGCTATAGTGGACTTGGAGGGAGAGTGGGATCATTGTCCTGGGGATGAAAGGTCCAACGTCTCCCAAGCCTTCAGGTTTGGGACAGGACTGCATCACATTTCCCTTCCAATATTCCTGGTACTGAAGAGAATTAATGTTACCTGAACACGTTGAACTTCCCTGTAAACTGCAAAGCAAACAGCTCCAAACCATGATTGACCTCCCCACCATGCTTCACAGTAGGCAAGGTTGTTCTTTTCTTCATAGTGCCTTGTTCTCCTCCTCCACACATAGCGTTATCCATGGCCCAAACAGTTCTAATTTTGTTTCATCAGTCCACAGAACACTATACAAAAAGTTTCGACCCTCCCTGTTTCACCAGAGGGAATGTGCTGCCTCAGCAGTTATATAGCAATTTCAGTGCTGTTTTTGCTATGCGTCTTTGTAATGTTAGTAGTAAATGTTATGCTGCCATCTATTGGGTACTGTCCGCTATTACAACTATCTGTTAATTGAACCCATGATATGTGATGCACTTCCTCTTCCCACTGTGAGTTTCCTGCCACCATTGGAACAGACACACATATGGGCTAGGAATGAATATCTTTTTTGGACCTCCTGAAGTAATGTGCATTCATCACGGAAAGTTACCCCATCTGTTGCTACCTTGGATGTTACAGCATTCAATTAAACCACATGATAAAAAACAACTACTAAGGGTGAGTTCAGTATCTGACAAAGATAGGACCTCCATGGTATAGAGGGGTGTCGCTTTTCTCCCCACACCACGCAGGCCATCTGGCGGTGGTAGAGGCTGGGGTGAGAGCCGGCCATCGGCGGCAGAGTACAGTATACTTTTCGTGGATTAGAGCGAAAGCCCGAACGCCCAGGTTAAGAATAGATGCGCTGCAAAAAGTGATCTGGCTTGGAACATCTCAGCATCAGGGGCACAGAATGGGATCCGCGGAAGAACCAACCTGTTGGTCTTTGGTCCGATTCTGCTCTGATCAGGGGGCGTTGTTGCGTCCGAGGAGGCGAAGCTCATCGGACACGGATTCCCTCCCGGAAGATCCGGCCGTACAAGGTGTGGGATGCCACGATCGGATTCCCTTAATTGGCTAATGTTCTCCACCTGTGGATGCCGGCGGAATCGCCGGGACATTCCATCGCGTGCTGATCGATCAGCCAGGGAATCCGTGTGGCAGTGTATGGTAGATTTAGTTAAGTAGTAAACATCGAGTCTAGAGACAAACAGTAAGCAGATTGGAATTATGCAGATGGAATCTTTTCTTAAATGCCTCAAGCTGGCAGAGACGTTGGCAATTCCCTGGCAGTAGATGCAGGCCATAGAACGGCGTGCGCGGCTCACGCCAAGTGCATGGGGGTTGGTCGGTCCGCACTGCCGGGGTTGCCCACATTGCAGTTTTGACCCAAATAGCTACAGGTGATCCACCCTGCCATACATTTTTTGTGGACAATCCTGTTGTAGGAACGAGTAGGTTGGGATCGACAGTGGGGGTCTGCCCAGTTTTGTTAGTGTTTGGTTACAGGGAATCTGGACTCTGGAGTGGGGGAGGCAGGAACTGGATGGGCCTTCCCAATTACACCAAGATACAAAAAAACTGCGGACCCTAATGAGATGGCCGGGTTGTGTCTCCACAAAAGGAGTTGGGACAGGGCTCATGATGAGGGTGGGGAGACCACTGTGCTGCTGGAGCAGCAGATACCAGGGGCCAAACCGGGAGTGTTGTAGTCTAGGTGCCAGGCTGTGATAGCTTCTCCTGCGATAAGGGAAGAGCCCGTGTTGAAACCTTGTTGCAAGCCAGGAGGCTTGGTTATTTAAAGACATGTTGTGTTGTGGATTAACACCTGCGAGGGTCATTTCTGTTGGGGACTTATGAATAAAGACAGGCAGGAGTCATAAAGAGAACTGTCATATGGGTGTTTCCATGATGCGAGGTACCACCTTTGAGGCTGATTCTCACAGTAGATTTAGAAGATTTTCCGAGCTCCTTTCCACCCATGGACAAAGTTATCAGGCTGTGCCTCACTAAGCTTTAAGGATGCACTGCGTTTTTTACCGATCCAATCAACGCAAACCCATGGTGTTAAGCTGGCCATAGATGTCTGGATACATGGTGGCTGTAGGCAGGACTCCTCAAAGAGGACAATGTGCTCCACTAACACAGGAGATTGTCGTCAGATTTGTAGCCTATTGTTAGGACCACTGGCTGTTCCGCTCACTGCCTGCTGGTGGCACTGTGATTGCCCATACAATGGGTTGGTCCCACAGTCACCAGCAGGGGCTCCCTGCAAGCGTGGGCTGGGGGAGCTCACACCTTCCTCGTTAGCTTAGGGCTATTTAGGTGTGCTTCATCCAGACCACGCTGTTGGTCTTTTCATTGTGCTTAGCTTGTCTGGACTTCATTGTCCCTGCTTTAGCTTTTGTCCCTAAACCTGAAACCTGATAAAAAATCTAAGTCCAGGCTGGTATTCGGATCCGCAGGCTGAGACCTGCTCCCCACTGGATCCATTACACATCTGCTATTTCTCCTCGTGCAGCTACGAAGACCTATTACCCACAAAAACACTAAGCTTATTACTTTTCTTTATTCTGCTCCCAGGATGGCAAGAGGTCACATCATCATGGTTCCAGGACTTTAATGTCAACTCCCACCTAATGTTTTGCCCCAACAAAAGCACTAACACATTTTACTGACATTTTCATAGGAAACATTGTTACCCTAATGGACCATGGTACAGTACACTTTATTTCTTAGTCCACCTTCCTACTTCTGCAGGTGGCAAAAAAAGACAATGTATTTACCCCCTTTTACTCCCCTTGCCCAGTGGTTGCCTCACCTTTACTTTTGAGGGCACTAAAATCTCTATCGTTGGAAGCTAGAGGGTCCGCGACTCTAGGATTCTAGGTCTAAATGATTCATGATGCTATAAGATACTCGACCCTACACATGGTGCCCAAACATATGGCCCGGGGGCCACATGCGGCCCTTTGGGTTGTTCTTAGGCGGGCCCCCCTCAGGTCCTTTACTTGCGGCACCCAAAAAGCTAAATATTAATGCAATAGGGGCATAGGAGGAAACTCACTGTTCCTTGTCTGGGGATCTTAGATTGGGAAGAGGAGGAAGGAAAGGAGAATAAACTTGCCATGATAGGAGTAGGTGGACCCAGATGGTACCTGGAGCAAGTCCCTTGCCTCTCCGGCTTAGTGTTGGTGAAAAGGGGATCAGCAGACAGGTTGAGTGCATATACTCCCACATTCCACCAATGAACTGAGGGATGATCTATATTGTGGAAAAACCTGAGAAAAAGCTTGATGATATTAGGACGGGAACATTAATATTTGACGATGTAATGAACAAAAAATGGGCATTATCATAACTACAATGGCCGCATTGTGGCCCTCCATATCACACAGTTGGGCACCACTGCCCCAAACCCTTCATATATGGAAAGTTGGGAGGGTGGGTGTTTGTTACTGCAGCACAAGAATAGAAGAGCTGGACAAGGAGGAGTATACATGGCTTAAGCCCACCATAACCTTACAATCTTTCCTTACAATTCTGGCAATCAAAAATTGTTTGATTCAGGAGGACCCGACACTACAATCCCCCCCCCCCCACCCCTTAACAGTGATATATGCCTTCCAATCACTATGTATCTATCAGGGAGGGACCGGCATACATAGCAGTAAAATATTACCTTCAATCACTATGTATTCTATCAGGGAGCGGATACGGACACTACATAGCAGTGATATATACCTTCCAATCACTATGTATTCTATCAGAGAGGACCCGGGACTACATACAGTGATATATGCCTTCAATCACTATGTATTCTATCAGGGAGGACCAGGCCGACATAGTCATTAAATATTACCATTCAATCACTGGCATTCATCAGAGGACCCAGCAATACATAGCAGTTGTATATACTTCAATCACTATGTATTCCATCAGGAGGACCGGCATACATAGCCGTGAACTATACCTTCCAATCACTAGTCTCTCTCAGGGAGGCCCCGGGCACCAACATAGCAGTGATAAATATATAATCTTCATCACTATGTATTCATCAGTGGAGGACCGGCACTACATAGCAGGGACATATACCTTCCAATCACTATGTATTATATCAGGAGGAACCCGCAACTACATAGCAGTGATATATCCTTCAACACTATGTATTCTATCAGGGAGGACAAGGGCATACCAATAGCAGTGATATATACTTCCAATTCAAGAATGTATTCTATCAGGGAGGACCCGGGGGCTACTACATAGCAAGTTGATATATACCTTCCAATCACGATGTATTCTCTCGGGCGACCGGCACTACATAGCAAGTGCTTATATACCTTCCAATCACTCTGTATTAATCAGGGAGGACCAAGCACTACATAGCAGTGATATATACCTTCCAATCACTTCTGTGTCTATCAGGGAGGGACCAGCACTATAGCAGTACGATATATACATTCCAATACTATGTATTATATCAGGGAGGACCCGGCACTACATTAGCAGTGAAGTATACCTTCCAATCACTATGTATTCACAGGTGAGGACCCGGGCACTACATAGCAGTGATATTATACATTCCAATCCACTATGTATTCTATCAGAGAGGACCCCGGCACTACATAGCAGTGATATATACCTTCCAATCACTTGTATTCTATCAGGGGGGGGGGACCCGGCATTACCATAGCGTGGGCACATATAACTTCCAATCACGATGTATTCTATCAGGGAGGCCACTTTTACTAATTGGTAGATCTAATGGAGATTGTATGGATCGATCTTAAGGTGTATGGGGGGCTTAACATGAGCACAAGAACAGATCCAGGAGAACTGAAAGGACATCCTGTAAAGGTAGCCAAACAGGGGACAATTTGTTGTTTGATCTCCAAACGATCAATCGCCATGCACATTTGCTGCGATCAATCATTTGGAAAATGGAATGGGACCACCCTTTCTTCGAGTGGGATTGATCAATCCCGCTTGAAGAAAGGATGACCAAACAGGGAACCCACATGTTTGTAAATTCCTGTTCAGATTCACTCACTCACAACACAAGGCTGCAAGCTGGAGAGAACGGGTCCACAATGAACAGGAATCGATTTGGCCATGTGGTGACGTTACCACGCTGTGATTCAGTTGGGGTCGATTGCATGGGAATCTACCCGTGCGTGCCCAGCTTTACCCAATGAGGATCTGTTGGAGATCAGCGTTTAAGTATCCAGATATTAGTCTCCACCTGTTGTGGCTCTGTGCCTGTGATGGCAGCAGTTATTCTGTTCTGCTAGGTTTCTTGAGTGACTTGAGTTGACCTGGCCTGTATTGAGTGTTTTTTTGGACTCTTCTGATCCCATTGGCTACTCCAGTTTATTGAGCAGATCTCCAGTGCATAACATAATAGGTTTTTGGTTCCTGGGGCATTTCCTCAGTCTTGACTCCCAGGTAGGATAGATGTATCATGTCTCCTTCCAATAACTACACATGACAACATACTGGAATTTTAAGTGGATACAAAAACTTTGGCCACAGCTTTATTAACAATACAACCTATCAATGCAACAAAGAACCCCCTACCCCAGGTCCCAGGATGGTGTCCCCCTCTTCCAAAACTCAACCGCTGTACCCCACTGGCCCCAAACTACTGGCTCAGCGGGTACTACCGGTGCACTGGCTCCTTCCATAACAGGGACCTCACTGGCCAAACCCCAAACACAACCATAAGGGTCATTGACCCAACAAGAGCCCAATGTATAACCTTGGTGCCTGCCAGCACGTCACGATAATACAGCTCCTCCTACTGCTCTTCTTTATGGACGCCGTCCTGGACCCGCCTGCTGTGCCAAGTACACCCAAACCCAACAACCCCCACCCCAGACCGTCCCCATCCTGCACCCCAACAAAACAGTAGGGAGAAAATACGGGTCCGTCTTCTCCAGCAAAAGAGGGGGCGTCACTTCCGCCACCGGGTTTTAACCCGCGCGGCTCCGCCCCTATTCCCGACATCACTTCCGGTCCGGATCAACGATACGTCACGGCGATCTTGACACGCCATCTTCCTCCTCCGCATCCCGCCCAGTCAGGCACCCCTGCGCTTAGGTGCCCTGGCTCAGGGTGTTGATTCTCCACTGAGATCTTCACCATCAGCCAATCTCCGGGAATTAATCTGATTCTGAAATTGTTGATCCACAAGACCCTTACAGTTTGAGATATGTATTTTTTTGTTAGACTCTATTCCTTTTTTTGTGTGTGTATGGTTTGAAAAATGATTTGGAGATACACACACAACAGTGGCTACTTACGGGGCTCCTTAGTGTCCCAATAGCTAGGGTAGTTCCCCAATAGAGATGTCCCGAACTGTTCGCCGCCGAACTGTTCGCGGCGAATATCGCATG